>CAFUXE010000161.1:196325-214787 GCA_903364295.1 Serranus cabrilla | reverse complement strand
AATGTGACAGTAAAAGGAAAACATTTTTCATCATTAGATCAAACTGAATTGAAAGTTTATGCCATCCTTTGTGTCCTTTTTAAAAAGCTTCTGGGGAATAAGTGCTTTTCATCCAGCAGCAGTAAAAAAAGAGAAGAAAGCCAGTTAAATCGAACCCATTTGTCCTTTTTCTTCGTCTCTTCCTCCTCAGGGCCACCGCTCTGCTGCTCTCAGTCAGCCACCTGGTGTTGGTCACCCGCAACGCCTGCCACATGTCGGGCAGCATGGACTGGATCGACCAGTCGCTCAACGCCGCTGAAGATCACATGGTGGTTCTGCGTGAGGCGGCGCTGGCCTCCGAACCGGACCGCTTCATGCCTGGAGCCGAGGCGCAGAGAGAGCAGGCCATCTAGACGTCTAAACACAGATACTGACACGTGAAGGGCAGGAGAATATGTACTCAAATGATACTAAAGGGGCACATATTCTGTTGGAAATCTCATCGTCCAATCTAAATTAATGAGGACACCTTCAGATGGATGCAGTCACGTCACTTTACCATTCAGTTTTTTACACCTCACATAAAAAAAAAGATCATATTTGCAGCAGAAAGTGCTTCAGATCACTTTGCATTCACAATAACATCTATAAAGTACAAAAGTTGACGCACATTCAGCCACAGGTGGGTTTTTTTTATACGTGACCCTGCAGCAGATCTCTGTTTCAGCTGCCCAGGAGGGAAACAGCCTCTGGAAATGTCTTTCTCGAGTGCGCCATCGCCCAGCGGTGGGCCTAAATCCAATCTCCCCAGCACTGCACAGTCACATGGAGGCTTAGTCAGCTAATCCATTCTGAGGAAAATAACATCCAGTTAGCCAGTGAACCCAAAGGGGTTCCAACTCAGTGGACCAATGGAAGACCAACCTGACTTACTCACAATGTGTGGCGTCAGCGTGACTCGAAGCGTCCCTGGGACACTCTTAGGCGGTTAGAGATCACCGGGCTGTGAGTTGTAATCACACAACAGCAGCAGTTTTAGCCACATCAGCAGCAGAGTTAAAGTCTTTTTTTCCAGCTGAGTTATTCCCTTTTGTCCCATTGCTGCGTTGTGTTATGATTAACTGGTATTGATGGAGAGCTACGCCGAAATATCTTAATATCTACTGAATGGATTAGCAGGAAAATTTGGATAGGAATTCATGTTTCCCAGAGGAAGAATCCTAATGATTTGACTTTTGTTCTAGTGCAGGCATGTCCGATATCCACCATAAAGGGGCTGGTTGGTTCTTATTACAGCTAATCAACAGTATGAGCCTGGGAGCCAGATGAACCTGCTGAGCTCATGTTTTATTTGCTCTGGCAGATGCTTTCCCGTTCCTGGCTTCGGACCAGAAGCATTTGAGACAATGACTGGTGTCCAGTTCAACTCACAAAACTCAAATCAGATGGTCAAACTAGGCACTGCTGAGGCATTTTAATCAGGATCCAGTTACTGAATTGCCTATTTTATATTTTCAGCAACACATTTCGTGTAAAGTTTAGCTGTCGTTTGAGCAAGTTTGTAACCAGGTCGCCATGTTTTCCTGAGAGTTTCAGGACTGATATGGCTTTGTGATATGTGTGGCACCTGATGTTGCTAATAGGAGTTTGAAGGCCAAGAAGAACAACTTGGATTGCCATGAAATTTGGCACAGATATTCATGCATCCCGCAGGATTAATCATAACTACTTTGGTGATCAATTTTCATATCACACCATTGATAGCACAACACAGATTGGACAGTATGTCCGGTGGCTTGGTTAGCAAGGTGAATTCAAACTGAACAGCCAACTGTTTAGAGGGTATTTTAGTAAAACACTGGAAAAGACATTTTTAGGCAACTAAAATGTAACAGTTGACTTTAATTAACTGAAAACACACTAGGAAAGCATCTTAAAATGAAAAACCCTGATGGCAATGGTAGCTACGTGTCAATCTGAAGGTAGCCACGCCTTAAAACAACCCTTTTTTATCTTCTATTTTACTCTAAATGGGACCATAATTTACAAAATAAACATCATGCTGTGTTGAGGAAGACTTGAAGCTAGCGATTGATATCATAAACTCTATAGGAAAATGTTTACTGAGGTAACAAATCAAGTGGGAACTAGGGTAATTTTCTCATTTACTTCTATACAGTCGGACTTCTTTGTGCAAACAGTGGAGCCCCCTGCTGGACATTTGAAAGAATGCAGGTTTAAGGCACTTACACTTCACTTTTCAGACCCTGGGGCTAAATATTAGCATATTAGCATTGCGAGCATGTTAGCATTTAGCTCAGCCTGTTAGCATGATTGTGTTGTTTTTTCTCCTGGATGTTTCCGGAAAGTCAGTGCTGGACAGTGAGTCAAGAAACACTTTGTTCTTTAATTTTGACAATGTTTAGAAAAAAAGAAGAAAAAAAAAAAGCTAAAATTCGCAATAAAATCCAACTGTAGCTACGATTTCTATCTACATTCGTCCAGGAAAAAAGATCTTACACAAATATCAAAGCAGACCAAGACATTTTTCACCATCAGCGGTTGAAAGTGTAATTATATCAAAAATATTGACACACTCTAGAGAGAAACAGGATGTCTTTATGTGTTGTGAGGAGGATTTAAACAGTGTGTTGATTGATGTGAAGCAGAATTAGCGTGTTGTTTGGGGCCAGAGGGATGTTACTGGAGCATGTCTACCTGCTCTCCCATGCATAGCTAATAGTGACTCCCAAAGGAGACCTAATAAGGCATTACCCACAGCCACAATGAACACATGGGCTACAGTACACATGGCACAAACCTTTGTACACACAAGGCTGGCAGATAAATCAGTACATCGTATGACACACGACTGTAAAATACATTAAGATTCTGGTGACAATCAGGAGGGAAAAGCAGATTTAAAATAAGAAAGTAAGCAAAGACAGCTCTGAGCATGCAGAGATGTTCTGATAAAAAGATATCGATCGAGGTGGAAACCTTTAGAAAGTGGTTAGCCTTTTATTTTTTTTCTTGTTTACATTGTTTATTAGCATTGATCTTTTTATATGCACTCCTTTTTTCCCCCCTTGTCCTCGTTTGTTACTGATGTCCTTCCCTCACTCCCACACATCTTTCCTTTTTATCTTTCATTGATTTGTACAGATAAAATGAAGTTTCATAGGAAAATGTGTTTTGTTTTTTTGTTTTTTTTTGCTCTGAACAATAGCTACAGAGAAATTCATGTCTGATAAAAAGTCCACACACTCATACTAATTTGACATAAATAAAAGTGAATTTCTTTCCTCTTTTTATTACGTTGTGAGCAGTCCTTTGTGCAGCATCACGGTGCTAATACCCCCCTGCCATCTTCCCTTCTCGGTGGAGGAGGAAGTCCCTGCTGCAGGAGCGTCAGTCAGCCTCCATTTGTTTCCGCTGTCTAGCAAAGCAGCCCTTTGCTTTTCTTCAGATCAATTTGCTTCCAGTCTGGCAGGGAAGCGTATTCATCTCTCTTCATTTCCAAAATAGTCTGAAACATAATTGTAGTGATTTATTTGCAGAGGAAACAATGTAAAAATCAATTCTTATAATACAATTTAAATGTTAAAGTTAAGATAAAACTTCCTCTGGAGATTTATCATCAGATTATAAACATGAAAGCGTTTATTTTTTATTTGCATGGCGAACACTGCCGCCTGCTGGTGGGAAGACGTCACTACACGCTGCTCCATCAGTTTACCTGGAAGTCCTGATCAGACAGGTAGACTTCCAGGCGCTGGGGGTCCACTCCTTCAGGTAAGGGGCTCCGCAGCAGCTCCTCCAGAGGGTACTGGGTCTTCATGAGCTGGGCCAGGGCGTCCTGCACCAAGGTCAGCTTCACCCGCCCCGCATCGCCCTGACACATCGATCAAACACACCCGGGAGAGAAAGATTCAGTCATATGTGCAGACTGTTAAAGGGAGATTGATTTTTAAGTGTTTTATGAGGTACATAGTCTTCATATTATCTTCAGTAAATGATAGATGGCTTTCCTCCAGTTTGGAGTACAAAGTAATGTATGTATGACATGCTGACCCCCATCTACTGTCGGTAAAACATTAACTGTCAGTAAGCACCTCAAACATCCACACTTTAAAAAAATCTGCTCTATCCCTTTAATATTCAGACTATAACAGAGGACCTGTAGGTGTACAGATTGACTGTGAGGTGTCTGTACCTGGAGGTGGGGTCCCAGGCTCCTCTCCCAGCGGGGGAACACGTTAGTGAAGGTGAGAGGTTCCAACCCCTCAAATATGAGGTAGGCCTGCGGTGGCCGCCTCGGGTTCATCTCTGGAAAAACACACATTTATAAACACATCAACGAACCAGAATCTCTGTTATTCTGACTCCATGTCTGTCGAGTAGTGTTGGGTACCGAAACACGGTGCAAATCGGGTACCTGTTCCGACATAACTGGTAGTAACCAGATCACATAAAAACAAACATTTTGGTGCCTCATTGTTCCGGTGTAAACACGCTTATCGTGACCAAAACGGCTAAACGAAAAAAATGTGTATTATTCATTCTATTTGATACGTTTGAATGCAATGTTATTGATACGGCTAGCGTTAGCAGGCTAGCGTTAGCGGGCTAGCATTAGCGGGCTAATAACGAGCGTTAGCGGGCTAGCATTAGCGGGCTAACATTAGCTTACTTAATCTCCACCATATTCTACTGTTTTATTTAATATTATGTACATTTTATTTGTATTGGTTTATTTACTATTACCATATGTTACGTGTATTCATATTGTTTAAAGATTTACTTTAAGTTAATATTATTTTCAATTTTTTTTTTTTGACAGTGTGTGCAGCTTCGTTTTTTTAAGTAGCGGTTCAAGAACCGTTTAAAAAGTACCGAGTAGGAACCAGTATTGGATAAAACCCAACAGATACCCAACCCTACTGTCGAGCCTCCTCCTCCTCCTGCTACCTTTGCAGTACTGCAGCGCCGTCTGCATGGCACACCTCCTCTCGTCGTGCCAGCGGCTCCAGGCCGAAGCCGAGCTCTCCGTCTGCTCCGGCTGACCCCTCTGCCACAGGTAGACCTCCAGACGGTTGTCGAGCAGGAACAAGGCTGGCGGACAGACGAGGGAGACACATGAGACAGCAAAGTGGATCACACTGATATCAAATTAAGTTCTTCTTGTGGATAGCAAGAAAAAGGAAACAGCAAACACAAAAATACTCAGTTACTTGAATACTTGTTTCTTGGGATAATTGCTTAAACATCTCCAGGCTAAAATAATCCAGATAATAGAGAAAACATTTATGCTCCCACTGACATGTATTTACTTGGTTTAGCACCAAGGTTAGGCTTCAAGCATCTGAAAAAGAGCACAATGTTCTTTAACGTCACCTTGGTGGTAAAATAAAATAAAAACGTTCACAGACTGTGAACCTCTTGGTAAACAATATCTGCTGCTGAAGGCCATAACAATGTGGTCAAAAGGTCCTGAGGATTATGTTTTTTTTTGTCTAACTGATATTTCTCAGGTGAATAACAAACCTTCAAGCTCAATATTTATGTTTATTTTGTACAGCTAAACTGAAAAACGAACATATATTGTGAGAGGAAGCAAAATAAACCGTGTATACAGAGAAATGGAACCGCCTTCAGTATTTCAATCCACAGTTTTTAAACATTTGTTGTTATTGATTTTATTTTTTAATCTTGTTTCCAAAGAGTTGAATTACAGTGTGTGTGTGTGTGTGTGTGTGCTCTCACCCGGCTGTGGGACAGCGTACAGACTCTCCTGGACGAAGGGCGCAGCCATCACGAGCCCCGGCAGCCGCGTCGGACTCTGCAGCTCTTTGGCCTGGAAACTTCCGGAGGAGGCACTCAGGTGGAAGAGGCGAGGTGTGAAGTTATACTTTCCTGGATCTGACAGAAGGTGTTATTTTATCACTCTGATTTTTCATGCAGAGAAGACGTGTCCTGGAGTGTTTTCTACCTTGCAGCATGCAGTCGTAGGCCTTCCTGTCCATCTGTCCCAGCGCGGCCCAGAAGTCTGCCGGCTCTGAACCCTCCTCCACCAGCTGCACCTCCACCGGGCTGCTCTTACTGAGACCCAGCTCTGGAGGACACCTGATAATAAAACACATAAAAATCAACTTCAATGTTAAAAAAAAGCTTCTTTGAAAGCTCTCCCGTGTTTATGTGACTCACGTCTGGGTGAGATGCTCCACTGCCCTCCTGCTGACCTCCCTGGTGCCGCTCTGAGCCTTGCAGCCGGTCCAGAGGTACAGCGCCCCCTGCTGGCTGTGGAGCAGGACAGCAGAGCCCCTGGACCTCAGACCTGCACAGCTGCACTCCACCTCCAACAGGGAGGCCTCCTCCGGGAGCTCTCCGCGCACGCAGAACAGACGCCACTCGGCTGCAACACACACAGAAACATTTATTTACTTAACTTCCACGATAAAAAACAGATACAGAAAGAGATAAATATGGACTGTACAGCACCTGTGTTAGTGGAGACCTCCTCCCGCTTCCCCTTGTGAATCACCAGGCCTCCCTGGAAAAGCTGCAGGAAACAGGGAGGCTCCTTTCCCTGAGGAACCACCACCTTCAGGAACAACAACAACAAGACTGTAAACAACAACAATCCTGCTGGAGGGAAACTTAAAATGTCAGTATATGCAGTAATCAGTGAACATATAAATATAAGCTATAAATATGCAATAAAAAAGTGGAAGTTAGCATGTTTTTTCAATGTTTTTTAATGAATTATGTTCTGCATTGAACTGTAAGTAATATTTTAGTGTTTTAGGTACTTCAGTTGTTTCAGTAGTTGCACATAATTATTTATTCATTCAAAAACGTTTTAACCTTCCTATATAGTATATTTTATTGGCAGCACTTTTACTACCAAACATTAACAAAAACAAAGATTTCAAACACATACGGCAATCATACCTTCGTGTTTTCTACCTGTTTTCAATTAGGAAATTGAACTACGTATTCTTAACGACTATTTTCTTCGCTATATTTGTCTCTAGCCTGTTTGCTTGTTTTTTTAAACATACTTATTTTCTTATTTACGTACCAGCTTACCAGAATTTCACAACCAAGAATCAAATTATTTAGGGTTTTAAAATTAAATTATCTGTGCAGGTTTAGCATCAACTAGATCACGGAATTTGTGCATTGGTTGGTTCGTAATAATTGATTATTTTACAGTTCTTGCAGCTTTCTTCTACAGCATGAAAACTGGATTATTGTTGGTTTTGTTTGTTTTTCTTCCACACAGTAGATAATGTATGTAACTATGAGAGAAGAATACAGTATATAAGAGTAAATCAAAGATAGAATCACAGACAAAAAACATATATTTCAAAATCATTTATACAGAAGAAACATTCCTGCAACATATGATGTTATTGCTGTAAGAAGAAAAAAATCAGTCATACAGTTTGTACAGGTTGATGATTTCACCTGTGAGTCTTCGTGGTTGTTCGTCCCGATGGAGAGGAACGCCGCCGTGTCCCGTCCGCTGACGCTGGAGTGACGTCCCCGCCACAGGAAGAAGGCGCTGTTTTCTTTCTGTTCTGGATCTCTGCTGCACTCGGTGCTGTTTGACTTATCTACAGCAGAAAACAATCAGATTAACATTAAATCAGAGTGACAGAATGAGCCACAGTGAGGCGTGAGAGGGGAGGGTCACCGACCGACGGCGCTGTACGTCCAGCGGACGACGTAGGAGTCTCCTTCGTGAAGCTGCCCGGTGCTCTCCACGGGGATCTCACTGTCGTCGAACTCCTGGACGTGCCACGTGTCCACGGAAACCGTCCTCAGCTCCATCTGGTGTCCTTCCTCCAGCGTGATGACTCCGTGTCCCCTCTGGACGTCCACCCCGGCCAGCACGCTACGGACCACAGCGTCGCCTTCCAGCGACTGACCCGACACGAGAGCTTTGGCGTCACAGGCGCTCAGAGCGTCTGATGGTGGGGACGTCTGGACTGGGACAGGCTGGAAGATACAAAGGACTTAAAAATACAAACAACAAAAGAAACCTACAGACTGTGTGTGCTGCAGCAGGATTTTTAAATCCTTCACTGTAAGATGAACCTGTGTCTCTTCGATCACTGCAGCAGCTTCCTCCTGGCCTCCCGTCCCGCTCGTCCAGTCCAGAAACTTCTCCCTGAACAAACTTGTCTCGTTGTTCTCGGACACACAACCGAACAACGCCCAACTGGGACGCCCCTCTCCCCTCCTGAGGACAGAGTGAGAAGATTAGCACATTTTAAAGAAGTATAATGATGTATAATGCAGCTTGAAGGATTATATTGAAAGCATGTACTTTGGGAGCACACTGGCATTTAAATAATTCATCCACTAGATGGCGCCAGTTAGTGAAGGCAATAGGGTCACTCACGCAATAATATAATTAATTCCAGATGGTGTTACGGATCACCGATCACCACCAAAATCTAATCACATGTTCTGTGTCCAAATACACACGTTGTCCGAAAATTTCATTCGAATCGGTGCAGAACTTTTTGAGTTATTTTGTACACAAACAGACAGATAGACATAATGGGAATGGCTGCAGCAGGGTTAGAAATCTTTACAGCGGAGTGACATTTCTGGGAGAAATGTTCAACAGGTTTCTGGGTATTTGTTTGAATTTCTAAGCAGCTGTCTTCTTCCAGCAGCAGCAGCAGCAGCACGCCACTGAGGCTTTGAAGCAGCGTGACGTGTGGACACAAAGGAAAATAACAAGCCGTTTGCTTTTGTTTCACAGATGAAGTGCAGACGTGTTGCTGCATGCACAGTAATGCTGTTTGCTCACCGTGTGGGTTTACATGACACAGCTTTTATTATGTTCCAGCCAATATGTGTGGTAAATACTTACAGCTGTGCCCTATTGTCACGGCGCTAATATTGACATGCTGTTATTTTTTTCGTGGTGAAGTAGGGACTAAAAGCTTCGCCGCCTGCAGCGTGGACTTACAGCGGCGTGTCGGGGTTGCGCTGCGTGGGATCCAGCGGATTGACTCGGCAGTTGCTGTAGTCATAAGCTCCGACCCACACTTGGTGAGTCAGATGCAGAGCAACGCTCCTCCTGCTGAGGGGAACATCCTGTCCGTGCCACAGGTACACCTCGCTGCCGAAATCAAACACCAGGGCCTGGACACACACACACACAAACACACACTTATAAGCATGTGCAAAGACAAGAATCTGAGCTTTTTAAACAGGTAATTAACAGGAATGATGCAGTTTTCAGTCAGACCTCCGTGGAGCCCAGCAGGGAGACGGAGGGGATGGAGGCCCAGGCCCGTTCATCGGGCACCAGCCGGTTCTCCACCAGCCGGTACACACAGTTGGACTCCACCACTCCGCTCTCAAACAGCTCATCCTCCTCCTCAGCACCGGCTCCTGCAGGGAGACACACACATGCTGCACAGTCCACATGTGTACAGACGCAGCAGATGTTGTTTTTACAGATTTCAGTGTGTTGACTGGTGACAGTCTCCCCTCTTGTTGTGTCTCTTTGGAGATGTTTTGTGTTTCTTAATAATCATTTTGTGTGGATTTGTATCGTTCTGTGTCTTTATGCTCGTAGTTCATAGTCTTTGTGGTCTTTTGAATCTTTTTTTGAATCGTTTTTTTGGCTTTTTGTGGTTGTTTCATTTGCCCTTGTAGTAATTTTGTGTCTATTTGAGATCTTTTGAGGCATTTTGTTTCTGTTTGTAGTTGTTTTGTGCTGCTTTTTCGTTCGTTTCATGTCTCTTTGTAGTCATTTTGCTTCTGTCTATTGTTGTTCTGTGTCTTTTGTTTCTTTTTTATTTATTTTGTGCCATTTTGACAACTTTGTGTAATCATTTTGTGTCTTCGTTTGTTCGTTTTGTATCTCTTTATAGTTGCTTTGTTTCTGTAAACTGTTGTTTGGTGTATTTTTGTTGTTTCTCTTTTCATTCGTTTTGTCTCTATGTAGCCATTTTGACACTTTATTAGTCACTTTGTTTCTCCTTGTAGTCGTTCTGTGTCTCTATGTGGTTGTTTTGTATGTCATTGTAGTCCTTTTTTTTTGCCTCTATTTGTGTTTTTTCTGTCTTCTTGTGGTCATTTGCATTTCTTTGGGCTGAGAGACATTTAGAAGGTTAACTGTATAAAAAAACTATCTCTACTAAACTAAATCTGGTCATTTTGTTTCAGTCTTAAAACGACCTGCGAACATGTTGACCTCTGACCTCTGTAATGTGTCCGTCCTCCCAGGAGGCTCCAGAAGTCTTCAGCCAGGCTGCTGTCACAGTTCAGCCCCTCCTCCAGCTGCAGCACCTGGGACGCCCGGCAGCCCAGATCCCTCTGACTCTGGATGGAGGACGCCAGCTGAGAGGCCTGGAAAACAAAATGATCCGTTAGAAAAATCAGTTTTTATTTATAGTGATGGTGAAATGAACCTTCATGCAGCTTTGAAGCTGTTTCACGAGCACACAGACCCACCTGCTGGTCAAAGGCTGCGAAACAGGCAGATACAGATATTTAATTTACTGGATTATTATTATTATATTGCCAGTAAATAAAAGTATTAAATGACTGTCAACAATAACAAAAAAATCTATTTCACTGTCATTAATTTGTATCAAAATAGTGTCTATTTTCTGGTAAGTAGTCAACATAACTTAGAAGAAAACTTTGGCTACAGGAAAGAAAATGTGGTCATTTTGTTTCTCCTTGTAGTCGTTTCTTTTTTGTTCAAATCTCTTTGTGGTCATTGACTTTTTGTGTCCTTTTTGTGTCTCTGTTAGTGTTTTTTCTTTCTTTTGGTGAGAGAAAATGTTGAGAAGTCTTTAGGAATTGGATTCAATTGGGCGTCTTATAATTGTTCTTTCATATTAGAGCAGAAACAGCTGATCAGTCATGTGAGTTAAATGTTAAAAAGTGTCTCCATCTCCTCTTTAGCACATTAACTATTTTTCAAAAAGACAAAAAACACCTTAAGCAAGCCTAAAAACCTTTATGCACATTTTCAAAAGTTCCCATCAAGCTTTTCTCATGCAAATCCTCACATCCTGCAGAGAAACGTACCTTGTCTTTCTCCTGCTCGTTGGCGAACTCTCCGCTCCACAGGACGCAGTGCTGCGGCGCCAACAGCAGGAAGCAGTCTCCGCTGTTCAGCGAGCGTGCCAAGGGCTCCACCAGACGCACCTGCACATGCCGCCTACCTGTCACCACAGGCACGCATTAATACACACACCTGAGCACAGAGAGAGAGAGAGAGCTCCTGGAGAGAAAGCTGTCCTGACCTTTGATGTGAATGAGCATCAGGCTGCTGTAGGGAGGAGGAGACGTATCAGAGGAGGAGAGGAAGTCCAGTGAGTCTGTCGTGGGAGAGTTTTTAGACTCTGTAGGGAGGAAAACACACAGTAAGGAAGCTGAAGAGGAAGTAAAAAAGAAAGAGATTTATCTCGCTCACTCTTCTCTGCCTGGCTGCTCTCCTCGGCTGCAGGGTTCACTCTCTCCCCCATGTAGTCCTGCCGCACGTCCTCCCGGGCAGCGAGCGCCCTCAGAGGGTTCCTGGAGCCCTGAGTCCGACGGGACGGACGCACCGACCGCCGGTGCTCTGCTACTGCTGAGGTCAGTCTGCAACACACACACACACACACACACACAGAGAGCTTCAGACAGACAGTATGAGGATCTACTCAGAGGAAACTTTGGCTCTTTTTGTTCCTTCCTGTTATGTTCGTTTCTCTGTTTCTGGGTCAAATTGAAAGTGTCAGAAACCGAGAAATCCCAATAAACATGATTTATATCTCATTATTAACTCCATAAGGAGCCATTTCAATCAATATTTACTTTATTAATTTAGGCATTATAACACTTAAAATAGTTTTACATAAAATTGATTTTTTTTTTTTTATTGAGTGATGGAGCAGAAGAACTTTCATACCGAAAAAAAATTGTTTAAAATTTTTTATTTTTTTTTTTACTTGAAAACTTAACAGTAGGGTTCAAATTAAGTGCCATCACCCATTTTTGAGCCACTTCCATAATGATTAAGAGCTCCAGGAGTCTGTTAACCCACCAGCAGATGGCTGCATTACATTACACACAATGTATGAAGAAAAGTCAATAAAACGTTCTGTAGCATGAAATATAAATGTGACTCATTGGTTACTGATCATAATGTGTTTTATTTTTATATTTATTCCTAATAATTACCTCACATGTATAATTCTGTGTCTGTTTTAATTGTGTATGCTCATGATCAAGGCTTTACACTATAAACACACAGTGTCTGTTTGAGGCGTGTTTACACTTTGTATGTGAGAATCACACATTATAGTTTATGCAAAGATTTTTGGGGTTATAAATCAAAATTTTAGGGTGATATTTAAAGAAATTTTTTGGAAGCTTAATACAATCTGACAGTGACTGTTTGATTTGTTTTCAGATGTTATTCTCTTAAAATTAAGTCAATTTTCAGACCCGTCAGAGACCTAAAAACGATAAAATCCCTGAATATATAATATATAATATATATCACAACAGGCTCACATGGGTGTGTTGGTCTGGCAGAGGACGCCCAGGTCCTGCTCGCTCTCCGCTGCAGCGGCGTCTCCGCAGGGCGGGGGGCCGCAGGCGGCGGGCGGAGCCTGATCTCCGTAGAAACCTCCGTCAAACGCGCTTGTTTCATCCACAGGCGTCTCCTGCTTCTCCTCAGAGAGCGAGGAGCTCTGTGGAGCTGCAGGGAGGCGACACGGGACGTTTAAACTCAAAACAATCAACACTTTCACTTCTATCAGAGAGGTTTTACGTGATTCTACCTTCAGACGCCATCACAGACTGGGTGGAGGTTTCTGTGGAGCAAACACAGCAGCGAGTTTAGACAGAAACACATAAAAAAGATTTAATTAATTATTTGCAGCAGCTCTGACCTTCATGTGAGCACGCTGCAGCTTCAGGGGAGCGAGTGTGGTGGAGAGAGGCGTCTGAGAGGCCTCGTTCTCCTCCTTTCTCCTCCTTCTCCTGCTCTGTGTTCATGTCCTCAAAGGTTTCCATCTCATCCTCGACTCCTGCAGCCTAAACAAGAAGAAAAAGAGCTTTTATAACAGTTCCAACATGAAAAATATCCAACAGATTTAAAGAAATGAGCGTCACCTTCTGCCTCCACTGCGGCTGGTTCAGGCTCCTGGTGGGAGACGAGACTTCTTGCGCCTCGAACGACTGATTCGTCTGGAGGACGGAGTGAAAACAGAAAACACGGACAGTGAAGTAACCGGCGTGTTCTTTAGTTTATGAGGGAACGACCAGAGAGAAATATGACCTTAAATAAATCAGATTAATTTGGGAACAATAAACAAAGCAGATAAGATAAGAAAATGTATTCAGGCAGCAGAGCAACACATAAACATACAGAATAATATCATTATATTATTGCATTTTTCTGCTTTCTTCATCATAAAAGTGATGATTTTGTTGCTACTTTTGTTACTTCAGCAGCTGACAATTGGACTTTTGAGGTACTTGTAAATTTATACGTCTATTTCACTACATTTTAAGGCAAACATTGTAGTTTTTACTCCACTACATTTAGCTGACAGCTTTAGTTTCTTTTCAGGTGAAGATTTAAAATAAAAAACCCAATAAATTAATAATTTAAGGTTGAATTATCGAAACCCCACCATGAATTGTTAATATTTCTACTTGTTTAAATTGTTAATACTTTTTTTTATATGTTTTTACTAATAAAGGAAATCTTATCTGATCTCATCTGAATAAATCCTGCTCCCTGAAAAACCTCTGGACATTTCTCAACATTTTTATTTCATTCTTGTCATATTTGAAGAATCAAATCTGACATTTTCTCAAATCTTTGACCATGATAACTTGAATAATTTTGCTCAAGAACATCATTCAAATCTAAAATATGCTTTCAAGTTTACTGTAAATGCAAGAAAGGAAACATATTGAGTCTAAAAACTCACTTTGAGTAAAACAAGCTGATGAGAAACACGAGTTTCATGTTCTGTTAACAAAACTCAAACTTTTCTTTTTTGTGAAAACTTTCTCCAATAATGTTCCAGTTTGTTATTGGTTGCTGAGGCTGGTTGTGGACACACGACACAGAAAACAAAGGTTAGAAAGTCTGAGAGAGAACGAGAGACGGAAAGAAACCCGCGAAGCTGCGATGAAAGATCATTTTCACTCAGCAGGTGACGAGTCGACTCGTTAGCGTTATAAAAACTTCACACATCATCCGTCAAGTGAAACTTTTCACTGCATACAAAACACTGCAAACGAGGAGAAGGCGAGAGAAACGACTCTGCCGTGCAGCGGTGCAGCGAGCAGTTACCTGGTTGAAACACATGACATATTGGGGCGTAGAGCTAGAAAAGACAGAGGCAAAGACGGGTCCCTGCAGAGAAGAGGAAGAAGGCCGACGCTTTGTAGACATCAGTGATGCATGAAATCTTATAAAGGAGATTTAGGAGCATTTGGAGGCTTTAGAGGGAGACTCACCCAACACTGAGGGGCGGCTCGCTCCACAGGGACGACGGCTGCTGTCTCCTCCTGCACACGGAGGAACAATAACAGGAATCAGTCAGATTACACTCATACATTTTATCAGAGGTGGAGGGAGTAATCAGATTACTTAATGCAGTAAAAGTACGAATACCACACTGTGAAATTACTCCACTACAAGTAAAAGTCCTGCATTCAAAACTTATTTAAGTTAAAGAACATAAAAATGTCCTTAAAGTATCAAAAGAAAAAGTACTCGTTCTGCAGAATGAACCCACTTAGATTGTTTTAAATATTACAAATATATTATTAGATTATCATCATTGATGCATTTATGTAAGCAGCATTTTCATTTTAACTACTTCATTTACTGTATTATTATTATGAGGTTTCATTTTTAAAAAGGGTCTAATCTCTTTAAATGTATCATATTTTTATGTTAAATCTCGACCTGAAAAGTAACTAAAGCTGGCAGCTAAATGTAGTGGAGTAAAAGTAGAAAATTACATAAAATGTAAAGTACACATACCTCAAAATTGTACTTAAGTATTAAGAACTTACGTAAGTAAAAGTACAAAAGTATCAGCATCAAAATGTACTTAAAGTATCAAAAGTAAAAGTACTCGTTCTGCAGAATGAACCCACTCAGACTGTTTTATATATTCTAAATATATTATTAGATTATTTCTATTGATGCATTTATGTAAGCAGCGTTTAAGTTATGTAAAGGTAAAGGTCGGGCTCATTTTAACATGTTATATAAAAGTCTATAAAGCTTTAAATTTATTGTGTTATTTATGTTTCTTGACCTGAAAAGTAACTAAAAGTAGTGGAGTAAAAAGTTCAATATTTGGCTCTAAAATGTAGTGAAGTAGAAGTAAAAAGTTACATAAAATGAAAATGAATTTTTCAACAGTAAAGACTATCCTGAGCAGGAAACACATCTTAACATTAACACTCATACATGCAGCGCGTGTGCACACACACACACATCACAGGCTGCAGCTGAGGTCAAAGGTCATAAAGGGTCAAACCTTCACCCAGCAGAATAATCGCCTGTTTACTGTTTACATTCCTCTGCACGCTCTGAGACGTCCAACCTCTCACTGCATAAACACAGACTCGTCTCGGGATATTCTGCAGTAACGTCACTCTGATCTCCAGACGTTTATCACCCACCAAAAAAGATGCTGGATCTGGTTTCATTGGAGTGACACACACACACACACACACACTGATCTAACCACAGTGGACCCAGAGACCCTCAGGCTTTTATTTCTCTTCAGTAGCAGCTGCACTTAAATGTACGACTGTTACACGTGGTATGCAAACACTGGGGACAGATTTCATCCGAACAATGTGGCGTGAACTTTGACCCTCCTGCACAAATGCTGTGCAGAGGATTGAGGACTAGAATAACCAGAAAATCATGCTGGCTTATAAACTCCTCAAGAGAAGACACAATGTGTATCATGATTAACTGAAACAAAATGGGATCCTTCTTTCTGTGGGGTTATGTTAAGGATTCGGGACGTCACTGACCTAAAGCTAAACATCTCTGCTGCCATGGCAACCACTGAGGAGGCTCTGCTGCAGCCAACATGTCAAAAAAAGATCAAAGGTGAAAAAAACTTCAATATCTATTCCTCATTTTTTGTAATAATTTCAACGTATTTGTCTGTTTGTTTGCTTTTGTAATAAATGTTTTAAGTTGTAAAGAGACTTTATGGACGAGTTCTGTCCTTTACTGTCGTATCTTTAATGTTCAGGCAAGTTTTTTAGGAGATTAATGACAATAAATTGCTTTGTAAGTAGAAAAATAAGCAGAGAAGTTATCTGTTTTTTTGCTCCCTGCAGAAATCAAACTTCATCCCTCTCTGCTGACAATCTGCTGATGCTGCAGCTGTGGTTTTAGACTCTCACAGAGCTTCACAGAGACACGTTTTAGTTTCTTACTTCACTTCTGCTGCCGCTCGTCTCCTGCAGTTTCACGGCTCCGTCCACCAGAGTGACCTGAACGTGTCCCACAGCCGAGGTTTCCTCGTTCAGCCTCCTCACGCTCTCCTCCTCAGGCTGCTGCCTGCTGGACACATAACGCAGAAAGATGCTTCAGGTGATTCAGAGATGATTTTAGCTATTTATTTTATTTGATTATTTCTTGATTTAAAGAGTCAGAAATTGATACTGAACAAACTAAAATTGTATTTCTTTAATTGGCTGACAATATAGTACATTTAATGTATCATGTAGCCTGTAAAAATGTTAAATATTCTTTATTCAAGTTAATTGTTTACAACCAAAGATTTCCAAAACGTGACAAAAAAAAGTCTAAAAATGTGAAGTATGAAACGAAAAACAATATAGTTTATTTTAAACCTGATAAACTTTTGTTTCTCGTAAATATAAACTGAAATCTGAATT
The DNA here is from genome assembly GCA_903364295.1 of Serranus cabrilla. Classification (NCBI taxonomy): domain Eukaryota; kingdom Metazoa; phylum Chordata; class Actinopteri; order Perciformes; family Serranidae; genus Serranus; species Serranus cabrilla. Next base: position 197,873 of record CAFUXE010000161.1, on the reverse strand, counting down.
TGATGCATTCTGTGTTATTGATGTTTTTATATCCCAACTTTTTCAGAATTGGAAAGTAGCTTTCTGAGCTCTTTTGCAGAGTCAAATTCATGTTTTCAGCTCAAAAATTCACTCAAAAATTCATTCAATTGTTGGTTTAAAAAATCCTATATCAGTCGGTTTGTGTACACAATATATCAAAATCTGACAAAGAAAAGTTCAGTTTGCATGCTGAGCTGGTGTTTGTCCTGGTGACATCTGTATATTTGATCATTCTTGCAGCACTAAATCATTTTTTACACTGAGTTTGTATCCTCTAACTCATTGAGACACTTACTGAACTCTGCCTGCAGTTTCTGCGCTGAGCTCCTCAGAGGAAACCTTCGTGTCCTCCTGAGCAGCGTCCAGCTCTGATGACACTCTTATGGGTGTGCAGGCGATGGTTTCCCTCCTGGTCCGGGCCCTCTGCCTCCAGGGGGCCGCGGGCAGCGAGCCCCCCTCCCCCCCTGCAGCCTCGCGCCTCGCCCTGCGCGGCGGTGCAGTGACCTCCTGTAGCTCCGCCTCTTCACAGCCCCCCCCGTTCTGCTCGTGGCTGCACGGAGCGTCCGTCCTGCTCCACTCAGAGCCTCCGGAGCAGCTCTTCTTCAGGATCCCCCTCAGGACCGGCTCAGAGTCGTGGCCCTGCTGGGACGAGCCGCTGGGCTCCCCGGGGACAGGAGCGGGCTCAGGTCTGGGCTGGGAGAGGCGGATCTCACTGGGCTTCAGGTTGACAGACGAGGCCTGCTGTCTGTCGGACAGATGAGGGGACAAACGGAAGGCAGGGAGCTGCACGGGGCCTTTCTGGAGCTGGACACACAGAGGACACAGGTGAAGATAATTATTCAAATTATTCTGACTTTGAGGCTCCGACTGACAGGACCAGGCAGATTGGTGAAGAAATGCTTGAAGAACGTTCTTCCTTGTCCTTTTTTGTTCAGTTTCAAGTATTGGTTTTCAGCCTCTTTCTGTCATTTTGGTATAAAACACTCGTGCACTCACCAGGCTGACCTCCTCCACAGTGATGGGCTGCGTCCGGTACCGAGCCCCCTTCTGCCTGCGTCTCTCCGGGGGCCCCTCGGCGGGGCCGCCCGCTTGCCGCCCCGGCAGAGACAGCTTGTTGAAGAGGGCGAGCTTCTCACTCATGCTCAGCTTGCAGCTCTCGTCACAGTCCTCCACCTCAGGCTGTGCAGGCTGCGGCTCCACTGGGGGCGCCGGTTTGGGGGCGCTGCAGGGGAACACGAGCAAACATACGTCAGATATATCAGACAGACTTCATCATTACAACACAAAAATTACTTCTGCTAAAAGCTACAGTAGCAAACTGTTATAGGAAATCACTGAGCCCCTAAAAACAATAAAACTAATCAGTATTTATGTGTTTTTTAAAGATTCACGTCATTGTTGATTTTGGTCTTTTTATTGGATTTGTCGTCAGTAAAAGAATATAGAATAATTCCAGATAATAATAATAATAATAATAAAGTCTAGTATTTATAGAAGAAAAGTCACAGAAAATGTCATAGTACTGTA
>CAFUXE010000161.1:171298-187486 GCA_903364295.1 Serranus cabrilla | reverse complement strand
TTTTGGTTGGTTGGTTAGTTGTAAATTTGTTGGTTAAGTTGCACAACTGAAGCAGCTGATACCGATGTTTAAAGCGGACATATTATGCTTGTTTTTCATACTTGTATTTTGAGTTTCTTCTAGTACAAGTATGAGGGCCACATTTACAAAAAAATATAAAGTTAATTACGAGAATAAAGTCGAAAATATTGAATTAATTTTGAGAATAAAGTCGAATTAATAACGATATTGAGTTAATTACAAGATTAAAGTCGTAAATATTGAATTAATTATGAGAATAGTCGTAAAGTCGTAATTAATTCAATATGTACAAATTTAATCTTGTAATTAAATATATGTATTGTTTCAACTCCGTCGTACTTCTAGAACTTGTTTACGTACTTAAATGTATATACTTAAAAAAATCTTTATTTTCTCACATTGGCTTTCTGACTATAGCTGATTCATCACCTCTGTCTCTTTTAGCCCAGTTTACTCTGATTGGATTCAGAGAAAAACATGGCGCACATTTGCAAAGTTCTCATGTCTTGGATGGATTTATTCAAATAAGTCTGATATTGGCTTGTTCAATCCCATGTTTTCTGATCTCATGACTGGATTGCTTTAGGCCACAGATTGTGAGTTGGTTGTCACTTCAGAAAGCCAAATCTTTGTGCACGAGCCCTAAAAAAAGGAGTTCTTTACAATATATCAAACAAACTTGATGTGACAGGAGATAAACGTCCAGCATCCCCAAACCTAAATCTACCTAAACCTGTGTCCCTGTGTCCAAATCTAGTTTTACTTTGTGCTCACATGGTGCAGATTCATAAATACGTTGAGCTAAATTCAACACTTGTTGGTTTCTGGGTCTCTTTGCTGCGTTAAATGAACCTCCTATTATAAAAACATTACATGTTGCTTTAATTAATGCATAAAAACGTAAAGTAAACAAAAACACACACATATATAGCCTGTATAGAGTACTGTTACACATTATTTGTCATTATATATAGTTATTCTGTCTGTAAAGGAGGATTCAAATATTTTTATATTCCATTTATATTATCTTTTTTTACTCCTGTATTTTCATGTCTCACATTCAGATATTTTAAAATACTCTTCATCTAAACTGTCTGCACAAAAACCAAGAGATCTTCTTTTGTAATATGGGTAATAAGACCGTTTAAGGGGGGAGAAAATATTAGTTTAAGCAGCTTTATGTAGCTGTTTCTTCCCCAACTGTTTCAGCACTGCCCCCTTGTGGTCAGACTACAGCGCTGCAAGAGAAAAGATGTCTTCAGTTGTGAAAAAACTGTGAAAAGTTCACAACAAAGTCTTCAACCTGAACGTGTCGGTCATTGTGTTGCATTAAAGTGCAGAGACAAGTTTAAGATACAGTTATTTATAGAAATGCTTCTTGAATGAACAGTGCAACTCACATAGAAAAACATCTCGTGCAATCTGTCAATACAAACATAAATACAGGTGTAACCTATTGCAGTGATCACACCATAAATATCTGCACTAAAATAACAAAAATAAGCAACTTCGTATAAAAAGTCTTGATCTAAAAATCTTTGGTGAAACGACAGAAAACCAACTCATCAACACTCAACAACAAAGCACTGCGTTTAGTGGAAATACAGCGTACTGTGAAATAAAAGAACTTATTTTTTTACTCAAATTATAAAGAAATAAAACCGTTTTTTTTTTTAATACACTGTAAAGTTGTTCCATCAAACCTGACCGTTTCTCATGATGCCGGTGAAGTGATGTTTGAAACAGGCCACAGTTCTGAACAAAGTGTACACGGACTCGTTCGTTTTTCTTCTTCAGTGCTTCGTGAAGAAAGGATGCGTCAGCGCTTTGGCTGCGGAGATGCGGCTGCTCGGTCTGAACGCCAAACATTGCTGAAGGTAAAGAAAGATCACAGTGCACAGGTCGTTTAGTCATCCGTGTCTGCAGATAAATGCTTTTTAAATGGAATATTTAGATATTAAAAATGTTTTTATTGGAGACCAGCATTCATAAGCATCAAACACACACAGACTTTTGTTTTTTAATAATTATTTATTTATTTTATTATTATTTCTTCGTATTATTAATGTATTATTCTTATTTATTTTATTATTATTATTATTAATTAATTGATTGTATTATTATTTCTTATTATCATTTATTTATTTTATTATTATTTCTTCTTATTAATTAATTAATTTTATTATTATTTCTTCTCATCATTTATTTAGATTAACATGCAGATGGTAAAAATGGTCTTTGAGGATCCATGAAATATCAGATATCACCAGTTAATTATCTTTTAAAGAAACGAGAGGCACAAACTACAGTGAAAACAGCCTCACATAGCTCTCATCTTGTTACTTGATCAAATAAACTACTTTCACATTTCTGTGAAATTCATCAAACTGCCATTTTTTCAGTCTGTGCCAAAGTGATTTTAAGAAAACAGAAGCCTGGGTCTGCTCACCGTCAGGAGGTCGTGCTCCACTGGGCCCAGGCTGTGCAGCAGCTTGGTGCTGGGGTCTTTGGGTCCCCAGCTGACAGAGTACGGGATGGGGCTGTCCTCGGGCCAGTCCTCCTCGCTGGGCAAACCGATCACCCTGAAAAACAAACAGCTGAGCAGAGAACTGCTGCCTCTGCCTCCTTCTTGCAGATTCCTTATAATGAAAATGTGCATTCTCTCCCAAATATATATAAAAAGAGAGAGATAGAGAAAGAAGAACTCCTCACTCAAAGATTTTTTGCAGCTGCTGTACGTCTGTGTATTCCTTAAACAGCGGTCTGTGGAAGTATTCAAATTAGGCGCAATACATGTGCAGCAAATATCTACTTTTACCTGTGAAATCAAACCCTGCAGAGCCACATATTGGACCTCCTCCAGCCGGACACAGGCTCCTTACCTCAAGAGGAAGAGCTCCGCGAAGATGCAGCCGGCGCTCCACATGTCCACTGAGGACATGTAGACGGAGTTCAGCAGCACCTCGGGAGCTCTGTACCACAGCGTCACCACCTGAGCAGAGAGGGAGGGAGACATGTTTAACCTCAGGCTCAGGACCAGACAGAGTGCTTTATGTGCAGGAAAAAAGGCTTAAAAGAGGATTACTGCAGTAATAACTATCCATCTTTTCTTTGCGTGCTGCCTCACTTACACCCGGAGTGAGAGCTATATTGAAGGTGTAGATGCGTGCCAGTCCAAAGTCTGCGATCTTGACCTCGCCGTGGCTGCTGACCAGGATGTTTTCTGGTTTCAGGTCCCGGTGCAGCACCATGTTCACGTGCAGGAAGTCCAATCCTCGCAGGAGCTGCTGCATCATATCCTGTTCAGACACACAGACAGCAGCTCGGCTTCAGACACGCAGGAATGTTCTGTCATCTCTCAGAATAAACACAGGAGTGTGTGTGCAGCTATAATATAGGGTGATACAGTTTGGGTGATGGCTTCCCACCTTAATACAGTCACGGCTCAGTCCAGAATCAGGAACCTTGGAGAGGTAGGTGGCAAGGTCCTGGTCGATGTATTCCAGCACCAGAGTGAGGTCCAAGCTCCGGCCCACTGGGATGGCAGATGCATCCAGCAGCCTGGACGTTTAAATCAGGATTAACAAACACAAGCAAGGAAATTTCCAGACGACGACGACCCCCCAGAGTTGTGTGCCACTACCTGATCAGTACCAGAAACTTCCTGTCACCGCTGACGTTTTTACTATGTTAATAAAATTAAAAATTAAAAATGAATGGTAAATGAATGAGGCAATTTTGTTTGTTTTTTAATAATCTTTTTCAAGTGTATTTCACAGCTCTGCTAATGGAAGATAAATTTACCTTCAAATACTGGATTTTTTTAAATTTTTTTAAAAAATTTTTAACAAAACGGAGCGGAAAGTGTTTTTTAAACTTATTCTTTACTTTATTACCTCTAAAGTTTATGAAAGTCTTTACAAAAAATGTTAAAATTAGCTCCATATATTAGACATTTTATACCAAAAACGAAAGGAAAGTGTTGAAGGAGAAATATTACATTTTTATAATAAACACATTTTTAAACAGTCTCTCTTTCATTGATTTAAAATTTTTGACATACATTTATTATCCTTAACCGCTTATCAGAACTCGCGTCACGCACAGAAAATCGCGTTTCCGGTACGGATCGGGTAGGGCCGCGACGGTTCGGGTGAAGCCCCAACGGTTCTAAAAACCCTTAAAACGCCATCTGATTTATAAAACATAACTTACTTGACTATGTTGGGGTGATTGAAGTACTTCATCTTATGCAGCAGGGCCACCTCGCGGAGCATGAAGGCGGGGACCCCGTTCTCCGACGTGTCCCCGCGGATGTTGAACTTCTTCACCGCCAGGAGGCGCTGCTGCTCCCCGACCTCTCGGGCTTTGTACACTTTCCCATAGGAGCCCCGTCCGACTTCAGCCAGCAGGTCGTAGCCTAACGGCTTGCTGCACACGTCCATGGTCCTCCACACGCAGGAAAAATCCACCTGAAACTTCTGGATAATTGTCTGTTTTATAAAGACATCAGTTAAAATAGTCGTTTTTACCTGTTTTCGCCTTATTTTAAGTCAAAGAGCGAGCTAGCTTACAGCTTACAGGTTAGCTAGCACGACATTAACACCTGTCACGCGCCGCAGCCGCAAACCAGCTGTAAAAAAAATCATGTTTTGATGCTTTTAACAGATGTTTAATATCACCATTGTTGGTACAGTAACGTGTTTTTACTTTACCTCAGACTGCTGAGCGCACTTTCCTCCCCATGCCGCCGCCTGCAGGAAAATGTCGCAGCCAAACTGCAGCCAGCATGAGAAAATTAAAGGAAATCACACCCCTTTTATCGCCAACTAATCAGAAAGCTCAAAATGTACATTTTTTTTAGGGGGAGAACAGCCCCACTCCTTGTTCACGTGCTCCCTGCTGCTGTCAATGTCACTGTAAACACATGATGAGTTCACGTGCATGTTCATGCACGCAAAAAAAATCAAACCATTACTGGATAAAACAACATAAATGCTAAGTTTACGAGTTAAAAGGCCACAAAAAGTACGTTTGCACATTTTTATCCTATATCTGAGTAATTATCAGCAAAGATAATGTGTTAAATATTGATAGTATGTGTATTTTATTTATTTTTCATACTGCCTTACCATGCATGAGCAGCAGGGATGTGACATGTAGCTGGTGCAATTAAAGCAGGTGGCAAAATATCAACAAATGCAGTTAGAAGTTGAATTGTTGACAAAATATTGTGGAAAAAAGACCAAACTGCAACCAAATCACTGTTTGTACCCTTTAATATGAAAAGGGAGGAACATTTGTAAACATGTTACAAACTGCAAAACCAAACACATCACAGGCTCAGAGTTAACAGTTTAAAATAAAATAAAAACAGTACACACAACAAGCTGTGCATAGTTTTTAGGCTTTTGTTCATTAATGCTGAGGTCATCACACATTGCTTCATGTCGGTATGCATATTATAAAGTAAAGGCACGGCTGAGAGGTATGAGCTGGGGTGGAAAACTCCCCTTTCCACTTCATTTTTAGCAAAAATAAATAGTTTGTTAGATGAAACCTGTCTCAGTGGTCGGGTCCTCACCAAGGGTTTTTAGAGAGTGAGATGTAAGATCTAATAAGTGCTCGTTAATTACAGTGTATAACAGTTTAGCTGTTACTCCCCTTTTAGTTTGTCATTCATAAATTTGGTTCTCTTCGCCAAGGCGATGGCGTCCAGATGGAGGTTGCGGTTGAGGATGGCGGAGCCGCAGGTGAGCGCTCCAGCGAGAGCGCCGGCAAAGCCGCACACAAACACGTCCTGACCTGGAACACAAACACAGGAAGTGATGAGGTTGGATGATTGTGTGACGTCCTGTGAGGCTCGTTGTGCTGCAGAGCGGCTCCCACCTGTCAGGTAGAGGTTCTTCAGCGGAGTCTGAGGTCTCACTGTGGCGTTGAGTTCAGGGCTGAATCGGGCGACGCCGTGATCCGCCCCGTAGATTTCTCCTTTGGGGGCTCCGATGTAGTGAGTGTTTGTGATGGGGGTGCCAGCATCGACGTACTCAATCTATAGAAAACAAACAGGCAAAAAAAAGAGGATAAATATTTATTTTTAAGACGGAAAAATTAGCCAGGTTTCAGAAAAAAATTAATCATTTCAGTCTGCTGAAATTAAAACTCTTTCAGGCCAAGATCAGTAATAATAATAACAATAACTAGTTATAAGCCACATAAATCTAATAACACAAAATTCTTATGCTATTATACTGGCAAAAATCAAACAGTCTTGGAGTGATAATAATATCGTATATCGCAGTTATTTCTAGGACAATATATCATCCAACAAAAAGTGTTTATCGAGAAATTGTGGAACTGTTTTCTTTCAATTCTTCTGAATTATGGGAATATAACTTTGTGGCTTTATCAACGTACTTTGTTTGAGCTTAAAGATTGAAACTAAGAGCGTTTTTACACCTATAGTTCCCTTTTCTGCGGCCCGAATCAGTTGATACGTTTCTAAAATTAGAGCGTTTCCCCCTTGATTTGGTAAATTATTCCTACCAACCCACAGGTTGATTCTGAAAGCTGAAGACCTCATGTTTTCATCCCCTAATAACATTTATATCTTCTATAAATAGATGATTATAAGCCATGAGTTGACCCTGCACATGCTTTGGATTCATTAAAAATAATTTTAAAAAGAGTCCTAAGAGCAAAGATGATTATCTATCTATCTCTGTATATTACTGATGGAGGACTGTCACCTTGTCCCTGGTTATCTTGGGGAAAACGTCCATGACGACCTCCAGAATGGAGTCGATGAATATCTGCTTCAGCTCTTTGTACTCCGACCCTCTGTTGTTCACCTTCCCGTCCTTCCACTCCTCAAACCATTTGTAGTTGGCAAAACTGACCAGACTCAAGGTGGACTTTCCTAATGTGGAGAGAGAATATTTAAGATAAATAAAAAGGAGCAGAATACAATATTCTGGACTGTTGAGCTTGAACAGCTTCTGTACCTGGAGATCTTTCCTCCCAGGTTGAATCTTTAGCGGACGGAGACGCAACGAACAGGAGAGGGACTTTTTTCGCCGACTCTTCTTTCTTCCCGTTCAAATACTCCACCACCCTGAAAAAAAACACAGTCCACGTGTGTCTTCATGCAGCTTTCAGGCACATTTTATGATTTTAGAGCAACTTTAAGGTGGAGTTTAAGCAGCCAGAACTTCAAAAACACATGAAAATTAAACAGATGTGTAAACTGTGACGGGTACAAGACGACGTACAGTTCATCGAAATTGTTCTCTGCAAAGATCCAGTAGTTGTCGGCTCTCAGGCCCAGCTCCTCTTTGGTCCCATCCAGGCCCAGAAAGATACTGAGGCCGCCTTCCCCGTTCTGCATCATGCTCAGCTGCTTCTGGATAGCTGCACACAGCGTTAGTGTAAAAAAACGTGTTATTGGTAAAACATTAAAGTGCTGCACAGCAAACAAATACAGTGAGGGAAATAACAAACCAGCTGACTAGCTTGTAAGGGGATCAAATACTTTTTTCACTCAATCAAATGCAAATAAAAGTCTAACTTTTATATAATGTGATTTTTTTGTTGATATTCTGTCTCTCATTGTTAAAATAAACCTACCATTAAAATTAAAGACTGTTAATTTATTTGTCAGTAGGAAAATGTAGCAAAATCGGCAAATATACTATATACAAATATAATAATTACAGGTTTTTTTTCGATATTTATTTACGTATACCACTTATAGTATTTTGTGTATATCTCTGGAATATATCTAACTACATTTATTACACATTTTTCATCATACTACTACATGCAACAACTTATTTAACATGCTAATATATTTTTTTCTCCCATGTGCAATATCTGGAAAATGTAAAGTACTCTCAGGAAAACAAACAAGCAAACAAAAAGATAAATATATATTATGAATAACACATGCCACTAGCAGAAATGTGTGTATACGTCTTATATCTATGTGTCTGTATCTTGAGCTGCTGTGACAACTTCATTTCCCCATTGCAGGATAGATAAAGTCTTATCTTATATTATCTTAAATATCTGTAAACAAATCCCAGGTAAGGTGGCAGATTGTTACCTGTGAGTTATGATGGAATTTAGCATCTTGTGATTTATATCTATGGGAAAAATGCTTAAAATCTCAAGTCTGAGCCTTTTAGGTGTGAGAGTTTGCTGCTTTTTTGACTTTGTATTTGAGTTTAAGGGTGTTGGTCATGTGTCACTGGACCAAAGGTTGAACTGAAACATTAAAAAAGTGACTCAAAACTTCTTCCCTACCCGGTGTGGCCTGCAGCTCTTTGGGCAGCAGCTTCTGGTAGGTGTTGAAGATGCCGGCGTTGGAGACGACGATGGGGGCGCGGATATGGACTTCCTCTTGTCCCTTCATGACGCTCACGCCTGAAACCATCAGAGTAAAAGAAACCACAGCCGTGAGTCTCCTCTCAGCGGGCGCCGCAGGAAGTGACACACACAGCGAGGACGTCCGACCCACCACAGGCCTCCTTGGCGGCGTTGAACAGGATGCGGTTCACCGGCGCTCGGACGAGCACGGCGCCCCCGGCCTTCTCGATGATCGGGATCATGTGGTAGGCAATTTCACTGGCGCCGCCTTTCGGGTACCAGGCGCCATTGAGGTAGTGAGTGACCAGCAGGCTGTGCATCGAAAAACTGGCGTCTTTTGGCATGTTACCTGCAGATCAGAGGAGATAAAACGGTTAGCAGGATACTGAAGGAGATGTTTATTAAGACCAGGAGTCTGCAACATTTATGGACAATAGAGCCACTGTTAAAAATAAAAATAAAAACAGAAAAAATGTCAGAAAAGAGCTGCAAACAGTTTGGGATGCCAGATGTTCTATGCTCTGGCTCTCAGTTCATAGTTTTTTTTTGTTATTTTTTGCTTTTGTATATACGGGCTGCTGAGTGAAGGGAACTGGTTTCAAGTTTTTTCTCAGGAAAGAAGTCAAACAGAAAATAATGGTAATAGAGGTGATGCTGAAGTGAGTTAAAAATGCCCACAAAAAGGGAAAGAATCTTATGTCTGTATTTCTATTATGTGTATAATTGTATACATTTGCTCTTGCCGAATAAAAATAAAATATAAAAGAAAAAGAAAAAGAAAAGAGCTGCAAACTTTATTTTGAGCCTTATTATGAAGATAAAACAGTCTAAATTAGCCAATCAAAGCCTATAAATAAATACTCATTTATAGGTTTTAATGAACATTTATTTATGGTTGTGCAAATAAGATGCTAAAGAAATATCAAAAGACAGCCGAGCTAGAAAAACTCGACTTGGAAGATGACTAAATGTAGAGGTTACAGCACCAGGTTCTGACTTTCATACGCTATGATTCACATTTTAATTTACTGAAATGTTTTTATTTAATCCTGTGTATAAAGGACACAATTTTACAATTAAAGATTAAAAACGGCTTTGGGCTGCACCAATGATAAATGAAAACAAGAATATAAAGAATGAATTGGTTCACTAACAACCATTGACAGAGCTTTTCCTACCGTAGGTGCCGAATATGTAGGCGAAAACAGCCCTGAGGTCCTTGTTGTCCGTCAGCTCGTTGACCACGTCTGTCAGGCTGCGGGATCCCATCTTGAAGAAGAAGGACAGACGCTCGGCCAGGCCGGTGTACACCAGGAACTTGGCCAGAGGAACGGGGCAGATCTTCAGCATCGCAAAGAGCCACATGCCGCGTCCCACTTTCTGAAGACGACAGGGATGAGGACAGTTTACTTTAGAAACTAGAATTACTTCACACTCCAAAAATGTGATTTCTCTTGTAATAAAATAAGTGTTTCATTCGACATGTGCCTACAGCCTCCGGCCTTTGTGCCTTTGTGCTTTTCTGTTTCTGATAACAGATAATAAGGAGAAAACAATGAAGAAAGGGGCATAGTTTATCTGTGAGCAAAAACGCTGGAGCAACTCAATCTGGTTATAATTATGCAATATGTCAGATAACAACAGACTTTGCCAAATTCTCCGACCTTTGATGCACTAACCCTTGAGCCCTGGAAGAATATCAGTGATTACGGCAACATACTTGTATTTCATGAAGCTTCTTTGTGCTAAAGTGCAGATTATAGTAAGTGGGTGAAAAGGCAGTTTGGAGGTCTTACTTTGACCAGCTTCAGGTACTCGTCGATGGCCTTCTCCTCTCCAGGGAAGCACTTCTTCAGCTCCTCTGGGAAGCGCGTCCTGCCGCTGTAGATGGGGTAGCGGCGGCGGTTTTCCGGAGGTCCCAGGACCACCTGGTCGAAGGGATTGTCCAGAGGCTCCCACTGCAGCTGGCCGTTAGTCAGCTGGTCCAGCTCGCAGCGGAACGGCTTGTGGTCCAGCAGGTCGCCGATGTAGTGGATCCCTGATGAAACGTGACATGGTCGATTTCAAAGTCAACAACATAAACTGTCATTCCCCACTGAGACGTTTCATCAGTTTCCTCCTCACCAACGTCGAACTCGAAGCCCTTCTCGGTGAACGTGTGGCAGCAGCCTCCAGCCCGGTCGTGCTGCTCCAGGACCAGGACTTTCTTCCCAACCTTGGCAAGCATCACGGCGAGCCCGAGCCCGCCGATCCCGCTGCCGATGACGATGGCATCCAGGTTCTCTGGGACTTTACTGGCCAAAAAACCTAAAGAAAAGCAGTGAAACAACAGTTCAGCTGTGAAATAAGTGGCTCCATGACAGAAAACTGGAGGACTCCAGTAATCTGAATGTTACTTCAAGCTTCACAAATATCATTTGAATTTATTGCTTTAGTGTAAAGTAAAGTGCAAACATTCAGGAGTCTTTGCCTCAGGCTGCACAGTAAACATCACCATATTTTCAGTACACCTGCAAGTTTGTTATACTAGCATTCAAAAACAACAAATATTTTATTTAATTTCATTTGACCGATATTCATATAAAGAAGTTTAAGATCTTCATTATGTCAGAAAAGTAGTTAGAACTGTCAATTAGTCCAGAGCTACAATATATATTTAATTTTCCATAATATACAGAAATGAAGAAATCCTCACCTCGCCTTATCAAAAATCCATTTAAATTTTTGTTTTAAAAATAGCAGCTAAGGGGGGAAAGCAACATCTTTGCCTGACAACCACAGCAGGTTCACTTTATTTGCACAAAACTGTAAATATAAAAACTTTTCACCAACTACCTCCCTGTAAATAACCTGCAAATGTATGAACAGAACTATAATCTATCTTTTAAGCTGCTACAACTGTCTTTTCCTGCTTGTATTTATATTTCTATGTTATTTCTACATTTGTATGTTTATATCTTTTTTTTTCAAAATGCATGAAGACACAGTTTCATTGAATTTGAGTATAACAACAATAAAGATCTTTGTTTGTGATTCAAAACTACTTTGAATGGAATTTGGACAATTTGCTTCACATACACACTTAGTTTTAATCAGTACAAAGTAAAGTATCAGCATCAAAATGTACTAAAAGCATAAAAAATAAAAGGACTCTGAATGGCCCGAATCAAATTGTTCTCATATTCCAAATATATTATTGGATTAAAATAAAAACATTTGTCCCTGAAATGTAGTGGAGTAGAAGTATGAAGTTACATAATATGGAAATAGTCATTTTTACATGATTAAAATTTAAAAAGTACTTGAGTAAATGCACTTGATTATATTTCAATACTAGTTTCAATGCATCAAATACTGCCTGACAGCTGAATGTACTTTCTACAGTTAGATTTACAGCCTTTGTGTTGCAAGACATTGCACACAGAAAGTGTGCAAGGTGTAAACTCCCTGGTGACTTTTCAGCGTTGACGGATGTTAAATGACGGTTTTCTGCTGAGAAACTCGCCTCAGATTAACAAAAACTCAACGTATTTTTTTTTATTTCCAAGCGTTAAACTTATTTTTCTTCTAAATATGACAACATTTATTGAATGACCTTGTTCAGTAACTCACCCTGCTTCAGCACTTTATTCTTCTCCTTCCTGTCGTGAACCATCTTCTTCAACGGTTCACGAGTGTCCTTCTCAAACGGGTTGGGTCCGGAGCTGCCAAACGCATATTTAAATATAAATGCGACTAAAGCCACAGAAAGAATCAGGACGCTGAACAACATGGTGCCAGTTGGTGGACTAACCGGTGTGGCTGCTGTTCCGCGTTACACCCGTTAAGTGACCGCCCACATGAACGGACAGGAGACCCCGACCAATTACAGCCCAGCTCCAGGTCACATCAGACAGCTCCAACCAATCAGCGTCAACCTCGTTACGTAATTGGAATTCTGGTAGTGGGCAACACGGAAGTGTTGTGGTTAGCACTAAGCACTCTTACCTCACAGACACAAGAGGGTCGCGCGCGTTCGATTCCCGATGTTGCATCTTCTCCTCGTGCTGGTACTCCGGCTCAAAACAACAACAACACAGCGTATGTTTAATTGGTGACTCTAAATATTTTTTATTAAGTTTTGTAACGATTTTTTTATTTTAAAAAATATTCATTAAATATTAAAAGTATATATTAAAAGCAATTGTGATTGGTATTCTTTTCTGAGGGTCTTAGAAAAATATTTTCTTTTTAATTTTAAATTTAAAATTTTTTTTATCTCGTATTTATCAGTTTTATTACCTGTCTTGTTGTTCAACTTTTTGTTTGAAATTTCGCATAGATCTTCAATGAAACCCACCTTAGAATAATTTTAATTGTGTTACTAAATATTAGTTTTAAAAATCATTGTACACCTGTTTAACTTGTGAACTTGATGATTTGCATATTATCAACGAAATATTACAAATGAAACCCTCAAATATTAATGAATAAATACGGTAAGTGGAACCAAAAGCACAATGAAACATTATAATTATAAAACAACTCTTGGCTTTTGTCTCAGCTGTCTGACAAAGAACATATTATCCACTTACAAGCTTTTTTCATCCTCAGCAGAAACAAAGAGATCTGCTTTAATCTCTAAAAAAAAGCTTGCAGGTGGATCATTTTGTGCCAGTGTTTAATTTTAATTTACCAAGCGCTTAATCTGCTATTCAGGATAATCTGTGCAAACATGAACTTCTCACAGCAACTTCTAGATTTTATTTTTTTTTGCTCAAAAGAAAAAAAAATCACCTGCATCTTCACATTCTTTTCCTGCATCATAACACCATGAGACCCATTCTTCTTCTTCTTTTTTTACATGTTTGCAAAGAGAACCAACATTTTACATAAGAAACACTTTTAAACGGGGCACCCCCTCCTCCCCCGGTCATCATCATCCACACGCACTCTGCACACTAAGTCCCGCCTGCCTCCCACAGGCCGAGCTCTGGATCCCCACAGACTTTAAACCTGCATGATCAGTGGAGTAATGCTGCAGTGAGGCAAAAATCAACTTAGCTAATGATATCGCTTATCTTTCACTCTCTAAATAAAGATTATGACAGCGGACTATTATTAATGTCATGAGAAGAAGTTAACACAGGTCTACCAGTTTTTCTTGTGGGTGCATTTTTGTCTTTTATTATATTAACTTTATGACTATTTTAAGACTCACTGTGTGATTTCCTTAGAGCAAAGTCTGCATAATGAGCTTCCTTGAAAAAAACACTTTAACAGACTTTTCAGGAACGTACGTCAAAGCCTGAGAGCCCCGAGGGCGGACGATGAAACTGGAGCACAGTCAAATAAAAAGGGGTCATTAGAAATGTGGTTTCTGCTGATTTATGTTGTGTAAACTCCATGAAAAAGCCTCCAAACCTCATCAAATACTATTCTGATTTATTCCCCTCCAACTCAGTCTGTGCGTTTCATGGCTTCCTCTGTTAGTGCAGCAAGCTGGGGTGATGGAAGTTAATACAGATGAGGAGAAACTCCAGAAGGCGTACACGTCGTGTCCGTAACGAGCGTTTGATGAGAACACTTTAAATAAAAAAGACACAGGGTCAAGCATGACAAATCTTAACAGAAGCCCTTATCTGGTGTCCACTTTTGGTATTTATTACCTCATCTTTTTGAGCCTTTTCCTTTTTAAAATATTTTTTGATCATTTAGATTTTTTTTCTTTTTTATCTCTAAAACTTAAGGATGACAGATTTATTTTAATTGCAAAAAGCACTTCCAACATTTAGGAATAAAACAGAAACAGTGGGTCGTCGTCTGTGTGTGTTAGGGCATGATCCGCAGTGATGTTTGATATTATTTACATGGATCGAACGATTCGTAGGTATGCCGACAGTGAGTGTTTGATATACAGTAATCTGTGCACACTGTTCTTGTGTGTATGGTACAATCAAGACAGCTCGCAGATGAAATACAGTTGTCTGGGATGGTAACAATGGCTTTAAGGTCCGTGTGATCGAGGGAGGAGGAAGAGCAGGAAGACTCTCCCCGCCTCCCTGCCTGGCAGCGGTAGTGCAGGTCAGAGTTCAAAAGGTCAAAAAGTAAAAATGGGCGGTGGGTTTTTCCTTTCCTGAAGCAGGGAGTCATCAGTCCATCGGGCAGGTGGTCAGTGCGATGGTGGCGTCTCCTGGCCTGTCGGTGACTCTGGTTTATGGCGTAAAGGGATGTCACTGCAGCACCAACCCAACCTGACAGGAAACAGAGGAAACAATCAGCTTCTGGAAAAGTATTTACAGGGTCCAACAAGGGACATTTACATGTTTTCAGGCTCTTTTTAACACCAAAGAATGTCAATTTATGGTCTTTTATGGTCAAAGCAGCTAAAGGATAATGGTTTAATGGAAAGCCTTGTTAAATAATGAATTGAAAATGATTATTATGACAAGAACAACTGAATCTAATCTCTCCCCCTAAAAATCCCCACTCTCATTTCTCTCTAAATAAAAAAGGGGGCTGTACCCAAATAATTCTAATTCTGAACCCAAACTTCTGAAATCAGTAGACATAATGAACATTCACAACATAAAAAAGGGGGTTAATGTTTTTCTGAATTTTCTGCAGGTAATGATAGGTTATAATCTTGCTGTTTTAAAAAGAAGTAATCCCAGAAAATGTACCTTTTCCGAGCCCATGCTGGGACACTTCCAATTGTACAGATAATACTGTAGATTTCCATCCCCGATGCCGAACTTAAGCTTCTCCAAGAAAGTCTTGTTTTCCATTAGATCCAGTGCATTGAAGACATCAAACCCTTTCTGGATGGAGACACGAGAGGAAAGAAATAAGCCAAATAAAGCAGGATTCAGTGAGTGCACACATGGACGGAGGAGGAGGAGCACGCACCGATTTGGCCAGGATGAGGGCATCGGACATCAGGTCGAGCAGGGGCGTGGTGGTGTGCACGTTGTAGAAGGAGTACGCTGCTTTAAGACTGCGGTGCACGGGGTGGTTCATGATGGTGGAGGGCAGTGTGTAAAAACTCAGGAAATCTGTTACCTTTCCATCGTTCTGTAAAGACAACAACATGTTTTTAGGAAGTGGAAAACACAGTTTTAAGGATGGTTTTAAAGGAGCAGTGTGTAGGATTTAGTGGCATTGAGTCTTAGAAAAAAAAAAGCCTGGGTTTGGTTCGTCTGATCTGGACTATAGGAACTTAGCGTACCAACTCTGTGACCCAATCTCAACCTCCAACCTAAAGCTGAACTCATCTGTTGCGCTGGATTGTGTGAGTTCACAAGGCTCTGAAATTAGCATGAATGTGACATAACACGTCATCTTCACAATTGTTGGTTTGGGCCGTTTTATTTGACCTCTTTTAACTTTTTCACAGCCAAGTCCAAGTACAGTGTAAACCGCTCAGAGCGATTCAGTTACAAAGAACAACAAACAAGACATGTTGGGAAAACCCAAACCAACGAGAATTCACTGTACGAAGGAGCTCCAGGAATTGGAGTTTTTCCTCAGGCTTCCTCTGTAGTCAAACAATGGGAAAACATTCCCAGCAGCTCATGACGAAAGACGTTTAAACAGCTCAATCAGTGGGATTGCGCCCTTATGTAGATATGAGCGGAGCTTTCTAAGATAACCCAAAACTAAATAATTCGTATTCTTACCTTTCAGGTATTATGCACCAAATAAATCATGGATAAAGCGCCCTAAATCCTACAAACTGGCCCTTTAAGACTGTATTATTTAAATATGTGTCTTTTTAAAATTCTCTAAATTTAGTTTTTTTTTTTTACCTCCACCAGGTAAGTG
>CAFUXE010000161.1:143270-166759 GCA_903364295.1 Serranus cabrilla | reverse complement strand
CCCGAGCGAGGCCGCATACTTACAGAGGATAATCTCATTAGTGTCCAAGAGAGGAGGAGAGGCCGAGCACTGGCCCGTATTTGTAACACCAGCACAGATGGTGAATCACATGACCTCGGGAAGAAGAGTGTATAGTATCTACGCGTGTGTACACATGTATGTACAAGAGGTCAGTGAGCGACTGGGACAATGGACAACAAAACATTCAATAGTTTGTTCCACAGGCTTCCATTTCAGCAGAGTAGAGCAGCCAAACCAGTCTTTGTTTCCACGTGTGTGTTGGGTAAAGGAGAGCTGCATGTGTTGTGAAAAGGGAGCAACAGTGAAGCGAATAATTGCTTCACTTCAATTAATAAATAGGGTCATCACTTTCCACTTAGAGCAGCGTGGGTCAGACAGAAAACTGTATATTTCTGTCACACAGAACTGCATTATTTTCGCTTTTTGAATAGTAGAATACTGCTTATTAATTATCAAGGTTTTTCTTACTTTTTCTTTTACCAAGAAACCCTTATTGAGAAAGAATGCAGTTTAAATATTCCTATTTTATCTATGTTAGATAACAGTGGAGCTTTAGCACATCACATGCATTACTTTTCTATTGTTCCTATTGTGTGTTCAGACTGATGAGATATGATGATAAAACTGGGGCATTGATGTTACAGCTGTGGCGGAGTCAGATAGAAAAAATTTATATTTCTGCAGGGGAGTTGCATGTGTTGCTCCTTGCTTCACTTCAATTACTAAATAGGTAGATAGAAAAGGTTATATTTCTGTTACTTTCCCAATTTTATTGTGAAATACTGGATGCTTTTACTTCCTTCAGGCTGCCCGAAATCAAATAAAACAATCTGAGAAGGAAAAGTCCCCTTTGGTCAAACGCTCCTGACCACACTGAGGCCATTAGCTCTGCTGATGGGTCACATGTAGATTTTTAAAAGGTCACAAGCCACAGAAAGGTTATAAACCACTGGCTGCTGTACCTTTTAGTGGAGCACTTTCTCTCTCCATGCAGAAAACGCAGCTACAGTGAGCAGGACACGCCTTAATATTTGCAAACTCATGCTCCTTTTCATGTGTGTCACCGCTTGGTAAACATTAACAGAAGCCAATGTCGAGCAAAAATAGGATGCCAATCAAAGGCTGTCTGTGTTCAGGCTGAGCTGATTTAGGATCTGTTCATATTTATGTGATTACAGATGGGAATTAATAACCGTGTTTGACTCGTTAGTTATCAAAGCCAGTCTGCACAGATTAAATGATCAAGTTGCATGTGTAAAACATGCAGGTTCTGCTTGTTTCACTTTTGCTCCTGTCTGCACACAGATCCACTTACAGACAATAGCGGTTTGACAGCTATGCTAGCATGCAAAGCTAACTCGCTAAATGTCAACTGGGGTTGCCATGAATTGCATCAGTTACAAGCAGACAGCAGCAGACACATATATGCCAATATACGACGCTGTAGATCTAATAAAAATGACTGTTTATGTATAAGTTGGACAAGTAAATGTAGCGTTTTATTATATTGGTAGCTTTCAAGCATACTTTGCTACCCCCCATACTACGCCTTGCTAGCAGAGCTGAAGCAAAGCTAATGCCCGCCCACTTGAGGGACAGAACGCGCTCTCGGCCAATCACATCAAAGAACCGGCGAGTAGATTGTAATTCTAACCAATAGGGTGAAGGCAAGTGGACGGGACAACCCTCCATCGATGGCAGTCTATCCCGACAGCTCGGCTTTAGTTTTTACACTCGCTTTAATTTAGGTTGCAGCGGCGTGACATATTTTTACACCGCCTTGCCGCTAAGATTGCCTCCTTACCCGTCGTCAGAGTGGTGCTCTTCATTTTCACAGTCGCTGCAGTGTCCGTGGTCCTCTACATCTTCTTTCTCCGGCATCGGTGCTGTCTCATTCTCATCCGCCATCTTCAACCAGGAAGCGAGGAGCCACCGCGTGTCCTCGACGGCTTTAAAGCTCCCCTGATGCTATTGGCTCAGAGCGCTGATGGAAATGTCCTCACTGTTGTTTAATAGAGGGAGGGTCTTCTCCTTATTTATTATGAACAGGGTCTGTCAGAGTATAACACCCAGCAACACCTTCTGGAGCCAAAGTTCAAAGTCCCTTTCCATGCTGCCCCTTTTATTGAGAATTGGGGTTTGTGGGCAGTAGACTTTTAGGGAGAGATAGCAGGTCAACAATAGAGCAAATTAATTTTTGTAAGCCAAACTGGAAGTAGAATCGTCATAAAGTCGACTGAGACAGACTGGCATCCCTTCAAAACGTCAATATAGGACGTTTGTAAAGGCAGCAAAATATGACTCATATTTACGTTTTAGACTGTCGTCCGCCGCCATATAAATAAATGACGTATTTCACCCAAGAGAACGGGGTTCATGTGGCTCACATCACCCTCGTAACCTACTTCACTTCTGGCTTTTATGTACATTTATTTAACTTTAAAACTGTTTTTTATAATGGCTTACCAGGAAGTTTATTGTTGTCAGTGGTTTTGTAGCCAAAATTCACAGAAACTGCAGAAAAAAACAGATTTAGGATCATTGCAGAAAATAAGCTCTGTGGCAAACAAATTAACAAGACCTTTGGAATAACAGAGAAACAATGCAACTTTGGACATTTTACATATTTCTGTATCTTCGTCAATCCAATACTGTCAATTTCTCACAACTTTAATAAATAGAAAGTTTGTGATGTGGTTGGAGCCGTGTGACCTGCATTTGGCCTGAAGGGAATTAAAAAGCTGAAGCGTTTTGACAAGAAGCACATGAGGAACGGACGTGCATGTTAGGCCGATATAACCTGAGAAAAGTGCAGCAGTGGAAGAAGTTGAAATGTAGAAAAAAAGATCAGGTGTCATCTGCTTTCAGCATCAAAAGTGTGCAAATTTGGACAGTACAGTATCTAATTGTTGTAAGTTACATTTCTCCAATAAAAATGTGTTTAAAGTGATAAAAAGCAGCTGATATATGATATTTAAAGCATTGAGAGTTGTGACTAAAAGCTTTATTTATGGTTAATAACTGCTTCAAAATGCTTTATATATATTAAACAAATTCATCTGTCAATATTCTCAGTTTTTCTTGTCAACAAACCCATGAAACAGGATCTTCTTTGGGTAAATGTAATAAAGGTGAAACAAACATCAGCATAAATTACCTTCACCACAAGATGGCGATCACAACCTCAGGGTTTAAACACAACACTAGACAGAATAACTTTTATTTAATAAAGTTTATTTTAGCTATTTATCTTATTTTTATTTATTCTTTGTTATGTCAGTTTTCACTTCTAGAATTTGTTGACAATACATTGTATTTTTAATAAGATATAATGGTAATAATCTTTTAAATTCAAAATGAGTCAGGTAATAAAATACGTAGAATATTTCTTTTTTTAAATAATAATGTTGGGTTGCCAGGTTGTGAAAAAAATCCTTTTTATGGCTGCTGACAATCTGCACCAGCTCAAACTATTAGATCCACATTTTCATTGTATTATTATTATTACAAACACCCTCCTGCATAATTTGTCCTTCAGCCCACATCAGTCCACTGTCCCTCCGGACGCCCTGCAGGTTATCAGACACCAAGAGAGTTAAAAACTAAATGTGACGCAGACATATAACCCTCTTTATTCACACACTCTGTCTCTCTTTTCAATAACGTGCAAAAAAACAACCAACATAACACAGTGGTGTGTTATTAGTGCTTTTATGAAAACAGCATTTTCTCTTGCATACATAACATCAACTTCCATTCACACAACAGAAGCTTTAACACTGCAAAGTCACTGTTTGTTGCATGCTGTAATTACACTAATACACGTGCAGCACCTTTTCATTTCTGCAGCGTTTTATCATCAGGGCAGCTTCACTGAGCCGACAGTAACTGTTGGTTAGACTGTTGAAATTAGTGTTTAACCACAATATTTAAGAGGTGACTGTGAGGACAAAAAGTGGTTAATACAGAAGCTATAAAACACATAAACACTTATTTTAACATGTGTGAAATAAGAACGTTAATACTGTCGAGACTTCAAGTTCGTTTGTAAGTTGTGGAAACATGAAAATTAAAAGTGCCTGGAGTATCAAGTAAGACTGACTGAATAAACAATTTCATCAGCTGTTTGACCTTCGTGGACAAAACAACCTGCGTCAAACACTGAAATATGAATACATCTGCAACACAGACACACAATAATTAATAAAACTAATATTTAACACTTTGAGCACTTGGGAGTTAAGAAAGTGCTGCTTTTTTTAAGTTAAAGCCAAATATTTAGGCGTAAAAATGTTAAAATACAACAGATTATGAGATCCTACACATGAGGGTTAACAACATTAACATTTATTTCTAACGAGTCCCATATCGTGTGTTTCCTCGGAGCAGATACTCCCTCAGTGTGTCACCGACTCATTATCACTTCTTCCTCTCTGATAAACGACGTCTCTCTCCTCCTGCATGGGGAAGTGGTGGGCTCGGTGTAAATTGGACCACTTGAGGTCTGGACTGGGGGAGCGACTGGCAGCCACCAGCAGCTCTCTGCTCACATTCAGAGCTCCCCTTTTCAAAGCCCTTTGTTGTGAGAAAAATGCAGCTTTCCGTCTCGTTCAGATGCACGTCATGCTTTGCCTTTGGCGAGGGCCAGACGCTCGGACACAGTTTTGATGGGAACTCCTTTGCGGCTCACTTTGACGTGGATGAAGAGCGTGCTGGGGGACAGACTGGAGCCATCCGCCTTCAACAGATGAACATGTCGATAACCTGAGAGGAGAGTGTGTTAAACACATGACAAACACACACAGTGAGGGTTTAAAACGTGCACAGCGGGTGTGTGTGTGAGCACCTGTTCGCAGGCTGTTGAAAGGTAAAGTGAACTGCCCCACAAAGTCGTTCTTGGCTGTGTGATCGTGGTCCTCCACCACAAACCGCACCAGGGCCAGATCAGGGACCTGCAGCTGGAAGCTCAGCGTGCAGTCCCAGCGCGGGTTGAAACCTGCAGAGGGCGCACAAGAGCTGCGAGTCAATGCATCATCCAGCGCTGCACCTTTCAGACAGACTGATCATGGCGCTCGGCAGGAAATGCTCCTACAGAAATGTGTCAAAGACTGATTTCACATTATTACTGCATGAGACAGTGATGAAAAAACAGCATCAACTCACACTGAAGTCTGCATAAAAATACAGTTTCAGCTCTGACTAAAACCTTGATATTAAAGGGACAGTAAACGTCTTTTTTTCTTACCTGTAGTTTTATTTATCAAACTAGACTGTTTTGGTTTGAGTTGCAGAAGGTCAGAGATATCTGCCACAGAGATGTCGGCCTTCTTTTGGATATAAAGGGACTAGATGGCACTCCACTCGTGGTGCTCAAAGTGCAAAAAAACAAACAAAAATACAACTGGAAAACTCTCTTTCTTTTCTCTTTCCAGAAAACATAACCTGGTTATTTAGGATAATCCACAGACCTTGTTGTGAGTAGTTTCATGCAGTATTTTCTTTCTATCAATCTATACTTTTCGGACTTTGAGCACCACGAGCCACATAAAATAAACCTTAATTATATAAAAGAGTAGTGGTGGAAGAAGTTTCCACATCCCTTATTTAAGTAACTGTAGAATTACTCCACTACAAGTAAAAAAAGTACAAAAGTAACAGTACTTTTTCTGCAGAATCGACCCACTCAGATTGTTTTATATATCCCAAATATATTATTGTCGAAGTATTCATGTATGCAGCCTTATAATGTTTTATATTTTAACTACTTAATATAGTATTATGGGGTTAGATTTATAAAAATGTCTAAAAAGTAACTGAAGCTGGCAGATAAAAGTAGTGGATGAAAAATTCCAATATTTGCCTCTAAAATGTTGTAGGTTAGAAGTATAAAGTTACACATAAAATTGTACTTAATTACTGTAGTAGTGCTGTAAGATTTATTTCTAACGAGTCTGATATCATGTATTTTATGAAAGTACTGCAGTATTGTACTACTATTGTACACACATAAATAATCCAGACTGATAAAAACACAGCAGGTGAGAGAGATTCTGTGTCTTTAAATGCTTTTCTATGACTCGTGTCGTCTCCGACTCACCGTTGTTGTCGATTCGGTGGGTTTTGTCTCTCGTGTTATCGATCGCCACGCCGTGGATTTCCACCCACACTTGCGGGTCCACAATGGAGCTGGCCTTCTCTGTTTTGATTTTTGGCAGCTGCTGTGCAGATATGATCTGAAAAGCAAAATGCAATTAGTCAGTTTTCACATCAAATTCTGATGGGAGGATTAGGATCGAGTCAAGTCTAATCTGTTTTTATTTGTATGGCCGAGAATCACAAATAAGGGCCTCAGGATGTGAGCAGCATTTAACAACCTCATTTCAGAGAATAGTTTAAAAAATACTCTCTCAAGAACAGCAACAGAGCCGGGATGATTTTTATACTTTAACAGACAGATGTCCTATGTTCAGAGTAGACAGAATGAAAATGCTGCAGTGAAATAATAAAACAGAATAAAAAGACAATACTGGGGAGGGCTGCGTAATAACTCAATATGATCATTTATCATCTTAATCATATCAAATTAAATCAAACCATGATAAAATGAAGATATCTGATACATCATTACATCGTCTAAATTGATAAAAACAAGCATACAAAGTCAAATATCTCAGACAATTTGATGCATGTTTATTCATTCTTGCTTGTTTCTCTCAAGTTTTTATACTAATTTTTATTCGTCCATTTGCCAAGAAATAAATTCATACAAAAATAAGCTATAATATGTGAATTCATATGGACGATTTACTCATTAAAATCGCCAGAAAATGTGCTATATTTTATTATATATTGTTATCAAGAAGTGAAATGACCTTTATTGTGATATAAAGTGTGAACATATAAAAAGATTACTGATCCAAATAAACAAAGTACATGAAAGGTGGATTTAAACTCACTCTGATGGTGAGCTGTGTGGGGATGTGACCCGGGCCTCCTCCCGTGTTCTCGGGGTTAAACTCGGAGGCGGAGCTGCACAGGAAGCTCGGTTTGAGGACGTATCCGCAGCGCCCGTTGGGGAGGAAGCGACCCTGGTTCAGGTCCATCTGCTCCCCGGGCGTCTGGAAGTTCAGAGCCACTGCAGAGCAGCACAGAGACGCAGTGAGAAACACGCAACACGTACGGTAACGTTTCAGCAGCAGAGAGTTCTGTCAGTCAGTGAAAAGCCGCTCACACAAACGTGTTGTGTTGTCACGGCAATTTGCAGAAATGAGAGTCGGTGCAACATTTCTTTGGCACTTACTGACCACATAATGTTTTCCAAATGAATTGCCTTAATTTGCTGCCATCAGAACAGCATCCAAGCTTCCAGACTGGAGTACTAACCCATCTGGCAGCCGCCGTTCCACATTTCCTGAGGATCATAGTTGGATGATTGCAGGCGCTGGCCGGAGGGGTAGATCCGGCTCAGCTGCCTGCTGTTGTGTCTCACAAAAAGCTTTCCTGCAAATGAAAAGAAGAAACCACATGCCGTGAAGCACTGCAGGCTGAATCAGCTGCAGTAAAGCAACGTCACAAAATCTTTCTGACTTTCTCTCTGTAATGTCGATTATTTCCACGCTTGTACCCGAGTCTTTGATGAGCCTGAGGGCGTCACTTTCGGAGAAGGAGGACATTTCGTTTGGGAGTTTTTTGGATGGATTGTCAAACCCTCTGAAGGGGACGCTCCTGCAGTACACCACCAGCTCCGACAGCTCCGGGCTCAGCTTGGAACAGACCTGCAGAGGGCAAACATGAAAGAAAACAGGGCGATTATCAGAAACTTTAACAGCGTCTCGGGATTAATGACAAGTCCTCCTGAGCTGACCTTTGCAGGATCCTTCTTGGGGGTGTTCTTATTGCTGCTCGCCTGTTCGTCCTCAGAGCTGGAGGAGAAGCTGGCACAGCTGCCATTCTTCCCCAGCTGGCTCAAGTGAGGAATCTGCTTCTTCCCTTTCACCAGGATGCGTCCTTTTAGCTCCTGCAGCGAAGGTCAATGGAACAAATTACTTCATTAGGAAACCAGAGGTCTTTGAAGATCCAGCTGTGTGTGTGTGTGTGCTGTACCTCAGGAGAAGGCAGATCCTTCAGCGGCTGGGCGCTCAGGGGCTTGGTGAGCAGTTTGCTGCCCAGGATGGTGCGGAGGTGTTTGGCCATGACGGCCTGCTGCTCCACGGAGCAGTGGTTCTCCAGGGACAGGATGAGAGGGTAAGGGGAGGCCTGCAGGAAGGAACACGGGAAAAAACACGTATGTCAAGCTATTATAATGCAATTAGTGTGTTTTTCAGACTATAAGGCGCACAGATTATAAGGAGCAACATCAATTAACGGGTCTAAAACGGTCTATTTTCATACATAAGGAGCATTAAGCGAAACAAAACAGTCAGATTAGTCAAACTTTATTCAACTGACTCACAATAACTCTCAACATTGTTCGGTTGTAACACATAAAACATCATCTTCAGTGGCTGAGTTTAACAGTTAACAGATGCCCGGATCCCTCTCGTCATTATCCGAGTCTTGCGGCTTCGTAGCTCACCAAAGTCGTACTGAAACAGCAGCAGCAGGAGCTACACGTCTTACCTTGAAGCCGTACTGGGCGATGGTTTCGATCACCTCCTTGAAAGGCACCTTGGAGGTGAGGGTGTGGCCGTGGTAGATGACGGGCTCGCCTTTGTCTCCGTCCCAGCAGTCCAGCTCCACGCAGCGGCAGCCCTGATGCAGAGCCCTGACAGAGAAGACACACTTCAGGTTGGATTATTCGAGGAAAACCAAAAACAAATTCACTTATATTTAAATTTCCACATTGTATATCCACCTTATTGTCTTCTTTTACTCTAAACGGGACCAAATTTAACTCAATTATTGATATATAGTCAAAAATCACAAGGAGGGTTTTAAAGTCTGTAAATCATGTCACCCTCTGACCTTTGACCTTTGAATTTGATCAGGAAAAACTCCTTTTAAAAAAACCTTTAACAGGGAAAAATGAAAGAAACCTCAGGAAGAGCAGCAGAAGACAAACATGCAATAGATTTAGTTTGTACAGAATAAGATCAATATGATAAAATTATAATTCACAGACAGTGAGAGGGGAGAGAGAGAGATACAATATGTCCACAACTAATATTATATGAAACTAACAGCAGCAGTAGAATCAGTGATAATAGATAGAATAGATAATAATCTTTCTCATAAACTGACTCCTTTTGCAGCCAGTGGAGTCGCCCCCTGCTGGCCAGTAGAAATAATGCAGGTTTAAAGATTTTGAAGCTGTTTCCTCGTCTCTGTGTGATTACCTGATGTACGGCTCGGTGCTGCTGGCGCTGGTCACCTGGTCCTTGGTCAGGTAGGTGTTGTGGGACGAGGAGATGAAGTAGTGCGCCAGAGGGCGGCTCATGTCCTGGTGGACGACGGCGTGGTCGGGGTTGAACACGTCGTTCTCCCGGGACAGCATGTACATGGTGAAACCATTCTGGGTCATGAACTGGTTCTTCTGAGCTGCAATAAACAAAAGTATCCTTTAGTAAATTTATCACAAAATGGGAATCTCAACCTGTAGTTTAAGTTAAAGACTTTTGACATACAATTCATTTTTAATCATATGCTAATCACACAACATATCTAATGCTCAAACTTTTTGGGAATATCTACACTCATCCTGAATTTGATGCTTCTTTTTTACTTAATTTCCCAACTTCTTCGGACCAACACGTTCTTTGTGGTGTTAATAATGTTTCCACATTCCAGTTTAAAGCTCATGAGCACAAAAAAGTCTGAAGAATTAATTCTCAACTCAAGAAACGGCACAATTCAAGGAGCACATGAATGCACCAGTGGCCTTGGAAGAAGTCTGCTCTCTCATTCTAGTTATTTATTTATTTATGAAAAAGCTCTTTTTGGCCTTTTTCTATCTCAGTGAGCATGTGATGAGAATAATTAAAACGCTGACAACCTTTTTCTTGCGTTTTCTGTTAATAAAGTTGTATTTTTTGTGGCTGACATTTTGTTATTCTTCATTTCAGCTAACATTGCTTATGCTAACTGTTTTGTTTGTCCTTAAACAAACCTCTCTCACTGCTGGAAACATAAACTGCATCCCATTATTGTGAAGCAGACTCAGTGTTTAGAACAGTGGTGTGCACAATTGTTGAAAAATGCACCTAAACTGCCCTCTTTGGAGGCAAAAATGCACCTAATGTGCCCTTTTTAGTGGCAAGAACGCACTGATGTGCTCTTTTTTTTCCTTCAAAAAGTCTGTGCACGCCACTGGTTTAAAACGCTAAATAACTATTTTGTCCTTGTCTCAAACAGGACATTAAGTATTTATATAAAATCTTGTGTGTTCGTCCTTTAAAGCCTTTAATGATGCGTTCAGGACCCACCCCAGTCGTTGAGCTCATAGGTAAGTATCAGGCTCTGAGCGTGATTCAGCGACGCGTCCTCTCCTTGGTCTCCCAGGAAGTCTCGCAGCTCAGCAGTGGCGAGCACGCAGCCGTTACTGGAATAGTGTCTGAACACGGCGTCCAGCTCGGGACGCCGCAGCAGCTCCCTGCAGAACTCCTCGATCTCGATATGATCCAGACGATCGTCGCCGGATCGGTCGCACCTCTGGGAGACAGAGCGGAGTTAAAAAAAGACAAACATCCCAACACACGCAGAGACACATATCAAACAGTGTGCTTTTATTTTGAAAATTCCCTGTGGGGAAATCACCTCTGTAACAATTCAACCCAGCTGTGTGTTACATAAAAAATACGATTCTCAGCGGAGGGTCAGGATTGGAAACTGCATCGTGAAGGAGCATAACAAGCAACAATTCAGCTTTAATGGAGAGCTGAGGGACATAGCAGGCAGTAATGCCCCACAATAAAGAAATAACTGGCTGTTGATTTGTTGTGGGGAGGAAAAGAAGGAGGGATGAAGATGTGGAGGGGCTGGTGGTCGGCTTGGTAATTGAACACAGACTCGAGACTCCAGGGAGTCTCAGCAAACACACACCAGCAACAAAACACCAATGATTCTTTCTCTAATGCCTTAAATATTCAGCTCATTCACTCTACCTGTCAAAAGTTTGGACACCTTCTCATTCAGTGGTTTATACTTATTTCTTTTATCATTTTCTACGATGTAAATTAATATTAAAACTATGAAAGAACACATATGGAATTATTCTCTCAGTCAGATTCTTGAGGTTTTCACCTGGAATGCTTTTAATTAACAGGTTTGCCTTGTTTATTTTTGGAGTTTCTTTCTTTCTTAATGTGTTTGAGAACATCAAACCAAAAGGTGGCTACTTCTTCTTCTCTAAAATATAAAATATAAAACATATTTTGGTTCGTTTAACACTTTTTTGTTTTCTACATCATCTACTATGTCGAAGATTTAACTAGAAAAGCACTCAGAGACTGCAGACCTCCGCAAAAGGCAATAGGGTCACTTACACTATACCAAATTGCACACTTATTATTTTGAAAGCATGTATTTTGCATTGAAATATTTCATGCACTAGATGGCGGCAGTTAGTGAAGGCAATAGGGTCACTGATGCAATAATATACATTCACGATATAAATTCCAGATGGTGTTCTGGATCACCGATCACCACCAAAATCTAATCACCTGTTCCTTGTCCAAATACAAATGCTGTCTGAAATTTTCATCAAAATCCGTGCAGAACTTTTTGAGTTATTTTGTACACAAACATGGAAACATAACCTCCTTTGCAGAGGTAATAAAAATAAATAAAAACCATTAAATGAGAAGGTGTGTCCAAACGTTTGACTGGTGCTGTAAATTAAACCCACTGACGGCATCTTACAGGTGCTAAAAACTCACACAGTGCACACATGACGATGCTGACCTTGAATAAATTGCGGGCGTACTGCTCACTCAGGTCAATGTTGATCATCTGCAGCAGCCGCTTCACCTCGTCGTAGCTCATCTTGCCGTCCTGGTTCTGATCCGCTCGCCTCAGGTAGCCGCGGATCCAAGTGGAGAGAGTCAAGGAATAAAACCAGACAAAAAGCTGAACGCTATAGATAAAAAAACTGAGGGCCGTCTTTGGATTAATAATTTTTAAAGCATTATACAATTTCTGTAATATAGTCTACCCTCTTTGATATAAAACGGGGTTGGCAGCAATAAAAGCAATATAATGCAATCTAATTAATTCAGGCTGCAGCCCTCCTAAAGTAATAATAACTTCATTTATATTGCACCTTTTAAAGCCGCAGCTTACAAAGCGCTTTGACAGATAAATCAGAAACTCAAATAAAGTGTCAGAATCAGGGATCTAGCAGCCGGCCCATGAGTTTCCTTAAAGTTTTGAAGTTCTTCAGTAAAGGAATTTAACACAGGAACGGGACGGGACGGAAGTCATTGTTCGGGAATTGGCACAGAAGACGTTTTTTGTGGAAACATCATCCTGTTTCTTAACAACTAAAGCATCTAAACATATTCTGGGAGAAACTCTTTTGAACTAGAAAATTAAAAAGTTCAGTTTATCTGTATTCCCAAAGCCTCTTATAAACAAATACAATTATAAACACCAGTGAACACCAGTTGTTTGTTGGGAGGGAAGCACTTACAAGTAAAAATGTATTACATTCTTGAACCTTTTTTTTTAAATCCCTTTGGACAAAAGTGTCATTATAATTTAACATAAAAGAGTTTATAGCAGCAAGAGACTAATTATAGTTTGTTGTCACCTGCATGTGCAGCTGTGCAACATTACACTGTAAGATAAACATCATCCGGCTGCTTAACGTCTCTTATAATAAACAAGATAATTAGATAGCATAAACAAGATAATTGCCCTGATGATTTAAAGTAGAAATATATCTGCAGAGAGGCAGAGATGATCTAAATGTTGCACACTACCTGACACCTACAGTCATGTTATCCTCGCTGTGAGGGATTGTGACGAACAGTGATGGACTATATTTAGACAAGTCTTCTTTATCTAGTCATTACTGCTCACCTTAGCTATGCTGTGGACGTGTGACAGCGGAGTCAGTCGCCATAGCGATGCTGCCTCAGCTACACTATATTTATTCGAGCAGATTAGACATTTGTGCAGGATATTGGTCCAGTTTTTGCTTCTGAGTCATGTTGGCGACGTGCTCCTTTAAGGTGCGGAGCCCTCGCACCCAGCGCCGGGCCTCGTCCTCGCCGGGGCACAGCAGGTCCAGGCTCTTCCTGGCGCCCCTGAAGACCACGGTGAAGCACTGGCTCTCTGGCACGGACCCCACCAGCCGCCTCAGCGCCTCCGACTGGCAGCCTTCACGCACACACTCCACTTCTGTCACCGCGACTGGCAGAGGAGAAGGAGAGTTATTGTGTTGGAGAGCAAACACGACGACACAAGGAGAGACGCAGCTAAAAGGTCAAACGTCTCGCGCTTTTAAGCATTCATAAATCCCACCAAGGACGGTGTCATGGCAACAGGATTGTAAAATATAATATGCACTTTACATACTTCTCAGCAGGATAATTTTAACCTGCAGCTTTATGAGTCTTACAGCACACAAACTGACACTCAAGTGACAAGTTGTGGTCAGAGAGCAGCAGCTACTAATGAGTTTAACCTAGTTATTATTTCAACATGGAGGCTGAACAGGAGGATCTGAAGGGGTTAATTTATAGGATATGAAGAAAAAAATCACTGCTTCGGTTAAAATAAGTGAATTAATTCAGGAAGTTCTCTTTAGAAAGTATGTCGAGTCCTGAAGTGGCTGTTACTTGCAGTAAAATAGGCGAGTTGTCTCGCTGGAGTCTGCAGCCATGTTGTGAGAAAGCTAGCATTAGCATGCTAATAAGCTCACACTGAAAATGCTAACATGTAGGTGTTTAGCAGGTGTAATGTTCACGTCTAAGTGGAGCATGTTAGCATGCTAATGTTGCTAATTAGCACTAAATACAAAGGCTAGTTAACAGGAATGTCATTAGTTTTTTAGGTGTTTAGTCATTAAAGCTGCAAAAGAAAATTAATTGGCAGCTACTTTTAATTGATTAATCGTTTTACTAATTTTTCAAGCAACAAAGACAAATACTTGATGGCTTGTGTGATGCTATTCTGCTGATTGTCAGTTTGCTGCAATAACGTACAAAGAAAAAAGGCAATGAGCCAAATCCAACAAACCAGAAGCAGGTACGTGTATAAATACATGTGCAATGCAGGATTTAAACTTTTATAAATATTGACTTTGTAAATATTTTATGAGGAAGGGAATGCATTCAACACATCTGTCAGGGTCTGAGTGTGTGTGTTTTAGTGAGTAACATCAAATGCAAACCCTAACTTTGTTTGTTTGCAAGGAAACTCCACGGGGCACCTTCAAGCTGCTTGCTCCCATGGATGCCTGTACAAGTTTTTGCAAGATATTTTGAGGGAAAAGTGGAAAATTTGACCCGCTATCTAATAACTATTGACATATTTCAGCCTTGGACTGCAAGACAGACGGACATGCTGCTATGAACATATGTGCACTTTTCTGTGTTGAAGTCAGAGGCCAGAGAGGTTGAGATTCACACAGTCTGTTGATGCTGCACTTGCAGAGCTCTGGTGATCTGGGAAAGAGTCTCTGCCCAGAAAGGACAGCCAAACACACACACACACACACACACATACAACTGGCTACTAGCTGATCCCAACACAACAACTTTATTCAGCACAGGAGCTCGTCTGCTGTGTGGTGATCACTCGCTTGAGTAATAAGCAGTGTCTGCCCTGACAATAGCCTCATTCTCCTGCTGGAGGTCATAAAGCCTCTGCCGTCCACCTCTTCAAAATTACTCCACATTCCTCCTCGCTGGTTATCCCAGAGACATGGTAGAAGTGGCATGAATGTGTGTGTGTGGTTTGGAAAGGAACAGCAGAAGCGTCAAGTGTTGTCTGCTCTGCCAAGTGCTTTTGAGCATCACACTGAACTGCAGGCGCCAGATCACGCTGGACCTGGAGAACGGCTCGGAAAAGAGGAGCCGAGCCAATCCTTCATCTTGGATTCACACACAGATTTGGCCCCAATTAGCTGCCGGTGCAGCGCTATCAGTATCTGTCCACTGAAGGGGCCGCCCTGTCCTCACACTGCCTGTTGTCATCATTGTGAGGAGTGTTACAAGCTGCAACTCGACCACTCGGGCGGCTATTTCTGGAGCCGCCGCCGCAGCACAATCAAGACGGCCTTCACCACCCGCTGACCCACAAACCTGCCGTTAGCATCAGGACGGAGAGGCTGCAGAGCTAAAGGTCAAGCAAGAAAATACAAGAGGCTGAGAGAGATTTATATGCCTTCCAACACGCCTGCAGTAAACTTTTACTCCGAGAGATTTATCTCCAAAAAGAATAAATAAAGATTGCATAATCCTGCTGCACTTTGGCTTTCCCCACTGAGTCTAATCTCTTTTGTTTGAATACCTTTATGTGTCAATATGAGGCAGGTGGATGCCTCTGCTGGGGTGAAAAGAGCTCTTAAAAGCACAAGCTTCTCAGCATTTATATAGTTTGTTTATGATCAGATATAAAGTTTCTGTTCCTGTTTTGACTCATATAGTTGGTTGTTAAGGTGCAACTTGGACCCAATGTGCCATTACAGCTAATACATGTTCATTCTCTGTTTTTGTGCTCCTTTCATTACTTCCTTACTAATATTAGCCACACGTTTAGAGTTATTTTTTGCAACAGTTTTGCTGTGTTTACCAGTTTTCTGTCTATTTGCAAAGTTCACTGCTGACTCCCACTCTGTCTGAACCAGCCAACAGACATGGTGCAGAAACAGTGTTTCACCAAAGGAGCTTTTATAACCAGACACGGCGCCTCAATCAACCAATGGATGGATATTTTAAAGGGCCAGTTCACCCAAATATACATTACAAATGCTATTGATTTTTTGTCCTTACTTATTGTTCATTTTGATGTTGTTGTTCAAATTTTCTGTTACTACCAGAGTGTTAAGAATAAATAAATAATTGCCAACATAATGAGAATGGTGGATTATATCCTTTATTTTCTTGTATTTTCTTCCTGTATGTATTTTCTTTCATCGCTGCTGAACTGTTGGCAAGCTACCATGTAAATTTCACTGCATTGTTTTGTACTATGACAGTAAATCCTCTTAATCATAATCTTAATCTTATTTCATGTGGACAAGAGGAGTCCTCAACTCCTCTTTATTATGTGCACACACACTTGACCCTGATTCTGATTCTGATGTTTTAATAAATAATTATTCAGTCAAAAGTAATCTAGTAAACAGGACGTTGTTCTGTGTAGTAAAGATAGAAATAAAACATAATTTCTTTGGATTAAAAGTGCTTTTTGAAAGCATGTAAACATGTTTTAGTAGAAACCCAAAATACTAATGTGAGGCTGAACAAGAGTGAAAGATGTCCCCTTTAAATGCTGATTGTTCTCATTGGAAATACTGTTTTATATTATATAATAACAATATTCATCGAAGAAGTTTCAGTTTTCTATAAATTAAGTTATAGATTATTGTGTTAGTGCAGCAATCATCATTATGTAAAGCATGATGGTCAATTTAGTCATTATTTCGTCTTTCTTGACTTTTAGAAATTAAAAAATATTCCTATAAATTGTATATTCTTCTGAAA
The DNA here is from genome assembly GCA_903364295.1 of Serranus cabrilla. NCBI lineage: Eukaryota > Metazoa > Chordata > Actinopteri > Perciformes > Serranidae > Serranus > Serranus cabrilla. The sequence continues at coordinate 150,089 of CAFUXE010000161.1, read as the reverse complement.
CCAAACCTAGATCACTGAGATGAATAATTTTCTTCCAAAAATAAGGATTATTTAGTGGTGACTGTGGTGGCTGCTCGGCCTTCTGACCTGATCTTCACACAGTCTGTACCTGGTTTAGGACTCGGTGCATAAATTACACATAATTATTGTTTATCCAGATGGCAGAGCCCATGATTAGCCTCCTCACTCACCACAGAAACAAACAGCCCCTTTAATAAGGTAAGAGAGGGTTTGAGATCGAGCCGAGATTAAAGAGATCAACAACTCCGAACAATGGCCTCTGACTCACGTCACGGTCTGTACTGGTGGACGTCCTGCTGCTCTGTCTCTGCGTTACTTCCCTGGAGATAAGTTTCCTTCCAGGCAAAGCCCTTTTCCTCTAATCTGATAAGTTTCTCCTCTGAAGAACAATTTCTATTCATGAGCACTCTCACTTTCAAGGCTCCTTTTCCTCCTTAACCCTCATCACTTCTTAGAGGGAACTCTTGGTCCTTTGCCTCTTTTCCACCTTAAATCCTCTCTCTCATACACACACAGCCAGGTTTTGGCAATACTTACATGTCTGCTGGGCTTTGGCTTTGCGGGAGCTTTTGGTGGACTCGCACCACACTGTGAGACCATCATCCAGCAGCCGTAGGTTTCGGCTCTTCTGCCACCTGGAAGAGCGAACTTTCACCATGCTGCAGCCCTGCATCATCGCGCGCACGTCCTCGTTGTCCAGCAGCCCTGGAGCAAACAAACAGAGCACAGAACAAGTTTAAATGTAAAGATGCACTGTGGATCTGTCTGACTGTGTCATGAGAACGTTTTTCTTGTTTTGTGCTGTGCTCATGTTTCTAAAAACATACCTAAATGTAACATAACTATTTATCTAGTTATATCATGATATGTTGAGAGTCCAAAGCCATGCTGCTAACGTCATCATGCTAACAAGCACACATCATGCTGTAGGGACCATAATCCCCTTAAAAAATGTTTACTTCTACAGAGCCATTTAAGCCCCGCCTCCTTTTAGGGGCGGGGCTTAAATTGCCTCCTTCACAATTTTGTCTGCAAGAAGAAACTAAAAAGAATACACTACCAAAGGGTTAAAGAACTAAACTAAAAAACTAACTTTTAAGACGAGAAAAAGCAGATACAGTTGTGAGATATCAGCAGTTGCAGTGGGGAAAACTGTGCAACACGGAAACTCAATATATTTAATGGTTACTTATAGAAAACCACAGGCTGAAACGCTAACAAAATGTCCGTTTCTAGCTAAAGTTATTCGATTTAAACATATCAGTTGAAGGAAGAGTGGCCTGCTAGCAAGCTAATGTTAGCTAATATCCACTTGTGTCCTCTTGAAAGTGCAGTTTTGGGTTTTAAAAACTTAATTCTAGGTTTTTTTAGTCGTGCATTGTTCGTCTTCAGAGTATGAAATGTGGCACACTGTCTTAATACAATCAGACTTCTTTTTGCAACCAGTGGAGTCGCCCCCTGCTGGCCATTGGAAAGACTGCAGGCACTGCTTCATTGTTCAGGCCCAGATATTTTTATGCATTAGATTTTATACAGACTGAGCCAACCTCACATATACAGTCAACACATTTCTGCTTATACCCTAAACCACAGAAGGCTGTTTGATATACAAACCTCGGAGGAAACGACCTGTGCTTTAGGTTTCATAGTGCTGAGTGAAGCTGTCCTGGATTGTCTTATAACGTGACTTAAAGTTTTAGCAAAGCAATGTTTCTCTGTGTTTTCTTCCAGTCCAGGCTTTATGAAAGTGAACATCGTGCTTTAAGAATAAATCTGAAAGAGGTTGAATGCTGAGATGTGAAATCAGCCATGATAATTTGTAGATTTATGTCTCTTGGAGCCGTGGCGGACCAACAGAGAGTATTCGCCTGGCTGTTCTCTCCAGCTATAACCATCATGTGGAAATTCAATCAAGAGGCTGAAAAAATGCAGAGCCTCCGAACGGAGACACGTATTATTATTTGTTGTCAGCACTGAAAGGATCAGGGAGAAAATAAAAGATGAAAGCAGGAAGCCGAAGGGATCTTTAGAGACACAACACAGGTTTAAGTTGAGGGTAAGTTAAAGCTCAGTCATGTGGTATCACAGGGAGGAAAAGTGTGTGCTGCTGTTTGAATCATGTGCTTTATCTTGTTAAAGAAAGAACAAGTTTTATGATCAATCACAGAGCCAAAAGTTTGCACAAGAAACACTTTGCAAGCCTTTTTAACATGAGCTGGTTCTGATTACATCTTTATTAATTAAGGACTGAAACAGAGCTGACACGATCAGCCGAGAGAGAATAAATCAGCACTGATTAAGAGCTGATTAATCCTTCTGTGAGGCTTGGCTTTTTTTATATCACTGTAAACTGAATATATTTGAGCTTTGGGCTGTAAATCACGGCAGACATATTTCACTTTTCTGACTTTTTATAGACAAAACATTTGGACGGTTAATCAAACAGAATAGATGGAAAAATTAGGGAGAATGAGTCAAACTGTTGGCTGCAGCTTCAGTGAAAAGCAAAGGATGATTTTGGAGTTGAAGCTGATGGAAAAGGAATGTTTACACAATAGTTCAAACATGACGGACCCACAGACTGGAGCGATCCAATACTGTGGAGTGGACAATTTAGTGTTTAAACAATAATTTATTTTGCAGTGGTATCAGGGTTCTTTTTCCTCCAAATTACGTATGAAATGAAGTCTCTGATTCAGTTCATTGTTTATCTACATTTTATCAGTAGTGGAAAAAGTATTCAGATCTCTTACTGAAGTAAAAGTACTAATACCACAAAGTCCTGCATTCAAGTAAAAGTAGAAAAGTATCAGCAATAAAATGTACTTTAAGTATCAAAAGTAAATGCAGAATGGACCCACTCAGATTGTTTTATAATTCCAAATATATTATTTTAATATCATTAATTAATTTAATTTTCTCAAGATAATTTTAAATACTTAATATACTGTTATGAGGTTTAATTTTTTAAAAAGTCACTTTAAATTGATCATATTTTTCATGTAAGATTCTGACCTGAAAAGTAACTAAAGTGTCGGCTAAATGTAGTGGAGTAAAAATAAAAAATTAAATAAAATGACGATACTCAAGTAAAGTGTAAGTACATCATACTTAAACTCAAGTACAGTACTTTTTTATTTTTCATCTTAGAGGTGATGCGTAATGAGTTGAAGGCTCAAAGCCAAATTTTACACAGAAACTTTCAAATAACTGGAAATAAAAGTGGTTAAAAAAAGGTTTCTTGTAATGCAAATCTACATCTGCAAACATATAAATAAACTGACAATTAAATTTGAACCAAACTGTCTTGTAACCTATTATGACAAAATCATGCAGCTATACAGCTTTACAGTACAAGTGTTAATGAAGCACATTAAACTCTGCCTCACTGCTTCTTTTGCGGGGGTGAACGGGGCCTCTCACTAAGTCTTTTTCAGAGAAAAAGACGCAGCAAACTCTCACTCTTGTCAAATGATTCTTGAGGATTTAGTCTCTTCTGCTCACCCCTAAATGTTTCTCTGCACAGCTCCTTTCCCTGAAATCACAGTCCTCATACTGTCAGTGCCAAATGGCTGGCAAAGCTCCTCAGAGGGCCCCCGAAGCTACAGCACAACAGAAACCGCTCTCATCTCCCTCCCCCCGACCAGACACAAAGTGGGTGCAGGCGAGGATCTCTCCCCATCAGGGTCGAACACAAAGAAGTCCCCCTACCAGCCCTCCATCCATAACAACCAACCCTGTTTTTCCAAGCTGTTACCACATGCAAGGCATTCCCACAAGCAGAGCACATGGACCTGATTAACTGCAGGTCATTGACCACACGAAGCTGACCAAACAGCCATAACTGCCTCCGTCTCAACCCACTGCTCCACCTTTTATTATTGCCTCTCCAGCCACATCCACATTCTTGCTTTCCTACCTGGATCGCTTTAATATCTAAGCACAACAGGACAAGTGGGAACATGCCTGAGAGTGCTGGTTAATCCGCTGGTTGAGCAATCAGAAGCACATTTTGATACACTACAGGCTAATGAAAGCCTCTTTATTAAGCTGTAAATGGAGGGATGGGCAAGATTCTTCAGGCTACAGGGCTGAATCGAGTTTTCTTTTCAGCGTCTGCTGCAGAAAATCTGGTTGACATCCAGTTCATCAGTTTGTCAAAGCACTGCATGCCAAAGGGCTAGCAACCACGCTAATGTATACTAATGCAAACAATTCAACACAGCACAGAAATGAGAAAAGCAGCAGAATTGGCAACGCTTGAGACGAAAGAAAGTTGGAAGAGGCTACAACCATGCTAACTGCCACCAAAACACAGCAGTGCTTTGAGCTAAATGCTAGTATCAGCATGCTAACATTCTGATATTAGATACACATAATGTTTATGGTGTTTACTATCTCGATTTAGTGCAGCAGCACTAAACACCAGGTACAGCTGAGGATGATGGGAAGGTCATTAGTTTTAGTATTTGGTCATAAACAATAAGTTCCTAATGATGGTGCTAGATGAAATGTTAGCCACACTAGCAGCTTGTCTTTGCACAACCATGTTTCAGGCACAATGCTAACATCAATATGCTAACATGCTCAGAGTCACAATGTTAACAAGCCGATATTTCACAGGTCTAATTACCTTGTTTAAAATGTTGTTCAGCATATGTTAGCATGCTAACACCATCATTTGGTTTGACATTTTACATTGTTTAAGACCAAATGCCTTGAAAACTAATGACCTTCCCATCATCCTCTGTTTAGTGCTAATGTTACCACGCTGTTGCGCTAAATTGAGATGGTAAACGCCATAAACATTACATTAATATCAGAATGTTAGCATGCTAGCATTTAGCTCAAAGCACTGCTGTGTTTTGCTGGCAGTTAGCATGGTTGTAGCCAAACTTTCTTTCCTCTCAAACGCTGTTTTTCTCATTTCTGTGCTGTGTTGAATTGTTAGCATGCTAACATGTGCTAATTTTCACACAAAGTGCAGCTGTGGCTGATGGGAATGCCATTATGTTTGCAGGTATTTGGTCATAAAACCAACATGATTTTACTCCAATGATGACATTAGATTAAAAGCTAAACTATTCCACTCGTAAAGGATGGTTTGGTGTATCCTGCACTAAAGCTGATAAAAAAAGGATATACAGGATATGCCATTCCTCGGCCTATAGTGAATTCAAACTGGTGTTGTAATGGCTGCCACTTACAAACTTCCAGGTCAACTACTTAGTTAGCATCCTGATTATGCAAAAAAGAGAAAAAGTCAGAGATTAATCCTCCATGTCTGAACTAAAAGATGGTGCTAATCCATTTCGGTATAAATGGAGATAATTCACAGAGGATAATAGGCAGTTATGAAGGACTGAATGTCTCAAAGTGGTGGACCAGCCAACTGACGGACCAAGAGAGAGCTACAAACTTATTAAAGAGCTGAATTACTAACAGTTGAAGGTAAGAACAGTTGGCTGAAAGAAGAAAGCAGCACTGCTGGAGCCGATGAGAAAAAACAACAAACATTGAATTCAATCCCATGTGGAAAATGTCTCTGAGGGTGTGTTGAACTGTGAGCAGCGGGAACTGAAAGAAAATAACCATATCAGCTGGTCAGTAATAGATTGTGTCTGCATGAGTCCTCTTCACTCAGGCCCACATACCAGCTCCTCCGAGGACACGGTTCACGTTTCTCTCAGCATAACAACTGTCACGAGAGCCAGCTAGCCAGGATTCTACACTTGCTTAAAGATAGACAAGTTAGGGTGTTGATGATCTGATACGAGCGACTGGTCAATTAAATTTCCTTAATTCGGTCCCACAGCTGTCCGCGTGAGAGTCAGCAAGTAGGACATCTCTTAATGCAAGGTCCAGCCTTTGAGGAAAATAATGATCCCCGTAGTTAAAGGAGGATCTGAGGAGAGCTTGACAAAAAAAACATGAATGCACTTTGGAGTTTTGACTCTCAGCAGCGTCGCCTGATGTGCGAACAGATGCACCAGGAAAAGGATTAGAAACAAACTGTTATTTTGAAATGCAGCATTACTGCCAAATGTTTTGTTTTTTTGGATAGCACACAGTTGAACATGAAAGCAGCGCAGCTTCTCTTTGTACTCAGCTGAAAAACAAGCAGCATTCAGCTTTATCCTTCATAATGAATTCATTAATTTACTCATTAATAAGCAGGATGTGACCACACAGTGAGGAGTCCATCAACACAGCGAGGAAGTGATTGTTGCTTCCAGCCAACAGACTGATTCTAATCAGCCGTCACAACTTTATTATCTGGATCAGGACTATTATCTTAAAGAAAAACGCATAGTTAACTTGTAAAAACATCAATTAAGAACATATATGCATATTAAACAAAAATATGCCCTGAATGAAAGCTTGCATCTCGCTTATCTGGGAGCCGAACGTCTTTAGTTGTTGGGATATCTGAGGATGGCAGATTCATAAATATTCTACAACTCATAGTGAACATACTGACCTATTGGATATTTATATTAATACCACTTCTTATGTGTACCCACCAAATATATGGTGCATACACCTATTAATATCATACCTCCAGCTGTTACATAATGTTACTATTAGCATCACTAGCGCTTAAACTTTCTGCAGTATTTGTTATTCTTGCAGTGGCCGGCCCTGACAGCTGATTGGTCGTCTCTCTATCTTACATTCTGATTGGCTGTCTGAGCAGCCAGAGGCGGGACCTTTGGCTTATTATTGGTACTTTATACGGCAACTCTGTTTTTGAATGTGCATTGTTTTCTTTAGCATGTAGCCTACTTTAGGTGGCAT
>CAFUXE010000161.1:87141-100329 GCA_903364295.1 Serranus cabrilla | reverse complement strand
ATAAACATAATCTTATCTTTTATTAAAGTCACTTTACAGTTAAACAAATGTTGCCTTTTCTTCTGTTTGTTGTCTTAAGTATTTTAAGCTGCAACAACTTTGATCTACTACTCATATCTTTCAGGTTTCTTTTATGCAGCAGTGAAAAGGCTCTAAAATACGTTTAATCAGGTAAGTAAGTACTTTGTTAATATATTAAAGAGAATTAAATTAAATGTCCTGCTATTATGTAAAAAAGGAAAAAGTCAGAATTAGCCATGCAGAATGTATTCAAACAGTTTTTTCTTATTTTGTTTACAAATATCGATTAATATTGATGTAGAAAGCGTAAAAAATCACAAAAACTATTGGTACATTGGTGGAGCTTAATATGCTTCAACATGCTAAATAATCTGTGTAAAATACCAGCTGTAGTTGATTTTCTTGAACCATAAAATTGTTCAATATTTGAAGTTCAGGGCTCACAGAGACTTTCCACAAACAAACCAACAACTAATGTCACGCAGAACACGACAGCAGCTTCCTGAATCCTGCTGCTCCTCTCTCACATACACACACACACACACACACACACACTCCTGTTTCGGTTTTATCCGCCAACAAGCGGTTTAACAACACAGCAACTGAAATCAAACGAATATAAAGAGCGTGACGATGGAGGGAAGGTTGGACAGAAGGTGCGGTTTGGTGTTTTCTTGCCAGCATTATTCAGCCGAGGGTTACGATTAAACTAATCATGTGCACCAGAGAGGCGTGAACATGCCCTGAAAAGATACAAAAGTCTGGCTGATTCATGCATTTACTAAAAATCTTTTGAACTCCAGCTGAAAAAACACCTTTTCTGTATTTCTTTAGATTCTGTTTGTGTGTTTTAGTGTCAGTGGGCCAGAGGTGAACAAGTCTAGACGACCAGCAGCAGAAGAAGAAGAAGGCGCTCCCCACGTTCCACTTCCTGTCCCCCCACTTCCACACACAAACACACACCGATACATAACAAACACAGACACACGCTCGACCTGGCTGGTCGTAACGCGGCCACACAACAACAGGAAGTGGCCGGCTGGAGGCAGGAAGTGTGCTGGCGTGTGCGTGGCGGGATAACCAGCTCGGAGATCTCAAACGCTCGCTCCTGTTTATCCTTCCTTCCATGTTCACCTCTTCTTCCTCTCTCACACGCTTTCTTGTGATTTTTACTGCACGTTTTCTTCCTCCTCTGCTGCATCCAAAGGAAACGTTTAGACGTTTAAGTTTTATTCTGAAATATGCTTCAAGTTTGCAGATAAATGTGCAGAAACTCACTATTTTCCGTGCATATTAAAGTGTATATTTTACACGCTGAGATGCATAAATCCTGGTGACACTGAGAGCCTGATCTTTTCTCCGGCAGTCTAAACAATGTAAAGTAACCCCTGCTATTTTCTCAAAGAGGCGAGCATCGAGGCCCATTATGTGGCATGAGAGGCGCATGAAGACGTGCGTGAGGAGGAAAGAAGAGAAGGAGGAGGAGTGTTTATGGTGTCAAATAAAAATGATAAAGGAAGAGAAAAGGCACAAGGAAGAGGGTGAAAAGGAGGAAGAGACGGAGTGAATTCCTCAGAGGGAGCGGTTTGGCTCGGACATGTCGGAGCACACACACTGTAACCGGCAGAGGAGAGAGAGAGAGAGAGAGAGAGAGGATGAGGAGGACGGAGAGAGAGGAGGAGTATCGGGCCCCAGCGAGGGACAGGCTCCAGCACGCCGGTTTCGACCGCATGGCCCCTCCCGGCGCTGGGAATACCAAACCCTGTGATTACCCAAAACACACAGGGTCTGACTGGGTCCGAGAGCCAGCACTGTTTCCCACTCGGCTGCTCTGGACTGTGTGGGACGTGTGTGTGTGTGTGTGTGTGTGTGTCTGCTACCGTCCACCTTTTCCCCTCAAGCCAAAAAATAAAACCTCTTCCTGTCATCTTGACCCGACCAGTTTGTCTTCTCCCAGTTTCACTCAAAAGCAAAACAACAACCCAAACTTGCTGACATGCTCCGGACTCTCCAGACACGACGTTTAACCAACAAGGCACTTGGAAAATTTTCCTGTGGTTTCTAAAGTCTAAACTTGACTTCCTATGAAGGCTCCGGGCAAAGAAAAGGGAAACCTCGCTCGCTGTTTGCTGGGAAAAGAGGACATTTGGTATTTCCTCCTCTCTTACTGGGAATTTATCCCTTTAACGCGTCGGAATAACTAAATAAACTCTTCAGATAATACAGCCTGAAGGGATCCTTTACCACCTGAACACTGTCGTTAAAACACACACACAAAAAGACGCCCTGAGAAATAATTGCATTTGAATATGTAGTGCCACACTACGGCTTCCTGCTTTGTGCTCAGTGGGTAAAACACACAGAGGGAAGCTCTTCCCTGTGGATATTCCCCCTCCTGATTTCAATTAGAGAGCATATCATTAAGATGCATGACTGTAGATGTAAGTAGAGAGCAGAGGGTGTCCTGCTGACAGGATTACAACACTTCTGTGTAGTTAGAGATATAAATCTTTAAAACACCTCAGCTTCGATAAAAAATGTTAAAAATAAACAGTGTCATTGATAATCTCTCATAAAAATCCGGTAAAAATGGATTTTCTGTGTCTAAGAGGCTTTTCTAGGACATGATGATATTGTGATAATCACACACACACACACACACACACACACACTCCTCGCTGCATCCAGAGGTAGAGCAGGAATGCAGCGGGGCGTCGGGGGAGCCGGGCTCCTGCTAACACCCCAGCAGGGCAGAACAATAATGCTCTTTTAAACAGCTGAGAGCTGCAACCTGTTTGAAAAGTGGAGCTTTACGGACGTTACAAATGCTGACGAGCCTTTAATCCTGATAGCTGTCTGCACCCACGGCCCCCTGAGCCGGGCTGCCAAGAGGACGGATCCTGGACTCACCGGCCACACGGAGGGCGCGCTGCACCACCTCTGCAGGTCTAACAGCATCCTGAGGCTCCGGGTGCATGACGAGGGAACCAACGTCCTGCTGCAGAGAACACGACGTGCTGCGAGGAGCGACGACGCAAAATAAAAACACGTTCAAATCCTGCACGTCATTTACATAACAGCATGCTTTACATGGTGCATGGGAGTTTATGTGTGTGTGTGCAGCTCTGTGTCAATATGAATATAGTGTGTGTGCTCAGGAACCAGTCGGACGCCAGTTTAACTAGGCCAGCAGGTGATGATGCAATGTCGGTTAAACAGGGTTTTCTACTTGAACAGGAAAACATATTGTACTTTTCTTTTGTCTGACTGACACGTGCTGCTCTGCCCTCTGGGATTATTTTATATATGTGCTTTTTGATTTGGGTCCTGAGCCGAGCAGCAGGAGGAGGAGGAGGAGGAGGAGGAGGAGGAGGAGGAGCTGCAGTTTTAGAATAACTTTTACAGGATGACTGGGTGGCTCGGTGGGCAGAGGCACGTGGCATGGAGTTAAAGTGACGTGGGACTTTTTATCCATCCTGTTTTTGCTGTCTGAAATCTGAAAATGGGAAAAGTGCCAAAAAAAAGACTTCCATTTAGCTCCAAAACACGGATCTATTAGTTTTATACTTGTTAAGAAAAGGCATTAGGTTTGTCTCATATTACGGGAAGAAAATATCCTGTTTTTGTGTAACCTTATTGATAAATTCTTCACTTTTTGCAGGTTTTTCTACAGTAGTCTTGGTACAAAGATGGAAGCCGATCATGTGATCACCAAAGAAATCTAAACGAAATGACTATAAATGAAAGTTGCATCCTTAAACTAAATGTATGATCACTCTAAGTGTCTTAATGCCTTTTACATGTCGAGTTCGAAGGCTCCAAAAGTTGTTCCAGCTACTGGTCGGGCACCATTACAAACAATTCTTCATGTAGAGACGCTGAGGACAGACCAGACAGTCAGACCACCACTCTGGAAATCATCTTGTCAAATGATAAAGATGATGATGGCTGTCTGAGTTCATGAAACATCGAGAGACAGACACTAATTTCTAACTTAGAATGAAGCGATAGAAAGCTAAGAGCTGCAGACTGGATGCATGAATTGTTGGGGAAACTTGCAGCCACGTCCTCAAGCTTTTCTAGTCTTTGCAACCACTCAACCGGAGCACTTTAGGGGTCATTACTTGCCCAAAGATACTTCAACTTGTAGGCCGCCATGCTCAGGGATCGAACCCCCGACCTTCAGATCTACAGTGATGGATATTGTGAGTCTGAGTCAGGTGGACGGCTGATATTACTGATATTAGCCGCCTGTCCTCGTGTGGCTCTTGCTTCTAGAAAGTCGTGTTTCGAGCTCTTCTTTCTTTAAAGTTCACTGAGTTTGATTTACTCTTACACTTCTTTTTAAATACTGTCAGTCGGTCAAAATTCTTATTGGTGTTTAACGTTTAACCAATAAGTTACTAACATCCCAAGTTTGGCGGTACATCTGTGTCTTTCCTTTACTTCCTCTTAAATGCATCTTGCAGAGTATTTTCCTTGTGCGCCCCCTGGTGTTTCGGAGAATACTGCAACAAACAATCCATTAAGCAGAGCAGTCTCTGTGAATGCTTCTGCAGAAGAAGACGACGCCACGAAGTCAACAAAACCTGCACAGCGTTCCTCTCTTTCCGTCACAAACACGTCTCTCCTGAAACCAAACTGTGTACAGTGTGTTTGTCCCAGCTGTGCTCTCCTCCCCCCACGCTCACATTCCTGATTGTGGCATTTCTTAACTGTGTCAACGACTCATCGGGGGGGCGGGGAGGGACGGCGACAAGCTGGGAAAAAGGGTTAAAAAAAGACGGTAATATTCCACATAAATGCCCACAGTAAAATGAGCTCATGTGTGGAAGTGATGCCCTGAATTGGGAGGCGGCGTTGGGGGGGATGGGAACAGCTTCCACAACACCTCGCTGAAAGTGGCACTTAGCAGCCGCCCTTCATCTGTGTTTAGCCACTAATTAGAAACCGCTCTGAGGAAGGAAGGGTCAACACGCCACACGGACAGAAGCACACACGAGAAAACACACCTCAGCTCTGGAAAAATGCATCATTCATCTCGAGGGTGTCAAGAAATGATGAAAAAATGATGAATAATTTGATATTTTTGCTTTTTTATAAAAATAATTATAATTTCTTGCCTTGAAATGATCACTGAGTCTTTGTTTAACCACCTGTGTTTACCTCTACCATGCAAAGAAAACTAAATCATCTCAAATATCAGAGTAAAAAAGTTACTTCTGGGATCATAAAAAAGCCTGCAGCCGAGTTAGAGCTGACAGAAGTGTTTAAAAAGGACGATATCCTTCATTTTGAGTTCATGCGGTGATAATTTACAGCTGCATCTTAATCCGTCGACACGACGGGACGCCACATTGTTTACAGGAAAGTTTCAAACACAGAGAGCGGCGAGCAGAAAACAGCCTGAAGGCAACACGACTGCAGAGGCGCCGAAAGTTAAAGAAACTGTCAACAGCTGAGCGGTTAACAGACTTCAAACAATGGCTTCAGTTACACGGAGACTCTGTTGACATGTGCGACTGACAACTTCCCACACGGCGGTTTGTGGAGGGTTTTTTTTCTGCTGATATCACAGAGTGAAATGTGAAATCACCGCGGGCAGCAAACAAGCATTTACATAAACCATGTGAGACGCAGGAGGAGCTGCACGATGAACCGATTGGTTGATTGGCAGGAAGTTAATCAGCAGCTAATTTTAGCATTTTAAGTTAGTTTCCAATAAACTTGAACGGCATGAAAGCCTTAAAAATGGATTTTCAACAAGTAAGATAAATAATTAGAAAATTGCATGTGGAGTCCTTATTTTCTGACATTTTAAAGGCTTAACAATTAATCAATTAATCTCAGAAATAATCAATCATTTCTTACTTTAGCAAGACGTTCACACTATCCTTAAAAGATTATTTTTATAGCTTCAAACTAAAACATTTAACTTGAATTCAATAAGAATAAAATGAATCATTTAACTGCAGCAAACAGGGGAGTAAGTAGTATTATTATAAAATTATGTTAAGTGATACTGGATCTATATTCAAAAACAATAAAATCAATAAAGATTCAATTGTTTGCATGTAAATATTTGTAGCAAACAGGAAAAGTCGAGCTATGATGTTAGATGTTACAGAAACTGCCATAAATCTGCAAAATAGAGCTGATTTTACTGAAAAAAACTTATTTTTTTACTCGATTTTATGCATACATTTAGTTTTCTTTGTACTATGACCATTTTCCTCAAATTAGATGAAAAATATTGCTATGTATCGCCTTGAAATATGTATAAATATTGAAATAAACTGAACCCGTATCGTGATACGGATCGTATAACCAGATTCCTGCCGGCTCATAAATCAGCGGCTTCCTGTCCGGCCACTAGAGGAGCCCGAGGGGCCCGGTCCTTACCCGGGGCTGCTGGGAGCTCTGGCTGTGCCCGGTGGGCATGGCGGGCGGCGTGGGCGGCGGCGCCGACCCCGTGGCGCTGCGGAGCACCGCCAGCCAGATGCAGCGAGGTTCAGGGGAGCTGCAGTCGACCCCCACCGGGTTCTGGAAGCTCCAGTCGGACCCGGCCGGCGCGGGGCACGGGAGCATAGCAGCGGGCATCGGGGCGTGGACTTCTCTCAGATCCGCATCCCTCAGCGCCCGCATGGGCCGCTCACACACGCCACACGAGCTGAACGACGTCCACAGACACACACAGGCGACAGAGAAGCCGGCTGGTTACAGTGGAGCTCCAAATCCTCCTGTAGGATCCAGCAGTCAGTCAGCGTGAGCTCCCGGCTCCTGGCTCCAGTCCATCGCCGTCACAGCCCAAAGTTTTAATCCCACAAGTTCCACATCACAGCCCCCCAAACCTCCGGGAATCAGCTCCACGACGGGTCTCACACACACACACACACTCAGGAGGAGGCAGCAGATGGAGGAGTGTGTGTGGCAGGGATCAGAGGTAGGTCTGGTTTCACTACACACACACACAGAACAACTGACAGCGTCCCTCCCGCCGGTGTCCGGTGATGTTCTGCATACAAAGCCACTCTGTCCACCCCCCAAAACACACACTGCTGCCCCAGAGGGCTGGATCCTCTCTCTCTCCTCCCTCCCACTGCCCTCTCTCTCTCTCTCTCTCTCTCCTTTCTTCCCTCGTTCTCTCTTGTTCCAAACAAATCTCTTCATCTAACTCCTCGCTCTCTTTATCTCCTCCTCGCTCTTTCCCTCCTCCTTCTGTTTTGCTTTCTCTTTCTTCCTTGTTTCTGTTACTCAATCCACATCCAAACACTCCCTCCCTCTCCACACATGAACCGGTCCGACGGTCGTCAGCCAACAAACAGCTGTGAAGTACAGTAAACTCTGCAGCTTAGTCCGAGAACTCTGGACGTCCAGATGGAGATGTCTCCTGTGAGGCTAAATCCACTGTAGTACCTGCAGAGGTGGTCGCACGTGTGCTGCATGTGTGTGTGTGTGTGTGTGTGTGTGAGCGACACAAACACAAGTGACAAAGCTTAGTTATCCCGGCGTTAAACTCCACAAAAGCCGGCCCAGCCTCCGCCGCCTCCCCTCCACAAAGAGAGAGAGAGAAAGAGGCCAATTTCCAGCACAAAGAGAAAAGAAAACATTTGCCTCTGTGCTGCGTTCACGTTGGTTCTTTTCTGTTCTGCTTGAGAGAGAAAAACACAGAGGAGGGAAGATGATAATGAGAGGAGAAAACTGGGGGGAAAAGAGCCGAAGAGGAGAGCAAGGAGCGCTCTCAAAATAAAACCGCTGCTCCTGGATGTCAACATGACCTCTTTATCAAACACACACACACACACATGGGATCCACCCAGTGACACCTAAACACCAAACCACTAAATCACCTCGCCCACGCCGCAGAGTTCTCACCAAACATCCAGGCGTCCAGGATCGGGGCGAGAGCGGCAGGCAGGTGACCATGTTGCTGCTGACTTTCTCCTTTGACGCTCGTCAACACAAAGCGCGTCCGTTACGACGAGGTTAGACAGGTTTCACCTGCCGCACGGCGGGCAAGTACCGACTCGACCTGCAGCGGGCCGCCGCCACCGCCCGCACAGAGACCGTACCCTCTGGATACACTCGAGCACACACACTGCAGGCGGGAAGAGTCTGCACACACTGAGGAGGCGATAAATCACAAGAAATGTAATCTGACGGCTCCAGAACATCACGATGCAAATATCCACTGATTTATAAAGAGAGTTGGATGGTTTTAAGAGCTAAGTGAGTGAGTTGTGAGTTGAATTATGTTGATTTGTCTTTTTTCAAGGGACTCAAGTCCAGAGAAAAACTTCATGGAGGCATCAAAATAAGAAAATGTGCATAAAAGTTTTTAGTTTTTTAGTAGAACAACTAAAAGTTGCTCGATTTAATCTAATTTCTGAAGACATATTTTCTCTCATGGGTGGATAAAAATGGTCCGATTAGCAACCTCTTTTTTAAAATTATTTTTTCTCTCTTGCTCAATCTTTTCTTCTCCTCCTGTTTACTGACAGATTAGCCTTCAGCGACACATCACACTGCCATCTACTGACCAAAGTACGTTACTGCAGCTTTGTTTATTTACTCTAAACCAGTTAAAGGAAACGTCACTAATTCACCTTTTCTGTAATGCAACATTTCAAAATTTCGCTTTAAAATTTGATTTGACTTTAATGGAAAAACGGCAAGTTAGATCATTCAAGTTTTAAAAAAAAGGCCTTTGAGCAGCAACGATTGACAGAAAGTTCATTAATAAATAACAGATTTTTAAGCAAAAACATTTATTTGAGCAGATTTCCTGCTGCTTAAATGTGATTATTTGATGCTTTTCTTTGTCACACATGATAAAAAACTGAACCGCTTTGGATTTTTGGACTTTCCTGCTTTAATTCCTTCTGTCTTTTATTTCTAACAGTGAATCAATGCCACACCACACATTTTAGCAATGACAAAAAGCCGTCTGTGCACTGTTAACAAAAAGCATATGTAAGTGAAGACAAACAATAACTAGATCATAAACCACAATGAAACAATGAAGCAGCACTAATGTGAGGTCAGTCTCTATAAAAGGCTTTTCAGCACTTTGTATTTCTCCTCATATGACAAACTCACAAGAGGCAAATAAAAACAAACATGACAGAGAAGAAGTGCAACATATTGACTGTGCATGTCCGCTCATGCAGGAACATTAAAAGTTCATAAAACAAGTCAGGAAAGATAAACACACACTTGAATACAGGCTGCAAACGGCCGGTTAGATAAAAGTTTAAATGTGGGAGTGAATGAAGGCATGCACGGCCGGTTATAACATGAAACGCAACAGAAATAGTTGCATGAAAAGAATGAAAATGAGAGCTTGAGAGAGACGTTTGAACCAGTCACGCTCCAAGCTGCAAAACCCTGAATCCTACATTTCCCATCATGCATCCTGGTCAAAGACCTCCCTGCCTGGGAAACGCCCACGTCGTTAAACTCCATGCACCCAGTTTTCCAACACAGACTTTTTCCATCCAAGACAAACTAATTATATTTTCATTACTTTGGGTGTTTTTCAGCTAAAATAGAGCCGCTAATGACAAGAAAACTGATCCTGTAGAGATATTACTGTTGTACATATACACACACACACACACACACACAGTGTTCAGTATAGCTTTGTAAAAAAATCAAGCACTTTCAAGGTCCTGAAACCAAGAATTTCCAGACTTTAAAAGCCTTTATCATCTAAATCTAAAGCGATCAATGTATCCTGATGCTGCAGGCAGTTTAATTTACCAGCTGTTTACACTATTTTTCTACCAGAATAAGAGATCAACAGAGGATTTATCTCACTATCAGCTAGCTTCTGGTGTGAGGAAATAAACAAATATTATTTGGGATTTCATTTCAAATAATAAATGTTTGGTTTGAATGAGAGACTGTGCAGATGTGACACCAGATTGTGCTGAAAATTTAGGAATTTTACAAGGATTTTTATCCAAATTTAAGCAGATTCTTAACCTTAAAGTGAAGCATTTTCCAAACTTCCAGGACTTTGTATGAACCCTGCAAACAGGAAGACGGAGAGCGTTCAGGTGACGTTTGATGTGGTGACTTTTGTTTTACTTTGGTGATAAATTGTGAAGTTTGTTTGACAGAAAACTGACTCAGCAGTATGACCCTAAATCAGCTAACATTAGCTGTTAAAAGTGACTGTTTAAAACACAGAAATGATGCGTTTCACTGTTTATGAATTCTTTCTTTCACCTGCTGGAGGAACATTGTGTTATTTCTGCTGTAATCACAGACTAGTTTCAGGTGGATCTACACTTCACTGCATCCCTGGTTCAAATAGTTTACAGAGTCAGCACACACTTTCACTAACACACACACACACACACACAGACATGCACACACACACTGAGCGCCACATGTGCCACTGAGTCACAGCTGAGTATAAATACACCGGCCTATGTAATTAGGGTTCCTCATAAAGTCCGGAGCTGCGGCTGTGGGGCTCTCCGGCTCCCCTGCAGCAGAGAGAGACCAGGACCAGGACCAGGACCACACCCGAGCACCAGGAGCTCTCACTGCAGAGCCAGACTCGGGTTTAGTATCTGAAAACACACAGGCGCTCCGTTTCACAGCCGCAGCGCCGGATTTCATATCACACTTTTCACAACAACAGTTAGTTTTGGCAGCGAAGGAGCGGCGCCTAATCTGGACACAGAAGCTCTCTGAACCGTGGAGGCATTAACGGAAAAGAGGAGGATGAGCCTGAACAGAAAGGGCGTAAAGTTACAGTTTACACGGCGGACACACGGTCACACATGAAGGGCTGCGACAAAAGGGCCACCACCTGCACGAGGTGCACATAATGCAGCATTCCTGTCTTATCTGATAAACAGCCTGCATGGCTTCATGAAGTTAGTTTGTATCCTAATCTGGCACCTGAAACGTCTTGAAGGGAGGAAATCAAAGGCGACACGAGCAGCTGATCTGTGATAACAAACAGTGAGAGGAGGAGGGAGGACTCAGGGGAGCCGTCGGTGATATGTTTTAATCCG
The DNA here is from genome assembly GCA_903364295.1 of Serranus cabrilla. NCBI lineage: Eukaryota > Metazoa > Chordata > Actinopteri > Perciformes > Serranidae > Serranus > Serranus cabrilla. Next base: position 89,275 of record CAFUXE010000161.1, on the reverse strand, counting down.
CCCTCACACTCATAACATGAGCAGCAGATTAACACAGAGGCCTCCCGCCTCTTTTTACACTGCGGCTCCTTCACAAGACTAAAAACAAGTTAATGCACAGAGGTGTGAGGAGCAGGAAGGAGCCGGAAACACACAGGGAGGAGGAGAAACCTGCTGCTGAGGGAGAGTTCAGTTTGTTTGTGACACGACAATGAATCTCAATTATTATTTTAATCCATAAATGGTCAAAGAATATGAAAGAAGTCCATTACAGGAAAAGATTTTCAGTTCATTATCACAAACTGATTCATAAATATCACAAATATTGACCTTTATCAAGGTGAAACTAGTAGATTTTTGCATCATTTTGCTTAAATAATTACCTGAAAATACATCAGTTATCAAAACTGTTTATAATAACTGCTCTGGTATCGTTTCAGCTCTAAATTCTACAATACGGGTTTTAAAGTCATTTTTTATGCAGAAATGACAAATGACAAACTTCTCAAATGTTTTGGACAAAACAAGTAATTTGAAGTCGTCAGTTTGTTTCCTTGAAACGTCCCATTTTCATTTTCCTCTTTGGTGACAGTTTTAAAGGGACAGTTCACCTCAAAAATCCAAAATACATATTTTCTCTCTTACCCGCAGAGCTAATTATCAATCTAACATTTAGAAAAATGAGTGTGTTGGTTGTTAAAGCACAGAGGTGTGAGGAGAAGAAGAAGAAATCTGCTGCTGAGTGAGACTTTAGCTGGCGTGTCACAAACAAACCAGCCTGCAGACAACAACCACGGGGAGTTTTCTCTAAACACAGGCTGCAGTAATTCAGAAAAAGTACCGAGGGTCAGTGAAGGACAGACTGCGGTTCATGCTCACAATGAAACTCCTAAAAACGGACACAACAAAGCTGAGAAACACACGAAAGGACTGAAACCAGAGAGAGAGAGAGTCCTGTTCTACTGCCCCCTACTGGAGAGACGCTCCACATGTGGCTGATGAGACTTCTCATGTGTTGATGCAGCAGCCGCAGGAATTATGTGTCATCACTGTGCTGCTAAAAATGAAGCAAAGTGAACCACAGAAATATGCATGATGCACTGCAGCGGTTTCAAACTCCCGAAGGGGTCACAAGATAAATGTGAGGGGTCATGAAGTGAGTCTGGGAATGAAAAGAACCCAAATATAGTTTATTATTTCATCCTTTCTAAAAAAAAAAATGCATTTTCTTGTGAAATACTGGACAATTGTAGCCTTAAGTGACTGAAAAAGTAATAAAATTAAACATTTTGAGACAGAAAATCACTTCAGTTTGACTGCTAATGATTTGCAGAGATACTGAAACTGTAACCAAGAGGTCAAAGGTCAATATCGCTCCATTTTCAAATCCAAAAAGTTTATTGGGGTTTTGAAAAAAAGGATATTGAGCAGCAATGATTGGTCAATTAATTGATAACAACTATTTTGATAGCTGAATAATATTTTTTGTATTTTTTTAAGCAGAAAAAATCAAAATATTTGCAGGTTTTCTTCGACTTAAATGTGATTATGTGACGCTTTTCTTAATCACACAATAATAAACTGAACAGAAAAGGATCTGAGGAATTACACATTAAATTAGTCACTATTTTCCTTGATTTTACTGACAAAAAGATGAATCGATTAATGAAGAAAATAAAGGGCAGATTAATTGATCAGGAATTAAATTAAATTAGACTGCAGCTTTAAAATATGTTTAGTATTTTAATGCTTATTTGTGCCTTTAAGATCCACTGTTGCTCATAAAGTTGGAATAAAATATTTTTGTGGTTTATTCTTGACAGATAAAGTGTTTTTGTAATGTAATGTAATGATTGCACCTGCTCAAAAGTGATTACTGGTGCATTTAAATAGGAATAAACAGAGGATTGTGTCTGAAAACAAAATTATTCAAACTTTATAGGCAATAGTGTATACTGGGCATCCTGCAACTTGGATTTTCCACCGGTCCATATTGCTCTAAACTTGTTGTAAAAGTTTGTGGGTTTATTTCAGTAAAAAGCTGCTCAAAGGCCTTAGAATAAGAAGAGTAATCTGTCAAAAAAAGTGCCACAAAAAAAGGGGACGCAGCTGTTTTAAGCAGTTATTTTAACTCCAGTAAACCCACAGAGGCTCC
>CAFUXE010000161.1:63255-75210 GCA_903364295.1 Serranus cabrilla | reverse complement strand
AAAAAAAAAAAAAAAGCATATTGCACAATAATCGTTAAATCATGATTATCGTGTTTCTAAAAGCTTTCCAGTCAGAATCGTTACTGAAAATAAAATTTAATGAATCTGCCAGAACTGACACCAGAAGGATAATTAGTCTGCTGTGCAATAAAACAGCTATAATGAAGATAAACGTTTCTCTTTGGCCACAGAAAAGTGAGAGAAAGAGGCTGAATGAGAGCTGGGTGTTGGCTGAGACGTGCAGGGTCAAAGGTCAGGTATGAAACAGGTCAGAGAAGGCAGAGGAGCTCAAAACACAAACAGCTCAGAGAGATTTTCTGCAGGATATCAGACACATTTAATGCACGTTTATGACCTCTTGTTCATTAAGGCGACAGCAGTTAACTACAAAGTGTTTTTACTGCAGAACTCTGCGTAACGAGCGTCAAATTGAGAAGATAAAAGTGAATCCAGCGTGTTTGAAGGAGCAGCAACACACACAGGAGAGGTTGAATTAAAGCGCGACCACAGAGGAGGAAGAGTTATTCTTTGCTGGAGGGGATAAAAGGAGCCGCGGCAGAGAAGTTAGCAGGAAAACTGGGAAATTCATGAGCAAAAAAATACAAAAAAACACGAACTGAGAGTGACAGCAGAGGAGGATGAGCTCAGAAACACTGACAAATATAACCTCATAACCCTGTCAAACACACACACACACACACACACTCAGCCTCTGGGGTTCAATCAAAGCAGATACACACACACACACACACACCAGGATACCAGACCGTATGCGTCTCTCGACATGCAGACCTCCGCCCAGAGTGACATACCTCACCTCATGACTTCACTCTGACACACCAGCGTTTCAACACACATTCCTGCAGCAGGAATTTATTATATATAGATACGTTACAGTCGGGCTCTTTAACGAGGCTTTCAGCAAAAGCAAACACAATAAAACTGACTCACAAGAACTCACTTTATGTTGATTTTTTTGCAGAATATAAGCAGGAAACCTCAGGGTTTCTACAGCTCTGTCTGAAGGCGATTCAAGCACTTTTCAAGGTGCATTTTCAAGCTTTTCCAGCACTTTCCAGCTGTGCTTAATCACATATATCACACACAGTACAGAGTACAGAGTGTAAAGATAATTTAACTTCAACACATTAAAGTGGATGTTATTGTGCTACAGACAATAATCACGATTCAATCGAACGTCAACTTAGTCAACTTAAACTACATTTTCTGATGATATTAAACAAAACAAATTCAAAGCAAAGCCAACAAAGCTTCATGTTCCAACACGTGTTAATAAGGAGACTCCGCATCAACAGTTTAAAGCACGTTTCAAACCTTGAAAAGGTTTTTTATAACCTAAAGGCATCAAACTCTGCACTACTTGTTGAATGGCAGTGACGAAGGAGTTTGTCTTGTGATGTTCATTGACTTAAAAGTCGTACTTTTCTTATCTTTTCATTTACTCTTACATCACCATGAAAGAAACATCCACCTTCATGTGTCGCAGCACAACAGTTAGAAAAACAACAGAAAACAGCCACTTTAAACTCGACTCTGCTACCTTTCTGAGGGAAACATTGTAAGTTTAAAGGTTTTTTCATACACAAAACATAAGAAGAGCTTTGAAAATATGATGTTTTGTTCTATATTAAGCCATTAGTTGATTGACAGAAGTGATTTTTCATGTAAAAAATTATTAATTTCCAGCTTCTCGCGCCAGTTTTACTTCATTTTGCACTTCTACTTTAATACTTTAAGCAAATTTTCCTGTTATTATGGGTGAAAATCATAAGTTTCATTCATGATATGATATTATATCGATAATCTGGATAACGATACGATCTTTTCTGATATCACACAGTCTGCAATGATACAACTTTGAGATCGACATGAGACAATATCATGTGATTATTTCACATATCAACTCACAAAAATCAACTAAAATATGATTTGAAAATGTGAATAATGAGTTTTTCAGACTTTTAAATGAAAAAAATGGCTTCTTTTCCATAAAAACAACATATATATGAGGTGGGATTTTCAAAATAAAGGCACACCCTCAAGATGAAGACATGTATCAGTATTTTCAGTTTGTATATAGTTGATTATTGAACTGATATATCGATTCAGATATCATGATTATATCACTGATTATACTTAAAATACACAACTTTAACTTGTGATAAAGTATTTTTACAGTGTAGCATCAGTATTTTTACTTTATAAGGATCCATGACTACTAATTTCCCTGGTTAAAAGTGAGAAAATCAACATAACAAGGAGAAGTGATGGACACTCTCCAAACACCCATCCCTGTCCGGGACGTCCCGTCTCTATTGACAGCCTGTCCGCCTCCTGGTGCAGCGCGAGGCGGACAAAAGACCGAAGCAACCCGGGCGTTAAACGTGACTCTGGATCTACTTTTTGTGCGAAATTCATTCGGCTGCGCACCATTTGTCGCCCACAATAGCGAACAAAAACGGCACAGAAATGAAAAATAAACACTCATCAAACACTTGTACAGTATGTCTCCGTGTGTGTGTGTGTATGTGTGTGTGTGTACACAGTGGCTATGTAAACTAGTGTTAATCCTCTTAGGAAATCACGCTCTCTGACCAGCAGCCTCGCGCTGCACTTCAGCCCGTCCAAACACAGAAAACGTCCCGCAGGTTAGTGAGTAAAAAGGGGGATAAAAGCAGCTGCGGGTACTTACGTGGTTGTCAGAGTATGGAGGTATTCCAACAAGGCAGAAAGCAACTCCATTCATTGGGCAGCAGAAACTGTAACGAGGAGAGGCAGATTTGTTGCTGCAGCACGAGCAGCTCTGAGGGAAACAAACGCGCCGTCAAACTTATACGTTCAACTCTTTTCCAGCTTCCTTCCTCCTTAAAAAAAACCCTCTCTGTTCCCGTTTTTCGGGACGTTCAGTGCTCGCCCCCCCTCCTCATCCTCTTCTTCTTCTTCTTCTCCCTCTTCTTCGTCTTCTTCTTCTTCCGCCAGACCGCATCAGTTGTACATAACTAAATCCCTCTGTGCTCGGCCTGCCCTGCCTGGAAACTCGCGGCAGCGTCAAAACACATGGCGGGGACACCGGAAGTCAGGGGTCTGCGCCTTCAAAGTAAAGTCCACAGAGGGGAGGGAGGGTGTCTAAATTTACATTTATTATTCCCAACTTTAGTTTAACTTTGATGTACTTGTACTCGAGTATTTCTATTTTATACTCCACTACATTTTCAAGTTTACTGCTGTGCACAACAATCATAACAAGTTGTTAAACTGAATAATTAAATAGCAAGAGTATTAAAAAAGAAACTCACACAAGGTAAAGCAAAAAAAAAATAATAATAATAAGGAAAGGAAAATGACTAAATATAGTGCAAGTTTAATTTTACGGCTAATATGTTTTAATTTTATATTATTTTGTTATTAAATTGTATTATTCTATTCATTTTTGTCATCTTATTCTGTTTTACTCTGTTCTTGTGCTACTTGGGATCAATGAAGGAATATCTTATCTTATATAAACATACATAAAATATAAAAAAATAATAATTTGTGTAGACAGTATTTGCAATTTTGTCAATTTTTTACTTTTTATTCCACTACTTTTATTTGATAACATTAGTTACTTTTTCATATAAAAAATACAAAATATAAATCAACTAATAAATTATTATGTATTATTACAGCCATCAAACACTATCAACTAATTCAAATTAGCTCCATATTCAATCAATAAAATGATAAAATAATGTACATAACTTTACATACATAATCCTTATTATTTAAAAAATATTTAATAATTCTGCATGAGTAGGCTGCTTTTATTTTTTATTTTTTTATTATTTATATTTTAATGCAGCCTTACAAGTTACAGATTCTGTGCAGATTCGGATTCATAATACAAAATATAATATAATAATTTGAGTTAGAAGCGTTTAAATTAAAACTAAAAGACTTTTACTTTTATGGTAAATATCCTCACCGGAAATGCCCCATTTGCATTGTGGGTAAATTGACATTCTGGGAACCGAAGGGAGTCAAATTAAAGGAGGGTGCGTTTGGTAAATCTGTGCGCTCCGCCCTGCAAACCCGCAGCGTGCGGGCTCCCTCTGGCTGCGCCAAAACACCGGAGTGCATGATGGGAGGGGAGACTGATGCCACGGTGAGGAAAAAATAAATAAAATAATAACAATAATAACTGAGAAACATTCTGTGAATAAATGTATAGTTGTTAACAAATGTTTGTTTTTTTATTTCTTTAGTCACTTATGTCTCATGTAAAGCGTCCCAGATAGGTGCAATATAAATATATGTTGTTATTATTATTATTATTATTATTATTATTATTATTATTATAGTAAAATATGTAAGTTTAACCAGGAAATAAATCACCTAAAGAGCTGTAAAATCTATATGCTTTATATTAGAAAAGCACAAAAGAATAAGCAGAATTGTTCTGAAATTAAATGTTTAAATACACATTTATGTATGTTTGGGTAGTTACATTTACTGTATGACAAAGCATCAGATAGTTTTTTCAATAAATTGATTATTGTTTTGGTCTATAAAGCCAAAAATCTTCACTTTTCTTTCATAGAAGAACAAATATTCACGGTTGAAATGAACCAACAGTGTATTTCTGGCATTTTTGCCCTTAAAAAATGACTACAAATTGATTCACCGACAGCTGTAATCACCTGACAGTTACACTGGAAAGCTTCCTCATAATCCTGATGAAAGGATTACGAAATGAGACGCATTACACTTAAGTTCCCATCTATGAAAAGCCTCATTGCTTCATCATGAATCAGTAAACACATGGTCACAACAAGGAAGGGCTTAATAAAGCTGAATGAAAGTGCAGCTCATTGAGAGACGTCTCACACCCAGACAGATTAATTCATACATTCTCGGAAAAAACGTCTTATTTTTAGCACGTGTGAATCAATAGACGTGCAGTAAAGTCAGGGGAAGCTTGCTCATCAAAGGAGCAGGAAGTGGAGAAGTCACACTACTGTATAAACTCAACAGTAGCTGAATATTTAGTCCAGATGAGGGGAAACAAGGGAAGAAGATAAAAAAAGAAGTGTTGCTCAAAGCTGGAGGCCCATGTGGCTACTATTACTCCGAGGGGTGCGAGTGTCGGAGAGCCACTTCAAACGCCTGTCTGCCTTTGGGGAAACAGGCCCGAGTCATCGGGGGGAAAAAGCAGCTTACAGGAGGCTTCCCACGCCAGGAGCTGCAGCTGCCAGCTCAGCCTCCATCTCCTCACACACACACACAAACACACAGCCGGGCCAGAGGCTCACACAGGACTCTTCCCCTGAAGTCCTTCACTCATCTTCCCATATCCCCCCTCCAGGCTGCTCATATCGTGGAGCACACGGCTGGTTGGAGATCCACCGCAGCAGAGCGAGAGCCCAGAGAGGCTCAGCTGCAGGATCCAGGTCTTAAGGTGAGACAGCAGGGCAGATGGTCTCTGAGGTGGGCAAGGTTCTGTCACAGCTGGACCGTTTCTGCATCCACTCTGACTCTGAGTCTGTCTCTCTGCAGCCCACGTGTTCCCCATCATGTCATAAATCAGCCCGGCAGAGCCGATGTTAGTGGACCCCTCCTGGGTTGGAGGTTTTGTCCAAGATTGCATGCAGATACAAGCATCAATCTGCCTGTCAGCCGAGCAGAATGAGCTTTGTATTATTGATGTGGTGCTGAGGTGCAGAGAGGGCGAGGAGAGGAGTCGGGTGTCATATCTGAGCAGGTGGGGAGGCAGATTTCTAAACTGCGGGTTTTTGAAATGCAGGTAATTCAATCCACATCCAGCCAAAAAAAGAGGCTTTTTTCTCCAACTCTTAATATTTTTTTTTAGCATTTATTTGCCCCAATTTTTTCTTGGCATTATCTTCCAAATGTAGCCTTTTTAAAAAAACATTTTGTCTAGTATTAGATTGCCAATTTTAGTTCTTTTTTTGGCACTTGTTCACCAAAATTGACCTATTTTTTTTCATTTTTTTTTTCAAATTAACTCTTAAATCATTTCTGTTTCTTACCATTCTGGCTTTTTTTTCTACTCATCTGACAAAAAAAAAAGCCTTTTTGGCCAACATTCATATTTTGGCATATGCTCACGAAAAAATAATGTTTTTTTTTTCTTCTTTTTTCGGCATTCACTTCACAAAAAATACATCTAAGGAGTTGAAATTGGTTTTATTTTATTTATTTTTGCAAATCAACTCCTAATTCTTCATTTTTGGGGCTTTATTTGGCAAACATCTCAAAAATTTTAATATTTTGCTGAATCATGCATTTGTTTTATGCAATCAAAGGAAATCAATGACATTTTTTTTTTATCATTTTATATATTTTTAAAATGTGTTTTTATCCGTTTTTGCAAAATAACTCTTAATTTCCCACTTTTTTGGCATTAATTTACTAAAAAATATGACTGAAATGCTATTTCTGTTATTGAGGTTTTGTGTGTTTGAGGTGTCGTATCTGAGCAGGTGGGGAGCCAAACTTTTAAACTGCTGATTTCTTCTCTTTCCACATCCAGCCAACAGAAGAGCCTTCTTGCCCCAGTGCCCCTGACGTCTCTCTGGGTCAGCCTGAGTCACTGACACACAGCCAGCGGCGCCGGGTCGCCCCCTGTGACCGAGGAAGCCTCTGAGATGACGGTGATGTGAGGCGACGCGCCCTGATCTCTCCCCCTGGAGGGCCGGCTGCAGCACCCACAGTCAGGCTCCCCTCGGCCGTTACATAATCACACACACAGCCTGGCGCCTGGCTGGACAAACCCACAAACAACCATCATCCTCTTTACCCGCCTGACCGAGCCGCCTCCCAACTCCCCTTCTGCTGGCTCGGCCCGGCACGAGGTGCAGCCTCCCTGCTCTGCTGCTGGAGGCGGAGAGGGAGGAGAGGGAGGGATGGAGGGATGGAGGGATGAGGGAGTGCTGCCCTGCCATCCTCCGTGCCCTTCCAGTCCACTTCCCAGAGCGTGTGTGCTGGTATGCTACAACTAATTGTGGTCCCTCCATGTCTGCCTGCTCTCCTCCTCCCATTCTTTCCCATCTCCTCTGTCTCACTCCGCTTCCCTCCAGTTACTGAGTCTCAGCGAACGTCCGTCACCCCTTTCTGCACACACATACTTTCATTCAGAGGCTGCCAGATCTCTTCAGCATCATTTACTTTAAGCCTCTGCAGAGTGTGTAACACAAGCCGCGCCGCCCCTCCGCCTGATACAGTTGCATTTAATGAAGCTGCCTGGATGGTTTTCCTGCTCTGAGAGCCAAAAGGACACAGTGTGCGAGTCTCGTTCTACCAGCTGATGAGATGTAAAGAGGAACCTTCTTCCCGTCCACCTCTCACATGTAATGAGATTATCAGCGTCTGGAGCTGATAGTGTGAAATGTGTCCGGTGAGTCAGGAGACATGAGGAATGGCAGCTTAAAGGAACGTCTGTGGTTTTCACGATAACTGTGACATGATGTTAGTTTAATAATAGACATGTGATAATATTGTGTAAATGATCCAGCACCTTGTAAATCTTTTCTGTTTCTCTCCATTCTGGCTTTTTCTCTCATTTTTTGGCATTTATTTGCCAGAAAACTGACTTTTCTTCTTATTTTAGCCTCTTAAAAATGTTGTCTCGCATTTATTAAAATTATCTTTTTGTTTTCTTTAATTTTTGGCATTCAAGCACCTGTAAATGTACTTTTTTCTTTTTTTTTCTTGGCATTATCTGCAAAAATAATGCATTTTTAAATATTATTTTGTCTAGCATTCATTAAAATTTGCTATTCATTTCATTTTTCTGCATCTATTTGCCCCCAAAATATTTTTTTTCCCTATTTTCTTGGCATTATTTGCCAAAAATAACCTTTTTAAAACTAATTTCTCCAGTAGTAGTTAGCCAAAATAATTATTTTTTTCATTTTTGGTATCTACTTGCCAAATAAAAGAAATATGAAATATGAGTTTATTTTTATCTATTTTATTTATTGTTTTACTTAAATCATTTTTGCAAATTAACTCTTAATTTTTCATTTTTGGGGCATTATTTGACAAAAATAATAATAATTATTAATAATGTTTTTTTGGGGGGTGCAGTCAAGGTAAGATCAATCAAACAGCTGTTGGGTTTTTTCTGATAAGCCTCAATTTTTTTATTATTTCCTAAATCATGCATATGTGTTATGTAATCAAGGTGAAATCAACAAAAATGTGCTGCTTTATTTATTTGGAAAAAAATGGTTTTAGCTGTTTTTGCAAATTAACCCTTAATTTTCCAATTTTTTTGCATTTTTTTTTTAATGATTGCACAATGAACAAATCAATATTAATTCTTAAGGACAAAAAGATGATTGAGATTATTGAGGTACAGCTGTGAATATCTGCCATCATGTTCACTTATGCTGGAGCTCAACATGCAGCTGCTGATTGCTCAGCGTGTTTGAACGCATCGTGACGTGTGGCTGAAACGTGCGGGATGAGTGACGGATTTCTGTGAATGAGATGTAGAAATGTGAGGGATCCTGCTGCTCGTCTCTCACTCCGGCTGCCTGTTGACACTGAGGCTCCTGTGGCACTCCTTTGAAGGGGGTTGTGGGAAGAGGGAGGAGGGGAGGAGGGTTAGGGTTCGAGCCGTAAATTCCCCCTCTCTCAGCGACAGGAGGAGTCCTCTTTGTCTGGCCGGACAACTGGCACGAGGGGAGGAAACAGCTGACCGGGCAGCACAGACAGGCTTTGTCACTGTCCTGCACAGACACGCTGACACTGCAGCGAAAAGTTCAGATTTTCACCGAAATTACTGAAGAAACTAGTCTGAACTGTGGCTACTGCTCACACACAGCTTGATCTTTTGTGCTGTTTGAGTAAAAAGGAGATAAGATTTTGATCATGCTTATTTTTGTCCGGATTAGGAACACAGAATTCCATAAAATGTCAATGATGCCGTGTTTCCACCAAACCTTTATTTCTGGCGAGGTGGAAACAACAGTTACATCAAGTTTTGGATGTTTTTCAAGGAGACACTGTTACTTGCTCCATCCCACTGCAGCTTCATTTAAAAAATCTGCCCTGTATAGCAAAAAATTACAAAACCGGAGCAGTTTTAAGGTTCAAGCAGAAACTGATAGAGGTCTTAAACAGATCTGGAGTTTAAAAAAAGAAGAAGAAAAAGACATGTTGTAATATAAAGAAGCAAAAACCTCTGGGTTTGAAAAGTGAAGCTGATGCAGAAGTGCCTTAAACCTGCATTCTTTCTACAAGCCAGCAGGGGGCGACTTCACTGCAAAAAGAAGTCTGATTGTATTGAAGTCTATGAGAAAATCATCTCACATCTTGCTTGAGTTATTAGCTCGGTAAATGTTTTCTAAAGAGTTGGAAACTCATTTTTGGGGCCATTTTTCCGCTTTACTTGAGTCATCCTCTCTGGTTTGCACTCTACCAGTGTGCTACCTGAACGCCCCGCACAGAGATTAAAGCTTGTTTTTCAATCACCAAAATTAGCATCCTGATTATTATGTGTTAATCAGGGATGCACCTTACTAACCAAGCTAGCTAGCTCAACTTTCTAGCATTTTCTATGCTAATGGGACATGAAGCTCCCGGGTAGCCCTGTGTTTCCTCCCCAGCCTCATGCTTTCATCCAAAGAATCTTTCAATCTTTGAATCAAATCACTTTTTTGCTGCAAAACATAAAGATGGCGATGGCCAAAACGCCAAACACAAGGCTTCAATACGGGCCACAGAGAACTGCTCATTAGTCCGACATCCCTTGTGTCCAATGCAAAGATATATACGTCCAAAGTTTAGGCACAAAAAACACTCTTTGACCTTGTACCGGTCCATAAACCAACGACTGACTTTACAATGGCGGCATGTAAACTACACGTGATTTGAAGCACACAAGCAAAGTCACCAACTTCAGATCTTTACAAAATAAAAGCCTCCAACATATCGTCTAAAGAAGACTCCTAGCTCCAGTTTCTGGCCATTGTTGCATTCTGTCTCCACACGTTGTCTTGTGTCGTCTCCGCTGACCTGCTGACCCGTCTTCTCGTCCCACACTGCGCTGCCTTTTAATCCCCCTCCTCTCCTGCAGCTGCCTCACTCATTCTCCTGCAGGCTGCAGACGGAGCACAGCTCTGAGCCCGTGGACATGCACAGAGGACGATCGGCTGAGTCGGATACCGGAGAGAATGACTCATTGGGGCCAAGAACGCAGACAAACACACTGAGAAGAAAAGGCCACCACCAGCCTGAGCTCCTGGCTGGACATGTTCTCTTTTTAACCCACTTTCCACTGATACAGACATTTCCATCAACACCTCCTCCCTGTTAACATTTTACTGGCTTTCATGTCTTTAAGCCTTTTGTCAAAACTCTTCAAAAGGCAGTTTATCTTCCCGTACAAGCTGATACACTATCATGAAGCGCTGAGCCTCCACTTCGTGCAGTTTTCCTTAACGCGGAGAGCCGATTAGAGCAGCCATGTGGGAGCGTTTGAGATAAAGGAACAAAGAGAAGGAAATACCCCGAGTCTAACGGGGAGACGAGAGGACGTTCAGGTGTCACCGTTTGAACAAATGACCAGTGAGTCAACTCCCAAAAGACTTCAGCCGAATCCAACAACACCCAGAGTATCCCTCTGTTACTATAGGAGTTTGCTGAGATGCCGCCCCATCTCGTATCCTATTTCATTTATATGACAAAAAGAGCTTTTTTTGGTCAACATTTATTTTTTGGCTTGTGTTCACCAGAAATCAACTTTTTGATTTAAAAAAAATATATGTATTTTCTCGTTTTTTGTTTGGCATTAACTTCACAAAAAATAAATTTAAAGAGTTTAAAATGGTTTTATTCTATTTAGTTACATTTTTAATTTCATTTATTTTTGCAAATCAGCTCTTAATTTTTCATTTTTTTGGGCTTTATTTGCCAAAAAAAAGACATTTAAAGAGTTTAAAATGGTTTTATTTTATTTATTTACATTATTTATTTCATTTATTTTTGCAAATTAGCTCTTAATTTTTCATTTTTGGGGCTCAATTTGCATTTAAAAAAAAGACATTTAAAGAGTTCACTTGCTGAAACAGATATTTCCGTTTTTATTCATTTTATTAAATAATTTTTTTGTGGTGCGATCAAGGGAAGATCAATAAATTGGATGCTTGGTTGTTTTGATAAAACATGTCAAAATTTGTATATTCTGCTAAATCATGCATTTCTTTGCAAAATTAAGGGGAAATCAATAAAAATGGTATTGGTTTTTAGAAGTCTGTCAATGAACACTTAATTTTCCCTTTTATCTTCAACATTCATTTACTAAAAAATGAACTACACAATAACCAAATCAAAGATGAATTCTCCAGGACAGGTTCAGACGAATGTCCACTGATTCAACTCCCCGAAGTCTCCAGTCTGTCTCCATCAACTGATTCCTCAAAACTCCAGAGAATAACAACTGAATCACATCCAGGGGATCCCACTGTTTCTATAAATGTCTATAAAGGACATCCCTCCATCTTCAGAGGCAGAGAGAGAAAACAAACAGCAGTTCCAGTAGCTGCTCTGCCAGCTTCCTTCCTGCTGCCCGACACTTCAGAGCCTGAATGTGTCTGCAGCCTCTTAACCTTTCACAGCTCCACTTCCTGCCTCCAGCATCACTTCCTGCTGCACAGCGGGGCAGACAATGGGGAAAAAAAGGAGCCCTAAGGATAAAATATGACTTCAAGTCACATTCGGGAATCAGTTTATCTGATATCACATGTTTCTGCTGGTCACTGATGAGTCAGGAACGTCTGAGAATAACTCAGGTAAAATTAGAAGATGTATTATTAGAGAAGGTGGCACGTTCCCCGAATCCACAACAGACAAAAGACAATTGGAAAATCTGGGAGTTGGGAAACCCTGATGATGTAATCACACGTCCCAAAATGAGTTGTAAGTTTC
>CAFUXE010000161.1:33240-62536 GCA_903364295.1 Serranus cabrilla | reverse complement strand
GCCACACCTCTTACAGTATATACAGTAAACTGAATAATCCTGCATGTTTCGAGGGGGATCATATCCTAATCCCAGCGTTTCCCTGGCCTTAAACTCAGATAAGTTTGTCTAGACACGGCCTTAATAAAGCACGGAGCTCTCCTTCTGTTTCTTTAACCTTCAGGAAGCTCCGTGTTTTCATCCAGACAACCATCAGGGCAAAACATTTGTTTCACGCGTCCTAAATGCTGTTTAGTCACATAAAAGTGTAATTCTAGTGTCAGACTTCATACTTGAGTCAAAATCATAGACAGAGATAAGAACAGAGGGAACAAAGGACGGCATTCCTCAGATGGAAAGCCTTTAAATACATACTGAGTGCACACTCACACACACACACAGATATTCTGGATTTAAAAAGGAATGTCAACACTCAAAAACATGTTTTTACCAATAAAAATGCTGAAAAAATGACTGTTTTATTATATGTTAATCAGTGCGGATTTACGTAAAAGTTAAAGAAAGTATAAAAGTATATTGTGTGATTTTTCTGAGTCGCACTAAATGTTTCTTGTGTCTTTAATGAGGGTGAGGGGTCACGAAGCCAGAGAGGATTATATGTTTCCCATGTGGCATTAACATAAATGTGCACTGTCATCAACAGCAAAACCAACTTCTTATTCGAGGTTGAATTCTGTAAAAAGAACACCATCTGTTCCTTTGCAGAGATTTCCCTAAATAGATAATCCTCAATCCCCCCGTGGAAAAAACAGAAATGGAGCCACAGTTGCGTTTGGAGACCACAAGGGGGCTCAGAGCGGGACGGATAGGAGGAGGAGGAGACGCTGTCCTCAGGAACAGCTCTGTGGTGAGTTTTTCATTTTATCCCCATCAGTGGGATTTAGCAGGATTTATGGAGATGATACTGATGCACCCAGAGCCTAAAATATGGCTGAAAAACGTGGCTGACGGAGCAACATGTAAAGGAGCAGGCGGTGCCACGAAACACAACAACTGTGTCTCAACGTGCACATGCAGGGTCACCATGGCGATGGAGGAGAGGGGGAGCAGGAGATGGTGCACAGAGGAAGAAATAACTTCAGGATCACAACTCAGATGTAGTTTAGATAAAAGGTCATGAAACTTTTTGGTTTGTTCCAAACAAAGACTTAATTCATTAGTTTTTATTTATTTCCTGAAATAATGTTTTTTCGTTTATCTTCTATGCAGTTGGATATAAATAAAATAATATTAATAATAATTTTACTAATTCATGCATTTTTATTGTGCACTCAAGGGAAAATCAAACATTATTTTATTAATTTTATCTGTTTTTGCAAAAACTACAGTTTAGTTGTCGCCCGCCTTTAATACCCTTAATAACTAAAAATCATAATAACTTCACAGTTACTTTTTTAAACATGTTGTTATATATGTTTAAAGATGGAAAAATTCCACAAAAAATATGTAAATTTGCACAAAAGATATTGGGAACTTTAGAAACAGTTCCTGCACATTTAAAAAATAAAAAATGACCAAATTATTTTTCCATTTCCAGACTTCCTGCTAGCAAATTCATTCTTTAAATAAGTGATTTTACAGACTAAAATAAGGGACCTTCAGGCTAATTATTTGAACTATTTAGTCATTATTTTGTATCTACCTGTTTAAACCTCTGTGGTGTCTTGCTGACTAGTTTTAAAGCTCTCTTATATAACTGGAACAGGTAATGTTTATGTGTTAAAGCTGGCTTAATACAACCCTGATTCAAAAAAAGTTGGAAAAACCATTACAGAAAGCAAATGCAATAATTTGCAATGATTTTGACCTACATTCAGTTATAAAATACACATTAAATGCTCAAACTGATTCTGTTGCTATTGAAGATGTTTACAGTGTCTGAACTTTTTTGGCATCAGGGTTGTATGTTGATATATTCTTTTAATCAAATTATAATCTCTTTATTTCAGGGGAGCTGAGCTGCTCTACCATCTCCCCACGTCGCCCCTGGCAACATCAGAAGCCCCCCCCCCCTGGTTTCACTGGTTTAAATAGACAATTTAATTGTTTTATCTCCAGTAGTTTGGAAAATAGGCCAAGAGGTCAGCGGCTTGTTAAGCGTGCAGTTCATTATTGATATGCAGCTGTGCTGCCCACTAACAGCAGGGCATCTCTGCGGCCTGTTTAATTACCAGAGTAATGAAACAGCTGCTCAGTCCAGACTCACGTCCACACGCAAAAACCTGGACACTGAAGTCCAGACTCAAGGACGTGAGAGAAGGAGGCGGGAAGCCGGTTCCAGGAGGTGGAAACAGACGGCCGGGGTCAGAAGTTGAATTCAAAACATGTCAAACTGAACGCTGCGCATGCCAAACAGGCCCATTAGCTTAAATTGGACCACCTCAGAAGCAATAAGCCCGCTAATAGGATGTGGAGATAAATCTCATCTCTGTTTTGTTCCATTTACCCCGAGCTCATCCTGTGTCATCAGCCCGCAGATCCCTGACACGGGCTGCACTGAGTGCTGCTGACAGGAAGGGCTTTAACCACACGGGCTGACCTTTGACCCCTGTGGGAGACCCCTGCCCCCCCCACCGCCCCTGCCATCTGCATTCATTCCTTGCTCGCCACTCAAGTGCACTGAGGTTGAGGCCCAGAGTCGTCGTCCTGAGCTGCACAGGAGCTGTTTACTTCCTGGAGATGGGTGTCCTAGTTTTCTTTCACAGGACAATTTGCCCATTGTCCGCCTGCAGGCATCTACCATTTGGTGATCGCCCGGCTGACAATCCAACAGAGCCGAATTAAGAACATGAACCCTGCACTGACATCCTTCTCACGCAAAAAACATCTTACACTTAATATAATGTAGTTAGTAGTCAGGTACTTCTAAATATGTTGTTAAATATGTTTTTAAAATGCAAAAATGGCACAAAAATGCTTGCAAATTTGCACAAAAGTGGTTGGGACTCTAGATAATGACTCTTTCACATTTTTCATTCAAAATATCCATATTTTTCCAGACTGTTTCTCCATTTTCCAGACTAACATTTCAAGAATTCTTGGGAAAAATCTACATAAGATGCAGTGAAAACAGAATAGGGACAATAATCTGAAAACACTAATATTTTTCCATACTTATCCAGATCTAGAAAAGGCTGAATTCAGGTTCTATTCTTTTCTATATTGCATGAAAATCCTGTGTAAGTTTCTTTCTCTTTAACACATAAACATATATATATATAGATATTACATTCAGGCTGCATGCTTCATCTGCTGCAGAGACCTTGTAATGGCTGCCAGGTCAATCAACAACTCCCACAGCTCCATGTCCCACAAACGTCCCCAGAGTCTCTGCAGCTCAGAAACTCCTCCTGTGGCGTGGTTAATTTTCATTGTGCTCCGTCCTCTTCGCCGCTTTGCAGAACTAACAGACAGGTCAGAGAAGCTGCATGGGTGAGGGGATCGATATATATGCTCAGATATGTGTGTTTAATTTCAATTTTCATGCAAATGCGCATACAAAATTCATCCTTTCGGAGCCTCCCCGTCAGGACAATGGAAGAAGAAATTCCTAAGAGGCCAAAGATTGGAGAGGCGTAGGCTGGGGGCTTTGGGGTGCCGTGGGTGGGGCGTCAGATTAGACCACCTGTTCCACCATGAGGCTTTTCCTTTATCCTCTCCTCTCTCACACTTGTTGTCTTTCACATTCCCTCTCACTATCTCGTTTTTAACTTAATAAGACCCTTTCTTCTCTCTCACACACTTTCACTCTCATGAAACATCTCCCCGCGCGGCTGCTTCGCTCTGAGCTCATTCTGCCTGCATTCCACTTCAGTCACATCTATGGGAAACAGACAAAACAATTTGCAAGATAAGTCTAGCTGGGAGCCACGGGGACACACACACATAGTACAGTTAGACATATGTCGCCGTGCCGCCCAAACCGAGCCTCGAGGGAGTCATGTTCAGACAGCAGCATAAACAAAACAGAGTCCACATCACTGAGGCTCAGGCGGCGCAGGGATTCCCTACATAAAGCTCAATAAAAAGACAACATTTTCCCCTGAAAGTCGCTCTTTTCTTCCAGGATCTCGGACTCTGAGAGCCACTTGTTTCCGTCTGATGGATGCGGTCAGGACACTCAGAGTTCACAGGGCAGCAGCCACCGCAGCTCCGCTCAGGTCCGCCCTAATGACTATTGATCGCAAAGCACTAATGACCCAAACTGATCTGCAGCCAGTTTGGCATTTTAATCATCCTCGGGCGAGCGTTTCTCCTGCAATGAGACTCTCCTGGTGTCAGTCAGTCACGCCAAATAGCTCCGGAGTGACGCTACACACATCTCTTGGCTCCATCACATCAGTTTAGGGGATGTGTGTATCTTTTCTATCACTTTTACAGACCTATAAAAGCGGACCCCTCCGCTGAGGATGAGTTAGATCATGTGCGGAGCATTACTCGGCCGCAGAAGAATGCAGACTGGGAGACAGAGGTGTCCCACTGCTGCCCTTGATTCGTTCTCACAGACACTTTATATAAGCAGCGTTTTCCTGCTCCTCACTGAGCCACTGCCCTCCTTATCACTCCAACATGTGTGTCTGTGTCCTTGCATGGGACAGAAGAAACAAGGACAAAGGGAAACACAGATGCCGCACAGTGATGTCCTGTAAACTCTGCAGCCTTTCCATGACTATAGTAAACACTGCGTGCCTCTGTTTACATTCGCTCAGCAGTGTTAGCGCGTGTTTACACTCCCCACTGACAGTAGATCCTCAGACAGTATATAGAGTCATCTCGGAGCAGCAGGCCTGAAGCAGGAAACATACACAGAGATAAAGCTTCACCAAACGACAATGATACACAGTCACGTGACCAACAGGAAGTGCTTTAATCATATTTGGCTGTAACGTCACAATGCTCCCCATCTATTAAAATGACACCGGCGCTGCACCAAGGCCGCTGTGTCAGCGTTTCACAGCGCGGCGCAGTCTTATAAATAGTTTTAGTTTCCTGTGAGATACATTGTGCTGTAAGCTACACCATTCTTCTGTTTTCTGGTGCAGATTGTGAACTGATACTGAAAGTGTGTGTGTGTGTGTGTGTGTGACACTGAGGCCATGTGCTCACACTGTGTGCTCTGTGCTGCAGCCCTCAGGCTTCTCATTTGGCGAAATAAGATTTGCAAGAAAAACACACAAACAAGTGAAAAACATGGCCTGACTCCAACAAATGCGTTCGCCCAAACACACCCACACCCACACCCACCCGCGGTCTGACCAGCAGCAGTGATGACTTCATCTCGGCTATTACTGGGGGGCTCACGTCACCCCGACACAGACAGGAGATGCTCCCCTTATGGACCACATGCATTATTCAGCCAGAGGAAGGGCTGGGCCGGGGTGCTGCACCCACACACACCCCTCCTAATCGTCTCCCCCTCCTTAATCACGAACCTGATGCTCACACCACGTCCACCTCAGGAGGAGGAGCGGACAGAGGAGGGAGGGAGAACAGGGGGATGAGGTAATCAATGACTAGGACACACACTGGCGAGGGCAACGTAGGGGAGATGTGAGGAGGGTGTCAGCGCGCTCGCCTCCTTTAAAGCCATTCATCACACACTCACTACGAGCAGCCGGCTGCCCGCACACACACACACCCCGATAACAGCAGCGAGGAGCCTCCGTCCACCCAGAGGCTGCAAAATATTCAAACACACAAGAGGTTTAAAGTGAAACAGGCGTGTGACAGTAAACAAGCTGCAGATGACAAGAGAACACAGTGTCACAGAGCAGCTCGCCTCCACGAATGAATGAATGAATGAATGAGTGAGTGAACACAGCTTCGGACCCTGTTGCATGACATCCCGTCTCCCGCCCTCCGTCCCCGACTCCAGGCGAGGGTGCCAATTTGTGCATGACATGCTAAGACGGATCATGACTGAGGATGCCTGTTAACCCACCAAACTGAGCCACACCCCTCTTTTTTATGCTCTCTCTCTCCTTCCTCTCTGCCCTAAAGAGTTGGTCTCACGCCCGGTTCCAGGGATAAGCCCGGGATGTTTTCAGCTGTGTCATCTCTCCAGAGGCCTGCCACTCGCCGGTGGCAGCACCTCTGCCCCCCCCTCCTCCCCTCCCCTCCCCTCCCTCCCCCAGAGTGAAACCCGGCTCTCTGGGGGGTGAAGGCAGAAAACACATCGCAGGATAAGCAGAGCTGGGGATGTGAAGTGATGGATGCTGCTGTGTGTGTTGTGTGTGTGAGTAAAGGTGGTGGTCCCCTTCACTTCCCCTTCAGTCCCTCCCTTCCTCTCCTCCATCCTCACCTGGTCCATGATTTCAGCGAGCCTCCTCCCTCCTCCTGTTCCCAGTCATGGCACGAGATCGCCGGCTGCCTGCCTTGTTTCTTCTTCTCCTTCTTCTTCTTCTTCTTTCTTGTTCAGTATTTCCACCAGCAGTCAAATCCTCCTCACACAGGCGAGGCAGCCTGGCAGCCGGCCGCTGCTGCTGCTGCTGCGCCTCTGCACAGAGGCATGGCTCTGTCTCTCCCTGTGTCTCTGAGTGTGACAGCCTGATACATCCAACTAAACGCTCCTCTGTCGTCCCTTCTCTCCGTCTCCTCTTCTTCTCCTGCAGCTCGGGGGTGGAGAGTGAACAGGGGCTCCTCACCTCTCTCCTTGGTGACCGCACAGAGGGAAGAGACTCCCGCTCTCCGTTTTCGTTCTCGAGCTCTTTCACTCGCTCCCTGTGTAAAGCTGGCCCCCCTCGCCTCGCCTCCTCTCCCTCCCTCTCTGTCTCCACTTCCCTCCTCTCTTTCCATCTCCCCTCCCCCCCTCCTCCTGCTGCAGCCAAACAGAGCCACAGAGAGCAAATGAGAGCGCAGCAGCGAGGGAGAGAGGAGGGCGGAGGGCTGGGATTGGCTGCCGGGGGGAGCATGTGACCACACTGAGGGACCCTCTACCAGCTGTCCAGCTCATGCTTCCCTGAAAACCTCTGTTGCCATTGACAACAGCTGCCTTGCAACACACCAACCACAGATCCCCAGACACGGAGCGATTGGCTGGCACGATTTATGGCCCCCGCCTCCTGTTGAGGGGGGAGCATGTTGGGACGTGTAGTCCAATCTGCAGCGAGGGCTGGACGGGTGTTTGAGAGCAGACGTCCCTGAGCCCCCGGGAGGAATGTGTCCGCCTGCTCCCAAATGTTTATGCATCATCGGCCGAGCTGCAGAGAGACACAGCAGGTCAGCGCTGACATAAACTTGTATAAAACACATGAGCAGAGGAAAGACCTCGAGGCCCGGGCATTCTTGGTCAGCCAGGAAAAAGACATCCTCTGTCGTTTTCCTCTCGGGCTGCACGGAGGGAAACTCCCTCCCATCAACAACAGGAACTCCACCGCTGAAGGCCACGGCTAAGCACATATCACCCCCTCCCTCCTCCCTCCCTCCCTCTTTCTCTCTTCTTTCATTGCCTCCTTTTTCTTTCTTTGCTCTGTTTCTATCCCCTCCCTCTCCATCTCCATCTATTGTATTATTACACCCGATTCCTCGCTTCTCTCCCCCTCCTCTCCACTAAAGGTTACCAGAGGTTACAGGTGCCACAGAGGGGAGGTGTTATTTATATTATCCACTGATATCAGTGTTTATGTTGTCAGATATGTGCCATTATAAAAACTTTTTTTACACAATATGACTTAGAAATTGTGTTATCTATGAATCTTTTTATTTATTTATTTTAGTCATCAACAGAACAGTAATTATGTTTATTTCGCTGTTTGTTTTATTCCAATTTATTCTTAATTTTCTCAGGTATGATTTGTAGAATTTGCTGACAATGTTTATACTTTATATAATAATATTAAAAGTTTAATATTTAAGAAAGTACCTCCCATGTCCATTTGCTAAGTGCTGAAAGATCAGTGCACAATCCACATAAAAAAGATATTGGTCCCAGAAAAAAAGTATTATTATATAGTTATTATTTAAAAATATCCTCTGTATATTGTCTATAATATATATCTGTTTTTAAACCCCTTAAACTAGACTGTGTTTATCCTCTGCATATATATAAAAAAACCTATGTGCAATATTAATAATAAATGCCAAATAACTGCTTTGCATTGTAGTATTTTATGTATTTACGGTGTATATAATGTGTGTATATGTCTTATTTTATTCTTTATTCTGTTTTCTTTATCCCGTCTGTACTTTAAGCTGCTGTAACGACTATATTTCCTCACTGCAGGATAAATAAATCTGATCTTATCTGAAGTTGCATCAGTGTAAAGGAAGAAAAATGCACACTAGGACACTTTTACAGGACCATACACGTTGGATTTATGAGTTTCTGTGCATTGCAGGAGTTATTATGCTCTCATGTGATGAACTGTTGTTTCTGTGTCCGGTTCTCCTCAGCCTGTGTTGTTTAGGTTTGTTCCAGTGAGAGATTACTTCCCAGGAAGGATCCTCTGATCGCTTTACTCAGCTGTGGGTTTGACAAATGGATGCAAATAGAAACAGTCACACCCAAATCTGCTGCTGCAGGAAATTCTTATCTGGAAATCAGTATCCTTGTTTCCTTCTATTACTTTTGTATATTTTATTTCAGTGTAATTCTTATTAATTTAATTGTCTTTTGTTGTTTTTATTCCTGTTTAAACTAAATAAGGAACTTGGTAACTTTATTTTGACAAGCACTGTATAAATAAAGTTTATTATCATGATTCCGATGTTGAGTATGATTTGTATTCTGTAACTGGTCTCTCCCTGTGCGATTGTTGAATGTATGGGGGTAAAAGTTAACCCTGATATATGTTGTTTATGTTTCAGATATTTTTCATCCATCACATTCAGAAGTGGAAACATCTGGCCGTGTTCCTAAATGGTCCTGCTGTCCCAAGGAGAGAAGGAAAATGCAAGAAGACAACAAAAATGGTTTTCAAAAATGTCAGGCATGCTGCCAGCAGCTGCAGCGCTGCCAGAGGGCCCCACGGGTGGATTTCTCCTTTTAAAGTAATCATAAACACTTAGAAACGTCCCGTATTACCGCATCTACCCAAAAATACTGCTGCGGGGGAAGCCCAGTGCCCGCCGCAGCTGAAAAACAAAGGAGCACCTGTTCTGGCTTATTTTGATTCAATGGACAAATAACATAGCTGAGACATGATCTGATGTGGTGGCCAGGAGCAGAGTGACAGGCCAGTGAGAGGAGAGGGGGCAGGAATGCTGCACAACAAGGTCATGCAACATGCAGAGCTGCAGACACCAAACAAACCCGTCCTACTTTAGTCCAGCTTCAACACAAGCTGCTCTTTCCTTAAACACCCTCTACTGTCCACACGGCTGCAGCGCCATCTGAGCTGAAGATGCTGTTTGAAGTGTGACGTGTGTGTGTGTGTGTGTGTCAGACAGAACAGCGGGTGTATTGTAAAGCTGAGAGTGGTAGATTATACTATCAGCGGAGGAATTCCGATTATTTCCCAGAGTGGGTCTGTCTGCACACATGTGGGGGAAACTTTAGCCAAGTGTTTGGAGGAGGAGGGCGACGCTGAGCCCCCCATGGTGGCTGCATGTTGTTGTTTTTCAAAGAAATGCAGAAAAAGTAACCTCATGGATGACTTCATGGTAGATAAAACATAATAAAATGTGCCCTTCTAGTGGATAAAGCATGAAAAGGTGCCTTCTACTGGGCCTGAAAATGGAAAAAATGGGATAAAAGTCGCCTCAAGTTGCCCTTCTAGTGGAAAAAATATGATAAAGTGACTTCTTAGAGTGCACTTGATGAAAGGCAGTGATTTTTCAGCCTTTTACAATAAAAAGTCTATAATGTGATTGTAGTTTGCTGAGGGAAACTCGTCCTGATTTACAGCAACACAGACACTCCTGAAAGCATTTCAAAGCCAGGCAACTAATGCTCCCTTTAATGCATTTTTAATATATTTCATACTTTTATACATAAAATATTATCTATGTTATTATTCTATTTTTTTATGCTAACAAAATGTGCATAGAGCTGCACATGTTATTTGTGATTATCTTTATAATGATTGATTAAATTACTTTACTATGTATTTTTGGAGCAATTTAAGTACATTTTAACATTACCAGGATTATAATGATAGTAATGTCAGTATAATTTATAAATGAATCTCTAGCTTTTTCCCACAGTACCAGTCTTCGTGCTAAGCTAAGCTAAGCTAAGCTAAGCCCGTAGCTTCTAATTTACAGCAAAGAAGTGCATTTTCTAAAATGTGAAGCTATTATTTAAGGAGGGAATGTAGCGGGGTTTTACATTATGTTTAAGGAAAGCTTTCTTAAAGGGATAATAGATTTATAAGAATGTATAAACTTCTCAAAATATGTAAATAAAGAATCTTACCTGTCATCTTGGAGAGTCTTCTGAGAGCAACATGGAGGAGAGGGCAGCCCTTCATCTGTTGAAGAAATGAAAAAATTAGATATGAATCTTGCTGACAAACTATAACAGAGCTGAGTTCAGGTAAATCATATGAACATCAAACTGCAACAACAGAGAAAAGGAGCTGAAGAGAAAGTTTTTAATATCACTTTTAGGTCTGATATATTTAAATAATCAACCGTGGATAATATATGTGATGTTTTGGGAAATAAATACGTTATTAATATAAAAACAACAACATAACCTTCATATTTCCTTAATGAAAGTGCTCCCATTTTCTGATGTGGGGCATTCAAACTAAATCTGCAGATTTCCATAAACAAAATGCTGTTTTCCTGTTTCATGTCACCTGTTCTTACACATCTGGACAGTTTAATCACTTCATGTCCACACACTGACTCCAGCTGATGCTCCACAGCCTCCTGCAGGTAAACAGCACCACCTGCAGGACAGCAGTGAGCTTCAACTGACAGGAAACACTCAGCAGAGCGTCTGTCTGTGAAATATGACACTGAGAGTCCTCTTTCTCAAACATGCACCAGACAGAATAAGACTAAATCGTGTCCCATAAAGGGATATTACTGTTGTTATGATAATAGAAGCGGGACAACTTGCTAAACTTAGTGTGGCATCAATAGTACTTATTATTAATAGTGCTTATTTCATTGCAGTGACTCTAATTTAGATACCACAGGAACACAGCACCTCACAGTACAGAATGATATCTACCATAATAGACTTTAGCAGAGAAACACTGGAGCTGTATTCACTCTCAGATATATAATAAACAATGACAGTAAAGTACAGCAGAAAATCTTGGGAACACCTTTGATAAATATTAAATTTATAGTGTATTATGAGGATTTATAATGCAATTTATATATAATAAAGCAAGACTCTTTTTTCCACAAAAATAAAAGCAATTTTCAAAGGAAATATCTGCAAAGTGTTAATGAAAGCCACGCCCCTTTCTCTTCCCAGAGTATTTCCTGTTTTTATATCTAATGTCTTTTTATTTGTCACTAGGGCTAAATGGCAGAAAAATAATTTTAATATTTGCATTTAAAAAATTAGATCACACAGATTTCCAGGACCCATTATAGCATGAAAGGTGGCATTATCTGTGCAGCAAAATGTGTCCTTTGACAATTACTGATGGCCAGATGGGACGGGGTGTGGCTGGACGGTTTCCACTGTGAGTCTGTGAGTCTCAAAGGGGAAAAATGAGGTCCTGGAGACACTTATTGTGGCAGGAATTACTACATAAGAGCTGTTGTGGACTACCCAGGTGTAACAGTGTCACAGCTGTTCAAGATGCAACTGTTGAAATAAAAATATAATTATGACGTGTTGAACTGAAGAGGAAGCAACTGGGTTTACTGAAATCATCTTTATTTGACATATCATGTTAAATACTGTCATTAACTTCAGTGCATCAGTAAACTTAAAATCTTTTATATATATAACACATCATTTTTGTGAGGTTTGGTGATAAAACTGAGAAGCACAACAGTGGATATGTTTATGAAACAGACAAACATAAATGTTATAATACAGGGTTACAGCAATGAGTTACTGTATATAACTCCCCCTTTAACCTGACGGGGAATCTTTGATTGTAGTGAGGAGGAGAACATATTGGCAACACATGAATAAAGTCGTATTATAACACTGACGTCGAGGCCGAGCAAACCAAAGGCATCTCTGACAATGAAAAGGCTGCAGCTCTCCACCTGTCTGACTAAACAAACGTACAGAAGGGTTGGCCACAAAACTGAGCATCACACATTAATGTCAGAGCCAAAAACCAGCTCACAGTGTAGTTAAAAAGGCAAATTCTACACCCGTATTACACCCAAGCCTACAAAGTCATCCTGCATCTGTGTGTGGAGATTTGAGTAGCATAAAAAATACAACACTAATTAGTAAGTGGGAGCTCCTGGAGAGGTGACATTTTGTTGACCCAATAAATGAGGAAAGAGGAGGGGGTGATGACAGAGTGCAAACAGGAGACAAAGAGGCAGAAAGAGTTTTGGCTTCCACTTCATTTGTTTTTCCTCTCAGCTGGTTTGCTCTTCACCTCCAACATGAGAGCTCCAATGGAGGATCCATGCCGGCTGGATCCTGGCTCTTGTACCTGAAACAGATCATTTATCACTGAGACATTATCTTACATGCATCTTCAGGTGCATAAGAGTAATAATTCCCCACATATATTAGAGACTGTAGCCTGCTAGCTATGATAGCTAAATACAAACAAACCCTCATTGCTATTTCTAAGGAATGCCCTCCCTTTGTTTAGCTTATGTCACGTTATTATGTAGCATTTTCTCTTAATAGTACATGCAAAATATTACATTTATTATATGCAATATAAACGCTCCCTTACCATTGTCCATGGTGGAAACCAGGGATGCAGAAGACAAACGCACATCCTGTGTACGCCTGTGTGCCCGAGCCGGACGCTTCACCATCATCACCTTCATCACAGCAAGTAGATGATGTAGGAGAGGAAGACGAGGCCGACGATGGCGAAAAACATCAACAACAAAATGTCCACCATGATGGAAAATAAGTGTCAGAGATGGACCGTGTAGACGCGAGCAGGACACGCAGCAAAAACAGCAGCACCACCGCCGGACGGTGCAGGAGATCGGCCGAGATCGGAAACGTTCGGAAGCGTTCGGAGAATGCGCGAGGACGCGCTCGGCCCCTCCCCCCGCGAGCGTCAAACCAGGAAGCGCAGGTACAGGGACACAGCGGGCGTCCGTTCACCTCGTGTTTGGGCTTTTGGACGGATTTTTACCACAAGATGAAAACTGTATAATCCTACAGAACTCTCCACAACAACACCGCCATATTATTTAATATACCAGATAAATCTTAAGTATACCCCTGGACATATGGGTCAAATGCAGGGTGTCTTACCTACTACATCTGGTGGCATTTTCATGCTTGTGGCTTTTTCCTACCCAAGATCCTCTTGGCAGCATCTATGAGCAAGAGGATCAATTTCCTGAGAAAGTAGTATTTGCCAATTATATGCATACTGCATGCAACAGTACGTACTAAAAGTGTATTAAAGCTGCTGACCGACAGGCCTCAAGTGTGCAAAAATAAAAATGCATTTTAAATAATCTTCATAGCCTTATATTAGATTTAGCAAAACTTTGTGCCAAGGGGTTTGGGATTGGCTTCACACTCCTGGTGTCACTGACCCGAGGAGAAAGGGCCAGTCTGTCCCACTGCACGACATGAGACGCAGCACAAACAACAGTCTGAGAAAAAATGACATTTTATTGAATCTGCAGAATCATAAGTACAATTTGAAGTGCTGTAACAGGGCAACAGGAGATGATATCAGGTCCTTAATTCTGAGTATGTATTCAGAATGAGTTTTTGAATACACATGTATGTCGATGTGCATATGGTATATTTATTTTTTTATTTAAAAAATAACAAAATTATACAAAAAACAAAATGATTTAAGATGGAACGCACAAAACCGGTCTGAACGCGATTGTGGATTACATGATTTCACTCTGCAAAGTCTACAGTATATAACCAGTATCATAGAAGCAGGGGATGATTCATCAGAAGCGCAGGAGCCTACAATGAAGGTCGGAGGAAAGAGGGGATCTCAGCAGACGGGTGGACAGGATACGAGACAGAAACTGAGTGGAAACAGGGTTATGATATGAAGTTACGGTTCAGTAGATGAGTGATGCCAGAGCAGGAGAGCGGTATTTGGCGCAAAGAGGTTAACTCCTGACTAATAACCAGGTCAGACGAACAACTTGCTCTGCCTCACAGTCGGGGAGCATCACGTCGCCACCTCACACATTTCATCCCCACACGCTTTAACTTAGCAAATCCATCCTGAGCCACGCTAACACAGCACTGGTCTGCTGCCTTTGGCCACTATTTCTATTTCACCCAGAACACCAACAGTCAAAATCAACACCCTCGAAACAAAAGAATCCAGAGAGTAATAGATGCTACCAGTGTGAGTAGCTTTGTTTTTAAATTAAAATTTGAGCAAACATCATCATAAGCCAGGAACAACAATCCTTCCACTTCAAGCCAAACCCCCAACTCTTCAGTTTACCCAAGAGAAACACAGCTCGAAAACAGCTTTCCTGCTAGCATCTGCTTTGCAAATAAACGTGTCCTGTTGTCAAGCAGAGGTTAATGCAAAATACAGGCGAACATACAGTGTGTTCGTTTTTGTTTGGCAAACCTGTTTACGGTGTCGTTTTCTGCACGGTCACAATTCATCACATTAGAAAGTTGCAAAATCTTTTTTATTTTTTTATAATGTTCAACACCAACTTGCACCAAACTGGATTTTTTCCCCCCAACTTTTAAAGTCACGTTACATCCCCTTCAGCCACATTCACAAAAAAATATGAATCACTTTAATCTGCAGGCAAGCCACTTCCCAGAGCACCATGACCTGTAAAAACATTTCCCTAACTTACCTTTATGATACATATACAATTGTACAATGTCATCTAGCTACATAGTGAGAGCCTTGTTTCTTTTAATAAAGCTGAACTTTTTTTTTTGGCCCCCCCACCCCCACCCTAACCCACACCACGCCACCCTAAAAACACACCGCCCTGATCGCTCATGTCTGTGGCAGTCACAGTGCATCACAGAAGAATGAAACAGCAAGAAAGGAGGGAGACGTGAGTATGGTCAGGGGCCAATGAGATTATTTACACCACTGAGAAATGATCAAATATCTTTTTTTTTTAATCATATAAAGGTCCTCACAGAAATACAGGATCTAGAGGAAGGAATGATGCAGCATTTCTGTGTAATAGCCAGCAACTTAAATGCTTGATTTTGAGTTTATGAACCAACCTCCTCTACATCTTCCTTCTGATTCACTGGTCAAATATCAAAAATAGTTGGGATTCTCCAGGCAGATGGACAAAAGAAAAGCTTCCTGTCTTGAATCAGTGCTCGGCCCTAACACACCGGTCTTTTTAAACGTTTAACAGACAGGAAAAACTCTCTTTTATGCGTATTTTAAATGCCATCCGTTAACATGACTCATTCTGGAGAATATTAAACAGCAGAAGAGAGATCCACTGATCAGAAACAGGCTTGAACACGCAAGCATTCGGACGATTTCTCCACCCAGCTGCCAGCTCTGTTCTGACCTGAAACTGCAGGTTGATTAATCCCACAACTAATCTAATACTGCGCTTGCACATGTCAAGATACACACTCCTGCATTGGTTCATAAATTGAGTTGCTGGTTTATTTATTTATTTATTTCATACGCTGACTTTTTTGTTTGTTTTTTTGAAAATAAGAATCTTACAATAACAAGAAAGGCAAAAGGAAGAACAGCATGAGAACAACGTTTACCACAGCCGAGGATTCAACAGTTTCTCTCACATTAAATGGAAAATAAAGACTGGAATGTTCACTCACAAAAACAGTGGAATGAATTTAAAATAACAAAGGAAAAAAAGATTCACAATATAGAGTTTGTGCTTGGCCTTCTCTTCTATGAATGTGTTTTATTTCATGGTGATATAGGGGGGGAGGACTCGACCTGTTCCCATCTCCTTTCTCCACACTGTTTGATCACCAGAACTTTGTGATTCTCTCAGGACTGAAGGCATTCAGGCTGCAAGAAGCAGGAATAAGGGTGCACACACACTGTGCGTCCACACCGACTGATGTGTCCAGTGCGGCTGCAAGAGATGGACTGATAATGTCCCCTAACTTGTCCCTGATCCCTCCTGTATCCGACACGCCCGAGGAAGGCAACGACAGGAGGTGCTCTTCAGTTAGGCTACGATTCCAGTTTCATACCCACAATGCAGTGCTGAACACGAGGGCGCCTACTCGAGCACACAGTGGCGAGATGTGTGTCGATCTATAAATATATTAAAAACCTCTCTGTTAAGACTGATAACAGGCTGATTGGTGCAACAGCAACAGGGTTAGAGGTTAAAGGAATGTACACAAGTCAAAAATATTCAAGCTTAGGTTCTGATAGACTGAGATTCTGCACTGTGTTTCCAGTCTGGCCAAGATCACGCTGCAAAATTAATGAAAAAGCCTTTTGAAAATGCCACACCTACCCACACTTCAGACTTGTTTTCTCCACAGATTAATGGCTGCAGCTGTGGTGACTGACTCGTGACGGGAAAAGGGGCTTTTTTTTTCTCTTTTTTACATTTTTTCCTCTTAATTTTTGCATGATGTTGTTAAGTGCTGTAACGCGGATGGAGCTGTGTTACAGGGCATGACCCCTGACGGACTGCGATGAACTGTGAGTTTATTTTTCTTTTTTTTCTTTAACAAGACTTTCATTTTTTCCACTTGTGACAGCACTTGAGAGCGGAGCCAGGTTTGGGAAGGAGGATGACGAACATCCAAACAGAGACGGACATCAGCACGGACAGAAGAGGCAGGCAGACGGACAGAGAAGGACAGACAGACAGACAGGCAGACAGACAGGTAGAGGGTGCCTGTGGTGGGACAGTGAGAGCAGAGCAGGGGTGCAGAGGGGGGAAGGGTGGTGGTGGGTGGGGGTTCAGGGTCTCACAGGACAGATTAGGGAACAAGAGTAAAATCAAGAGAAAGCGGCGTTAAGATGAGATGGCACTGGGCTTTTCCTTTCCTTCTTTCCCTCCCTTTCTCTACCTCCTTTTTTCCTCTCCTTCTTTTTCTTTCCCTCTCACTCAGATGGCCTCCACGTAGTTGGCAGGCAGCATGCCCATCTGGCCGGTGCGCTCCACGCGGCCGTACATCCAGCCCTCGTCGATCTGCTGCACGTCGATGATCATATCTCCGTCCTTGAAGGACACCTCGTCCTCGTCAGCAGCAGCGTAGTCGTACACGGCCCTGTACCGCTTCTGTGGACGGCAACAAGTAGCAGTTAGTTCCTGACAACTGTCTGCTGGGAAGGAGCTGCAACAGAAATAACCTACAGCTGCACAGCAGTTAATGCCTGAGGGACATTTCCTGGCCTTTAATTTATCATTTTACAGTGTTAATGCATATGGCATATATTCTGGGAAGTTAAACTATAATATGTCTATAATAAACTGTGTATCCAAAATATAGGCACTCAAAAATGTTCTCACAATTTTTGATCCCACAGCCATTAAAGAACAAAATCCTGCATTGTATTATATCAGGATCTCAGTTCAATTTGCTACCAGACTGGACAATTTTCTCATGTTTGCTCAATACAAGTTAAGGTCCTGGTTCCCACTCGGGTTATTACTTCTGTATCATGTAGCACCAGCACGCATCAATCCAAAGCATTTACAATTCAGAGAGAAGGGAGAAAAAAGTGTCACTTTGTAAACAAACTGGCATTCAAAGGTTTCAGATTCTGAGAAGTTGGTTAAAAAATGTAGCTCAGAAACTTTTTTTTGGCTTAAAAAGGAGACTTAAGTGATTCCTTAATTATCAAAAACCTGCAGATTGACTTCAATAATTGAGCAAATCAGATCAACTATTATACAAATGAAGAAGTGTACAGATGATTTTTGTCAAAAATGAGCAATTAAGTTTTGTAATTCATCAAGATGTATTTGTCATTCGAGTCCAGCTGCAGTAACATTGGGGGGAACAAAGGAGAACCTACCCCAGAGCCTCCTCCAGCACTGGGAGGCGGGGCGGCGGCCGCCTGGTGCACTGGTTCAGGTGTCGGCTCATAGTGGAAGTTCTGAGTGGCTGCAGGCGGCTGGTAAGCTGCTGGAAGACACAACAGAAGGAGGGAGGACAGGTGAATGAGCTGGAAATGTTTTATTGCAACTCTCCAACTTACAATTCACATAAAGCAAGTGTCTTTACTCCTGTCTGCACTGACGCTGTGAGAAAGTGAGGAATTCAAAAACATGGCAAGCCAAGACGTGCATCCAGTGGCTCTTGATTTCCTTGTTACACAACCTGCTGAACAAAACCTTTCTGTGTTTATGTGTAAATGAGGCATGTCGGATACAAACACATTCAAACACTGAGCTGCAACTTTTTACCTGCAACATAATGCTTCAAGTAACTTTCTGACATAAAGTTCTTCATATTTAAGTTGCCAATTATGAGCATCAGCAAACAATTTTTAACCTGAGTGATCTGTGAACTTATACATTCATTTATTTATTTTAAATCTCAACTCTGGTCCTAAGCCGGGCTTTAACATGTACAGTGTAATTAATGTATGCAGCTTTCAGTAAACCACAATACATTACAGACATGGAAAAGCATTTAAATACCCATCACACATTACACAATGATGTGTGCATCTCTGGTTTGTTAACAGCCAGGACTTGGCCAAGTGGTGCAGGAGAATTAATTTGCCATTTACCAACTAATTTAATGCCACATAATGCATTTTTAGCACAACTCTTCATGAATTGAGGAATTTCTGCAGCAATGCAAATAAGTTACAGAGTGGCTGCCAGCCAGGTGAGACACAGCAAGGAGCTGTTAGAAATAGTCCCCATATTGTTATTTTACTTCCTGTTTTTGTTTGATATCCGCAAGTTCAACTGAAAATGCTCTAAAAATAAAATATTATAGAAAAAAGAAAGAATATTTCAAGCTTACGTGTCAAGTTTAGTGCCTCATAACTATATATTTATTTATTCTAATAAATAAATAAATAAAATCAATAATTCCTCATCTGGTAGTCAGACAGAGAGAAAGTATTTTATCAGGAATTAATTAGCTGTTCACTAACCATTTAATGCATTTTTAGAACAACTTTTTATGACTTGTAAATAGAGGAATTTCTGCAGCATTGCAAATATTTATAAGGCAGTGAACAATTTATGACCAAGATCCCGGAGTGGCTTGACAATGCAGCCGGCTGAGCTCATGTAGCCTGTGGCAGAGATGAAAGACAAGAAAACAAGGAGCTGACAGAGAAATGTAGATGCTTGGTTTGCATGGCTAATGTAATTATCAGGGGGTTAAAGTTCACACAAACAAAAAGGCCAAATCTGGCCTTAGGGATGTGTTTTGAAGGATTCGCAGAATTTATCTTTCTGTAGACGACTTCTACTACTTTTACTTTTACAACTTCTTACTGCTGCTGCTTCCTTAACTGTAAGCTGTAAGATGAGTGTTTTTGAAGGAATACCTGGGCTGGGGTTACACGGTTGCTGATGTGGGACTTCTCCTCCCATCTTCCTCTTGTCAAACTCCTCATGGTACTTAACCTGCAAGAGACAATCAGTGTGAGATCACAGATAAAGACTGAAGAGTGCATGCATCTCCACACAAAAGCTTCAAATCTACAGGTGTGGTTAAAGCGTGTAGTTCATTTTCTGTCCACCAGAGGTCTCCCACTTCCTCTCAAGCACCCCCGTGTTTGTGGTGATAGGTGGGGCGCGCTACGTGCAAGCACAGCCTCGGGAAGCAGCTTGACGATGAGAGGAAATGACATGTCGGCGGCCGGAAGTAGTGTGAGCTCAGAGTCGCATAGCAACCCTCGCTGACACATCAGGAAGAACAGGTGAAGTGAAAAAAAAAAGGGAACCAACTAGAAGCTCGGGGTAAGAATGAGCCAGCTCGATTCAAGAGGAAACGCTGAGAGGAGGAGGAGGAGGAGGAGGAGGGAGGGGGTCATATGACTAAGCACAGCAGCATGAAACTTTAATCATGTATATTATCACTCTAACATTTTCCTTGGAGCTTTTTTAAACTAAGTAATTAACAAAACAAAGCACCTGCACTACAAATGATCGAGCTCGGAGCTCTCCAGCCGCTGTGACAAAGGCCGCATTCAGTGTTACAACATGAAACAAGGCCTCACTGATGAAACTGAAACTGAGTGACTGCTCTATGACTGCACTAAATAACCCGTCCCCCCTTATTACCAGGCTGATAACAGACT
Source organism: Serranus cabrilla (assembly GCA_903364295.1). NCBI lineage: Eukaryota > Metazoa > Chordata > Actinopteri > Perciformes > Serranidae > Serranus > Serranus cabrilla. The sequence goes on along the minus strand of CAFUXE010000161.1, from coordinate 42,266 downwards.
GACTCACAGTGCCTCGGTCAAGATTTACAACCCTGATTCTGTCCGCGCTCAAAGAGCCCACTGTGCCGGCCGGAGTGTGTTCACAGGACTGGATGGGATGACGGAGTGTTTGTGCAAGAACAGTCGGGCGAGTGACTGCGAGAACACAGCGACTGTTCTCGAGTGCAATATGCTGAGTGAGAGTGTGTGAGGGAGATTATTTTGGTTTGTTTTGAGGGAGCAGGTCGAACAGATGGTGTGTGTGTGTGTATTGACAGGAAGTACCAAAGCTGCTGTTGAACTAAACCCCCTCTATACTGCTTCACTTCTCAATCTTTGCTGCTGGACGGGAGGTGACGGCTAATGGAGTCGACCAGGAGTTTAAAGTCCTGAGACGAGTCATGACAAGTAGAAGGGGAAGGATCAACATCGCTGACATTCTGGTTTGTTTCTTGGTGTCCAGGGAGGAGAACGACAAGAGAGATGTAGAATTCATCTGGAGTGTTTCTCTTATGTTGGACTGTGAATGACGCGCTAATTGCGAGCAGATGTTTTATCAGTTCTGACTAAAAACACTTCAGGATGCGCCTGAATCTTTCCCCCCATAATGCACTTCTACTTATCTTGATGTGGCTTGTGTGTGCACGCCCATAAATGCATGTAATCTATGTGCATCCTTCTCTGCCTTGCACATTTCCTTGATCTTAGACATGCAAGATCTTTCTCCCCCCCACATGATAGCAGTGATTACCCATCACCCTCCACACTAATTATGTCATTAGCAAGGCCAGTGCAAAGCTGGTTATGTGTAATGACACATGCTTTGTGTCTGAGTGTGTGTTTTGCTTGGGGAAAAAAGGCCTTTACAGCTGACTTAAGCAGAGTGAGGAAACAAGGTAAACACTGCATGCCTTTTGACATGGCTGTTCGGTATTTACAGAGAAATGGCAAATCAATAACGGGAGCTGAGGGAGGCAGGAGGGGAGCGGTCCATGTGGAGAGTGATTTGAGGAGAAGTCCATTACTATAAACAGTGTTTCTCCTATATCAGCCGTCCTGGAGGCGCGGTGAGGGGGAGGGTTTATAGTTTCTTAGTTTTTTAGTTCAGGATTTATATTTTCCTTCGAGAACAAGAATCATTTCTTCATTTATAAGGCAACATGTTTTATACTTCCTGTCAATATAATCAAATGAATGTAATTTCCATGTACTTTGCATATAATCTGTGTTAACACTATGTATCCTGGGCCGTTTCAATGCATTTGCAGCAGCTGGTTTGACTGTGAGATGCAAATAACAGCTGGTTTGACCGGACTACTGTCATTTTCTCAGTCGGCTTCCAGGTTTTTTAGGTGTTCCAGTGGAAATAACTACATTACACCTGCTGCAAAGCTGATGGTGTCCGTCTCTTATTTTGAGGAACTTAGATATTTTTGCCTGCTTTGTTTCTGAAAGCGTGTCTTGCCACAAATCTATACGCTACAACTGAACTAATGCTCAGACTTTTGAAAGAAAACATCCATAAAAATATCATCTTAACACCAAAAAAATGAATAGATATGATTGTACTTGAACTATACATGATTAAGAGATATTATTTTGTGAGCTGATATTTTTATAGTCATATTAATTTAATTATTTTGTGTTGAGTCTGTATTTGTTCTACATCAGCTTGTTAAACTGAAAATCCTCTAAAGATAAAAAAGTTACATAAAAAGCAAGATTATTTCAAGCTTATGTGCCGAGTTTATTGCTTAATAATAGTAATCAATTAAGGAAACACTCAACAAGTGCTGGCTGTGAAAAATCACGTACAGTTATTAGAGGATGCTCTGATATTTAAAACTAAATTTGGGATCCTATTCTCTCCTTTGTTGGAAGATTAACATGATTTATCTGGTATCACAGAGCAAACAAGAAAAAACTGAAGATGAGATGCTATCAGTCGTCCTATGTGCAATACACCCCTTAAAATTTCATATTTTTTTAATTATAATTTTTATTTAATTCTATTTTATTTTACTTAAGTTTTTTTTTATTTATTTATTTATTTTGTTTAGAAAATGATAAAACTGAGTGTCATTTACTTTTAAATATATATTTCTTGTGTAGTAACGACCCAATAAAGATAAAGTTCTGGAGGTATAAAGTCCTTGTAGCAGAGCGAACATGTAGTGTAAAGTATTGTCTTTAACTCTGCAGCACATAAGAATGACATGAACTGGGATATAAACACTTCTTGTGGAAGGCGACGACCATTTTTTGCACACTTCTGACCTGTCAGTTCAGTATTGGCAAAGAGATGATGGTGATATAGAGAAACTAATCAATGAAGGAAAACAGCTCTAAATGTTCAGCCTTTGTCAGAAAACTGAAAACATGAGAGCTCTTCAGTTGTGATGCAGAGCATTCAGTGAACAGGGTGGAGAGGTGACACTTACATTGCTGATTTGGCTCTGTGTTTTCTTAATTCTCTGCATCTCCGGCGTGTCTGCGACCACGCTGAAACCTTTCCCTCTATTCTTCTCGAAATCCTCCTTGTAGCGAACCTGCAGAACAAACACGATTCATGTCAGAAACAAAACAAGGGGGCTGAAAACATGCAAGGCAAACAATTTGTGACACATTTCGGCTGATAAGAAAATGCACGGGCAGTTTCAATGCGTTTCGGTGAGTCAACAAGGAAAATCCGACAAATGCTGCACAAATGATTATTTATAGATGCTCTGACCCAGATTCTTCAAACATATACAGATTAAAGAAAAATCACAAAGGATGACGCAAAGTCGTGAGATGTTTGAATTTATAATTATTTCATAAATAAATAACTGTTCACCTATAGGATCTGTGGTATCAGAGACCTTTTTATAAGTGCTTTAATTTCGCTTTAATTGGCTCAATAACGGCTTCTATATAATATTTTCACAGCCGGGAGGAAAATGGTTTAACTGTTGACTTTATTAAAGCTTGCTACTGAAATGTCACCTCTGGAGAAAAGAAGCATTTCCTCATTATACAAGTTCTTAACTGAGGATTGAAACTCTCAAGTTAATATAACAAACTAAGTGGTGACCTTACACAATCCACATGGTCTTCACAGCTTTAGTCAGCACAATTAAAATCCCTTTTAGTTCTTTTATATTTGTGTATACAGGCCTAATTGATGCAAGCATGAATGTACATACATCTGTGTTGGTAATGTGTTCATATATGTATCTGAATATATAGATAAATATTTAATTCTGTTTTTTTCCTTCTCTTTCTCTAATTGATATCAAATACGTTTTGTGGATGTACTGATTCATGAATGTAGAGTAACAAAGGATGAGGACTTCTTCATCTTAAATATGACTCAAATAGGCAGTAGCAGTGTGTGTGTGTGTGTGTGTGTGTGTGTTTGGAGTGTGTGTATTAAGAGCAAAGCAAGTTGGCCCAACGTATATTGCGTATTCTTCTGTGGTGACGTTAACTTCCTGTTTGCTGAGGAGTGAAGGCCTTACACACAGGACGTGGCAGCAACCGTATATGGTCATAATGAGAGGTAGTGTGTGATGAACAGTGTGTGTGTGTGTGTCAGTGTGTATTTTCCCAACCTCCCCACCCTATCCTGACCCTAAGGCCAGAGGAGGAAATGTCCAGCCCAGGCAGCGTCAGATGAGTATCAGACATTACAACTCAAGTACCATTCTAAGGTATTTCTACTTCTGTAACTTTATGCTTCCACTCCACTATATTTCAGACGCAAATATTGTACTTTTTATTCTACTACTTTAAGCTGACAGCTTTAGTTACTTATCAGGTCGAGATCTAACATACAAACATGTTACATTTAAAGTAATGACCCTACGTGGACAACAGTATAATGCAGCTTACATAAATGCTTCATTAATAATAATCTAATAAAACAATCTAAGTGAGTCCATTCTGCTTAATGAGTACTTTTACTTTTGATACTTTAAGTACATTTTGATGCCGATACTTTTGTACTTTTACAAGTAAGTGGGATCTGAATACTTCTTCCACCAACCCGCCTGTGGCTGGTTTACGATATTCTAACCCAAAACCACACACACCAACTAACAGACCTGAAACAGGAAGTCAGGTAGCTGTTTTTTTACTTTGAAAGAAGCAGCTTTGCACGGCTGGCTGTTGTCCAACTGATCTCCTCGGCACATGCTCCGACATGACAACAACCACTTGATTCCACCTCCCTACACCGACCCAACCGCTTTCAAAAAGCAACTGCACCAATTTCCTGCTGCTGCCTCCTCCAAGAGTGGAGCCTCCCTGCACAGGAAAACAAAGCTCCATCCCTGCCCGCTCCCCCCCCGCCACCTCCACCACCACCGCCGCCTAGACGTCCACATAATGTCTGACACTGCTGAACAGAGTGCTGACCAATCCTCCTCTCCTCTCCTGACGCCTTGTGATGACATGGCTGTGATTCACAGATAAAGTGTGTGTGTGTGTGTGTGATACGTCCATATGTGCCGTCCACTGATAGATTGGGTGAAAACTACGGCTGATCCTCAATTCCACGGGAAATTATACACGGCTCTCAAGCCTGTGCACAAAGATAAGTCATGAAGAAGATTAATGTGGCCTCGACCCATCTTTGTCCTTCATTCTCCCTCCGCTCCCATCACTGTGATCCTCCCCCTATTTCTTTATTTATTTCTACGTCTATCTCCTTTGTGTTTCTGAGGTCTATGCAACAGCTTCTTCTCCTCCAGTCATGCTTCTGCCTCTTTCCCCACCCTCACTCTTCTCTCCTTTTTCATTCATTCATATTTTACTGCCTCAACAGCAACAGACAGTCGTCCCATAGAGCCGGAGCTCTTCCTCATTATAATCTTTCTCTGCTTCTATTTGCATTCCTCTAGCTTTCCTTCCTCTGGGGATTTACTTTTATCTCTTCCTCTTTCACCCTGCCCTCCTCCCTCCCTTCCTCTCTCTCTCTCTCTCTCTCCGTGTTGGTGCCTTCCTGTCTCTTCCCTTTTTTTCCGTCGCTCATGTGCGCCTCATTGCTCTCCTTCTCCTCCTCCTCAATTCCTTCTCTCCGGTTTCTTTATTTCTCTCCCTCTCTCCGTCTTGTTTCTTTCTGTTTCCCCCTGCAAAGTCTTGTAATGAGGTGTGACAAACCTCTACCCTGCTACCATAGCAATAGGGTTTCCGTAGCAACGCAGCGGCGGTGTTGGCGAGGGGTTAGATGGCCGCACAAACATCTTCAACTTCCATACGCGCTCGCAAAGAGTACAGAACAATAATACTGCTGCACACAAGCATCTCAGCATATCTGCATGGATACATGTGTTTTTATTTTTAATTATCTATTTAAATCAAAGACAAGAGGGAAAAAAAATAGGATTATATTTTTAAATGTAGTTGAAGCTCAAATATTTCTTAGTTTTACAGGAAGTTCACTAAAACTCCTTTATTTCTTTAAGGGAGTCTGGTTGATTTACGGCACATTCAGCCACTTCTTCTTCAGTTCCTGCAGCCAAAATCATATTTAAGTCGTCTTTGTCAGGAGAGGACTCTGTTTACTTTAAACTGGGTCCTTTTATGAAGGAAACTTTTTGATCATGAATCATTTTAGACCAATCTGACTGATGTGTGATTTTTGGGAATGATGCCGATACTGATGTTCAATGGAAAAATGAACCGATATGGCGGCCGATATAGTAAGTTTTGAACTGGAGTGAAAATAATTAGATTAAATAGATTTTTCACCACTTAAATGTACCAGAGAGCTACTTTATGAAACATAAAACTTCTTAAAAATTATAGTTAACATTGTTATATATATTGTTTTTATTATGTATTTCATTGGCAGCCAATTCTATAAATAATAAATGAGAAAATAAAGAATAAATAGAAAAAAAATAAAGAAAACCTTGGGGACATTGGAACCAATTGCAGAATATACAAAAAGCTAACACAATTTGTAAATCACAGCAAGCAACATTTTCTGCATTATATATTATGTAAAAAAAAGCTTTCATAATGGCACATATCGGACAGCGTATACACCGATACTGACTCTTATTTGCAGCTAATTCAACCAATTTTTTCTCCCGTTTCTGCAGCCAAAAGCATATTTATGTCGTCCTTGACAGGAGAGGACTGTTTACTTTAAACTGTGTCCTCTTTTTGAAGGGATTTTTTATATCATGAATCATTTCTGACTTCTGTTAAAAGCTTTGGGTATTTTTTGGTGAACTTATCGTTTCCTGTCCAGCGTGAACACTGTACTGCTCACACAACTGTGCTGCTGTGGAGAGCAGCGAAAGAATCCTGGTCTTTCTTCATCAGTGCACAAATCCATCACACACAAGCATCTTTTGTGTATTAATAATCTCATTCTTAGGCAAGTGACGATGATAAACCATTAGGATAATGACAGCCTGTTGGTGGATGGTTGAGTATTTGTGGGGGGCTGTTAAGATGTACAATCCATGTAGAAAAACACCATCTGTCTCTGGATCCCTCAGTTATCCCCCTCCACACATGACCACTGCCCCCACCCCAATACTCACACACACACACACACACACACCCCAGTCTCATGTGTAGTGTTTGACACTGACACTGGGATAATGCGGGGATGTGCTTTCTTTGATAAGCCCTGCCTCCTCTCTGGACAACACTCTCCTCTGCTCCATGCTGAGAAAACAAGCCTCTCCTTCAGCTTCTCCCTCTGGAACCTTCCACCGTCCACATTAATATATCTGTCCCTGCAGGATCTTGCTGAGTTTTGGGTGATTAATGAGGCTCAAAATGACTGAATTTTAAAAGGCTTTTCTGCTAAATATTCTTCATGTTGCTTCCACTGTCTTTTCTTAGTGGTAACTTTAGCGAATGCGCGTTAGTTCCTAGAATACTAAAGGAACATGTGCCAGACTCCACTGCACAAAGAGAAGGAAGTGAAACCTCACATGACGGCAGCCTGCAACTAGTTTATCACCATAAATAAAAACATTTTATAGCTACACTTTCAGTGATTTGTTGTGCCTTTTTCTTTAACAACCAAAGAAAACACTGTTAGAAGTCCACTGGTGAGAGTGAATCTCTCCAACTCTCTATCAGAGACATCTTTATCAAGGCAATAACACATGACCCAGTTCAGATGGATATTTTGGTCTGATGAGGGTTTTTTTTATATCTTAGAATATATTTGGGTCTTTGTTATTTTAGGTGCTGGAGGAAGAGCCGTAGTAGTTTTTCTGTGGTTAAAAATCAGACCGGGGACCTACGACCAGGGGGCTAATCTGAAGGAAAATAGGTGGAGAGATATTTTGGGAGGATCTATGTTCAGTACACTTGCAAAAGAATGTAGAGCAACAAGGAGGCAGAGGAAGGAAGAGTACATCCGTACTGGGTCACAGCAAACATGGTGAGGTCTGAACAGCATGAAATTTATTAGGCTATAATCCAGTTTGCAGCCATCATAAAAAAGCATACAAAGACAGCCTGACACATTAACACTGCTGAGAGCAGCAGTGTGAACAAGAGGGCTGGAAGAGCGCTGATTAAAAAGGATTATCACAGAATATTTAGCTTATTTGATCAATCACAGTCTGATGTGAACTCCTTCGTCACAGATCCCACAGCAATAACAACAGAAATCTGCTGTTTTCAGTCAATTCAGGTTCCACAAAGAGATTAAAATGTGTTAAAGCCCAGTTAGAGCTAAAAACATACTATTCTTTTAGACTAAACTCTTTCTAATTAGGCTAATTTTCAGGTTAAGCTAAACTTCAAGTTTAGGCAGAATTCGACTGAAAGTCAGTGCTTTACTTGAATAAAAAAAATGGGTTCTAACAGGGTTCGTCCAGCTTTTTTACGTAAAATTCAAGCGCTTTTACAAGCTCAAAGTCCTTATTGCCACGCCTAAATTGTAACCCTAAAAGAAATGTGCATCATAAAGCTTACATAATTCCTTTATTTCCACAGTAATCAATCTGTATCATCACTTTATTTTCCCGTTCAGCGTCTGATGTGAGACGTCCGGGAGCAAACTAATAGGATGACACGATCGATTCATCTTTGTTTCATATGTGACTGTGTCGATCAGACGCCGTATTATGTTGAAAATCAAGCATTTTTCAAGGACTATATTCGAATTCAAGCACATTCCGAACCTTGAAAACATAAGATTAAGCTCTCAAGCAGACGAGCCCCGTTATAACTGGAGTTTAAGGACATTTATGCTGCAATGCCGTCTTATGTAACAAGCGCTCTTTTTTTTTCAACTGGCGATAAAAGGAAATGGAAAGTGTTGCAAAACAGATTTAAGCAAGAGCCTTTTTCATTTCCAAACTGCACAACTTTTTAATTTCATTTTAGGGACGTCAGTATTCTAATGGATTTCTGTTGGAAATGGCAGCAGATAATGAACTGATAACAGAGGAAGCTGAAACTGAACCAACGTCTTTTAACTCTTGCACGTACCTGGATGGTAAAGTTTGATTTTTTCTTGGTAATAGCTTTTGTCACAATAAAATCCTATATATCATCCTGGGCCGATTTCCCCAACTGCAACACCAGAGCTGTTTTAAGCTCCACCTTAGTTGAATTAATGTAAAATCAATGTGGAGCGCAACAAACGAACTAAATGGCTTTTAACAGATCTAGTGGTTTTAGTAGGTCCCCGGTGGATCCTTTAGCAAGTTTTCTGTGTTTTTTATTTATTATCTGCTCTACAGTAGCTTTTGGAACTTATTTTACACAAATGTAGGAATAAAAATGGTCCAAAATTGTGTGGAATTGCATTCTTTTTCATTGGTAACCTCTTATTAACCCCCCTCTCAAATACATGCATTTAAGTCTCCCACTTGTCCTTTGTGAATCAGTTTCACACTTGACTTCTCAGGTGTCTTCAAACTGTGAGCACACAGTTATCTTGAATGTATAAACTAGAATTTGAATGATTATCGTATCTGAAAGTGAAACTCCCAGATCGTTTTTTTGGGTTAACTCAAGTCAGGCTTTTCAAATTAAGCACGTGGGGTTGTTTTTGTCTCTATAGAACAATGCCAAAATGT
>CAFUXE010000161.1:0-17444 GCA_903364295.1 Serranus cabrilla | reverse complement strand
GAAAGATTTGATTATTATTTCTGTGAAACTGGAACATCCGTATAATGTACTGTATTAACTGAGATTGCTTGGGTGTTGCAACACAATCCCAGTCATGCGAAAGAAATCCATCCTTGTACATGTTTACTGTCCTCATCCCATCTGTGCTCGCATTGCAAACTCATGCGATCATCTTCATTCTTGCAGGTTTTTTAGGGGCTTTACCAATCCGGTGATCACATTTTACACATCTGCCACGTTCACTGCATGTCCTACTTGATGTCCAATGTGATACATTTGGTAAGGGTGACACCTGCTGGCAAAAGAGCTGTACTCTCTGTATACATAACGTTGTCTTTTGGGGATTGAACCCTTTCATGTACAGCATCAATTACTGTCTGACAATCTGACATTAAGAATGTAGAAAAAACACTGAAGTTAGCCTTTCAAGTTAAGGTACTTATCAGGAAGAGTGCAGTATGTTTTTGCGAAAAAACAAAAGGAACTTTAAAAGAATGAACTTCACCATCAAAAGCAACAGGAATCGAAACTGAAGCACACCCAGATCTTTATTTGTTTGATGTGAAACAGCATGGTTTATGTATTTTATCTAAGGCTGTCAACCTTGTGGCATGCATTGCAAAATGTATTGTAGTCAAATTCTATAAAAACATCCTTTATTCCAGCAGGGATATACATTTCTAATGAGATCATTCTATATCATATAACAATCAACTATAATCTACACAAACAGTTGTACAAAGTAATTGTGTTGCAGTGGAGTCATGAACAGCTAAAAAATGCTCATAAACCGAATGTAAACGTGGAACTGGCTCTGGACAAATTGATATATTTGAATATTTGTAAAAAAAAAATTTTTAAAAATCAGTTCAATGGAATTATTTATGCATCATTTCAACAGGGCCCAGCTTCAACAATGCTGTCTTTTTCGTGACCTTCTCCCTCCACTTCTGTGTAACCAGTTTGTTGCTTCTGAAACTTCAAGGATGGCCAGTAGCTCTTACGTCGCTAAAATATAAATCAAGCACAAAAAATATATATATTTGATGTAAACATATATAATTAGAACACCCAGGCAGGTGCAGGATGTATTCAGTGCTCACCTGGATGAGGTAAAGTGGTGACGCAGCAGTAGGGTGGTAGTTGATGTAAAGAGCTACCAGTATCAGAGCCAAAAGTAACACCAGTGCAGCTGCTATACCGGCTATCACCCCTGTGTTAGCCATCCCCCCGGTCTTGGTTGAAGAATCTGTCCACACATCTGTATTTAAGATTAATTTCCACAATTATATTCCTTCAAGTGTAAACTATAATGACTCTAATAAGTTTTAAATCTTACATACTATTTTGGGTCAAATTTGAACCATTCTGACATTCGACAGCAGTAAAAATACCCTAAATATAATTCTTTAAGACAGAAATCAGAATTTTTACTTTCAATAAATCATGTTTCAGTTGTTATGGCTGTTATGTTTTCATGTCTTAGGTAAAATAGAACATTATATTTATATTATAAACATTCATAATAGATGTTTTTTTTTTCCAAGAATGGGTGGTGTAAATCCTAAAAAAATACACTTTCCCTGCTCTCTGATAGATTAATTAAGAATTAATCATCCATGTATTAATGTCAGATAGGTAATCTATTAATTCTAAATAGATCTGTGGTTTATTTTTCGGTGTAGACACTTATTATGAGGGAATTCTTGACCTGGACCATACTGTGAAGTCATATATACAGTATGTAAGGGTTAACTCACCGTTGCCAGTCTTAAATATATGTTTGGTCTCATCTGAAAGAAGACAGAAAGCAGTCACTCCCATACCTACCATACCTTGCACACATTATACTGAACTATATATATTCTACTGATACAATAAATAGCTCAGCCTCACCGTCACTTTCACAGCTTTTCTGTCGAGGAGTCAGTGTCACATCCTGCGTCTCTGGTGTGATGGAGGAACCAGTGGAGCTGTCACCCCTGGAGTAATCCTCACAGGTAGCATTTTGGCTCTGCTCATATACACAACACAATGTCATACATGCAGGAGTCTCAAAAAGTGCAAATATTTATTATAGATGTCCTGCAAACCTCTTCTGAGCAGGCATAGTCCAACCATTCCTGTCTGTGTCTATCCATGCCGTCTGAACACCTTGAACACACAAGATGTATAGTTACAAAGGTTCAGACTGCATCGTGTGAACATCGTGTGCCGCCCAACTCACCTCTGCAGTACATTGCACCAGCTGCAGCCAGAGGTTTGGTTGGATGAGAGGCAGAGTTCACAGCTGTCATGCTGCAGGCAGGCTGAACACAGGAAGAGACAAACAAGAAAACACCAGATTTATTGATTGAGTGTTGATGCAGCCGGTTGCAGATGGCAGGTCGCCACTGACAATAATAATGAGAAAAATGGGAATCGATTATTGACCTTTTTTTAACTTTTAAATAGGGAGAGCAAACAGCAAAATGTGCATCGAAAAATTAATACACAGTTTAAAAAAATAGTTGCATAAGTTATTTAAATATTGCTTTACCAGGAACTGACAGTAGAACTATTAACTGATAAAAAAAAAAAGCTTTTATTCTTTCATTTCACATTTTCATTATTACATAGAACTGTGTCTCAATTATACCAGTCCATCAGCCACTTTTAAAAGTCACTGTTGAGCCATGTAACATATTGAATAGCTGGAACTAAAACTTTAATGATGATGGATAAGGATCACTTACTAGGCAGTGGAGTGAATTCAACAGCAGAGTAGCTGCTGATCTTTGAGGTGTCCACCTCAGCCCGATGGTACTCGTAGATCGTCCGCTCCGGGGCCTCTGAACCAGAATCAGTCAGAATCAGGTTTATTGCCAAGTTTTACATATATAATTTGCCTTGGCATTTCATGCAAAACATAGTTCAGAAATACCTTTAAAAAAGGATCAAGGACAAGAATGATAAATATAAAATTAGGAAAAATACGATAAAAAATGTTGCACAAAGTAAAGTCATATTGGATCATATTTTTCTGATATTCAATCCAGTGATTTGGGCCTGTACAGGACCACTACTGATTGAATACTTAAAGGTTTTTGCATCACTCTCTATGTCTTTTACATAAGCAGAAAGGCATGAACATCCTTGCTGACCTGGTGATTGAGGAGAAGGTGGCGTGACCATGAAGGCATCAGACAAACCGGCTTTAACTGGATGCTCAGCTGTACCAATCACATCTAATGTCAGAGGTATCTGACAAACAGACAACAGGAGAAATCACTGATGCATGCAGCAAATGAGGAGGAGTTTGGAGTGTAAAGCAGAGGCGTGTCTCACATCTCGGTAGCTGAACGTGATGGTTCCTGTTTTGTAAAGTGCAGCCTGAAACGTAAAGGCTCCTTCTGACTCTTTTCCTGGGAGTCTGACTCGCTCCCACTGGACCACAAACACCTCACCTGCAGACAGTGAATGTCAAACTGGAGTCAGACGAGTCAGCGGATGATAATATTTAAATACCAGGTGCTGCTTACCATTATCCAGGTATTGCACAGTGGATTCTTGGGAAGAGCTGGGGTCAAAATTAGCCATTAGAGGGGCGATGTACTGTGTTGCAGTCAGCATACGGTGAGTAATGTCTCCGGTGAAGATAAACCCTGTAAAAAAAGGCCAGATGGAAAAACATGTAAGGCACATTGAGTATGACTTGCAATAAAATACATGCCCCTGCTCTGAACATATGCGGGAAAGGTCACTCGAACATCTGTTATTAAATCAAAAAGTACCTCCAGTTGCTATGGTGATCTGCCTCAGGTAATGTCCGTAAAAAGGAAAGTCAAACGACAGGGCGACCCTCTGCAGAGAGAAGAAACAGACAGAGAGAGAATGAGATGTTTTGATATGGATTTATCTGTCATTTGCAAATAAACTAAATGAATGAACAGATTGCAGCCTGTTGTTTTCAGGCTTTGAGTTGCTATTCAGCTGCTCAGGAGAGAGAACAGGTTTGTGTTGCACTGAGACAGGATAAAGAGGCTGCAAAGTGCTTAATTACTTATAATTGTCAGTGCGTTATAATTCTTAAAACCCACGTTTTTGTTTTTGCTTTTTAGTGCGGATAACTGATCCAATCATCTGGTTTACAACTTCACAGACCTTAAATGCAGGCAGGGGGCACCCAGATTTGAACCGGGGACCTCTTGATCTGCAGTCAAATGCTCTACCACTGAGCTATACCCCCTGTGACAGTTAACCAGATTATGTTTGCAAAATTTGTTCCAATTCTGTACGCTCAGGCTGTAAAGTTATAATACTTTATGAAGTCAAACCCACGTTTCTGATGCTATTTATAAGGGGTGTGATGACACGGAAATCTAATATCATAGGAAAATATCAATACAATATCAATACTTATTATCATCTTTAATATATGCCTTTATTTTGAAATTCTCACCTCAAATGTATTCTTGTTATTTAAAAAATTGGATTGTTTTTAATTGAAATGTCTGGAAGAGATAAGTAATAAAATAGTCTGATTGTGTTTTAGTAGCTTTTTGTAAGTTGATATAAATATTACTGATTGTTTTAAATTGACACCATGACATCCTATTATATCGAGCATAGGCCCTTGAATTAAAAATGTATTGATATAATATTGTATCATGATGAAACTTCCTACTATTTCTGTCTGGCTGTTTTTATTATCCATTCAGTCATCACCTCTCCACTCTCCCACTTGATTCAAATTGCCCTCCCACACATTCACAGGATTCACAGGAAATAATCCAGCGTCTGTGTTTGTACTGTTAGCTCATTGATATCACCTCCACTGTTTACTATCCTACAGTCATTTTGGAGCAAATGCTCACCACTTATAACCACAAGTGCTGCCAGTTCAGCCATGACTGAAATTTTAAGTCTACGTCATCATCAGGTAGAGTGATCAGTCAGAAACCCACTCACAAAGGTATGAGGTATAAGTATTGAGTTTTTACAGAAAAACAAGGGGGCACCCGGATTTGAACCGGGGACCTCTTGATCTGCAGTCAAATGCTCTACCACTGAGCTATACCCCCTCTTTTTCAGCTTTCTTTTTATCATGAGATATTGTTTGTACTAGGATAGGTTGTGTAAACCAGGAAGCTCCGCCTCGGCTTTTACAAGCAGCCTGTCTGTGAGTAACGTTTCTCTGTGTGCAGTCTGATGTAACTGTATTGCAATGATTTTGGTAAGACATAGACACAACTTGGCTGTGATGGAGCGGGTCAGCGAGGTTACTGGGTGTGAATGTTTCACAAAACAGATATTCTGCTTAATACCTGAGATCCAAAACACATGATTCACTCTCAAAATCCACGTTATCAGACTCGAAATCAATAGAGCAAAAGGGAAAACTGACCTGATAAAAAATGATAACCCTCAGCTGAGGCTGTAGCTGTGTCATATTATACTAAAAACACCATTTTTTTTCATCAATTTATAATCTGATATAAAAATTGTTGTTTTTCCAGCTATGTAACCTGGATTACTTGTTTCTAAAGAGCCAAAGTTCTCTGTTTTCACTTGGAGAAAGGTCAGCTTTTCTAAGTAAACAGGACTTTTCCTTTCCTGTGCCTGATCCATCCCATCTTTCCATATTAAAGTGAGCTGTATGTTTTACACAGGTGCCAGGTGTTGAACAGTGGAGGTCAAAGCTGGGCCGGCTGACAGCCTCTGGCAGGCCTGCAGCTCTTGGCATATACCAACATTTCCCAGTCCCTTTGCTCCTGGAGCAGTGTTACCTTATGTTTCACACTGAACTCTGTCCTGGCATACTCTCACCTAAAATGTTAGGGCAACATTTCAACTTGCAACCTGCTGCAGTGATGGCTTTTGACCTCAAGGGCATAAAAGGTTGGTGTTTCTGAACACAGAGAACTGACTTGCTTAGCTTCCTGACGTTTCTTAGACTACATACAGATACATCATCATCAAACATGTTTTCAGAGGAAGGGGCAGCCAGATTTGGGCCTGCTTATTGATTGGCTGAAAATTTACAGTATGTATAAAGTTTTTGTGGAAAAAAACTAAATAAAATAAGAAAGGGCACCCAAATACAGCTACAAACCAGGGATCTTCTAATGCAGAATAATCTGTATAATCTTTACACCAAGGACTGTTTTTTACAACAGAAATATATAAGTAGGTTTCAGACTACTAAGGGGGCACCCGGAGTTGAACTGGGGACCTCTTGATCTGCAGTCAAATGCTCTACCACTGAGCTATACCCCCTCTGACCATAAACCAAAATTGTGTTTTAATGATTTGGTAAAAGACTATAGAGATAAATGTCTAGAAATAATTCTAACACATAAAATAAGTCGTATATATTGAGTTTGATGCTTTGAGAAAGTTAACATAAGAGGTTTAACCTTCCAAATGCTTAACTTCAGCCAAGTTCATTAGACTAGACTACATACAAGAGGTTTAACATTTTAAATTTCACTGTGGACAATGCTATACATCTTCACAGGTAGGGGGCACCCAGATTTGAACTGGGGACCTCTTGATCTGCAGTCAAATGCTCTACCACTGAGCTATACCCCCTCTGTCTTTAACTCAGTTTGTTCTCGTTCATATTAAACATACCACATAAAATATTCTACCAGTTAACATCATTAATAACTTGATGCTAAATATTTTCACAGGTAGGGGGCACCCAGAGTTGAACTGGGGACTGCTCGATCTGCAGTCACCCCCAAAAATGTATAATCTGGCAACTATATAGAGGAAACTATTTATAATATAGCACTGTTATACAACTGGGGAAGATCCCTAGCTTTATTTTATTAAAAGTAATTTAATAGCAACACATAATGACCTCCGATTAATGTGATGTTAATTATCACATTGTACCACACTGTTCATATTTCTAAGATTTTTATACATCAAGTTTACAACCTTGAAGACAAATGTGGCTGATGCTGTACAGTTGTATGCTGTCACAGGCAGGGGGCACCCAGAGTCAAACTGGGGACCTCTTGATCTGCAGTCAAATGCTCTACCACTGAGCTATACCCCCGGTGACAATTAACCAAAATTGTGTTTTCATAATCTAGTGAAAGGCCATGAGGCTAAAACATTTTGAAATTTCACATTAAATAAGCAGGTAACTGCACGTTTATGTTAGATTTAGAGAGAGATTTTGAAAGATTTAAATGCTGGCGTGATCGTATAGCACACTGAACATTATTTCACAATTAGGGGACGCCCGGATTTGATGTGCACTCAAAATGCTTCACAGTTGAGCTATCAGCTGTCTCCAGTTTCTTACAAATAACCTGCAAAGAAAGTAAGAACATGGCCACGTTTTGTGTGTGAGACTCACCACAGCCTGTTTGTATGAATTGGACAGAATGCCATGGACTCTAACTTGGCCGTGCCGGACGTCGCTCATGTCTACCCAGAGTTCCCGTGTGCGCTGATCTTCTGGGCCAAAGCTACGCCATGTGTAATACTTCCCAGAATCCTCCTTCCAAACAAGGAAAACACAGAGGATCAGAGGTGGTAATGGTGTGACAGCCCTCAGGGAGTGTGTCATACAGCCATCGAGAGTTCACTCTGTATATGCTTAAATCATATGCTGTCATATATTTCTCCAAGTGAGTGGAAATGAGTATTTCCAAAAGAGGACAGTGTTTAGCTCCAACCAAAACAAATACAACATGTCAAAAGCCAAAAGCATAATAAATGCCACAAACCATTACAATCATAAGAAACACTGTGGTGCAGCGCTCACCACTACGCGTGTCATGTTGTCTGGCAGGGTGTTGATGGTAAGTCCTCCACCCGGGACCGCCCTGCTTATCCTCGTGCGGCCTGAAGACGACCTCTGAGCTCTGAGAGGACGACTGTCACCTCCAGTTGACTCTTCCTGTTGCTGTGAGATCACACTGTACCAATTTTCTGTCCAAAATAATGAAAATCAGGTTAGTATGTTTTTCTGGTCATCATGGGATATGATTTAATAAGCGCTTGCATCATTTTTATATGCCAAACAATGCATTTCCAATTCTAAGAAGAGAAGATACAGGAAAAGAAGAAAAAGCACACAAAAGCTCAATTTATCTAACCCTGGCAGCAGTACCACACACTGTCGGGAAACACTCAGATGCCAGTTTTATTACGAATCTTAAGAACGATGTTTACAGTTGGGGCTCAGTAATCATTGCACTCAGCCAAATGAGAAACTACAATTTGCTTTTGAAATTGTCAGCCTCAACCTTGACAGTTAAAGCCATTGTTGAATGAGGACAGAAACAATACAAATAACATTTTGTGATGCTCGGAAGGAACTGTCAAGTCCTACAAACACTGTAAACCATATTTAGTAAGCAGACTGGGGTAGGTAGGCTTTGTTTTAAAGTTCTGGGTGTTTCATTGACAGCTTGTTCTTTTTCAAACCCACATATTGAGAGCCACATATTACTTGTTGATGTTAAGAGTTTATTTTAGCATCACACTGTGATTTTCTATGGAGCGTGGAAAATGCATTTCTGCTGGTACAGAGAAAGTTGGATGTGGACCTACATGGACATCTTAGTCCTTAAATAACCTCAGTCCCTGACACGGCTGTACGTTTGGAGCCAACATGTCCTGACTGATGGTAAACAAAACAGAGGCGATGTAGGCTTAGAAAGCCTTTAACATGACTTTTCTTTGCATTGCATAATTAACAAAAATAGGTCAGTAATGTGTCACTAAGACAGTTTAAGTTTGCTTTAAGAACAAGAGTTTAAAACAGATTTGTTTGCGTTGAAAATGTTCCATACTTCCTCTATTTATAAAAATGTCATGCATTTTCATAAAAAAATGTCAAGACTTCTTAAGGAGAGACATATGTATAACACATATACAACATGGACTATTTTTGTTTTAAAGTTTGAAAACAAAGCAATTAAGAAACTGAGGTGACCTTATTTTGGAGATATTTCAAATTATAATCAACAACATTCAGACCTCAGTTATACATGAAACATGCTTGTTGAAAATCTGATTTTAGGTTGCTAAAGCACCATATATAGTGGTGTAATTAGATATTTACCTGAGTAAAAAATAACAATAGCACAGCATTAAAATAGTGCAGAGTTCTTCATTCAGGACTTAAAATTACAAAATTACAAGCATCAAATAATATAAGAACCAAAACTGAAAGTCCTTATTATGCAAAATGGCTAATTTTAGAATAATATATGTCAGTAGATTATAATAACTGTATTGCATACATGTGTAACTATCACTGATATTGCAGCTGTTGGTTCTACAACTTTATATTGTATTGGGTGTACAACATAATTTATAAGTTGATTAATATTTTGTAATAATAGTCTGAAAAGTAGTGATCAAATAAATGTAGTAGAGTGGCATAAAATGAAAATATTTAAACATAGTGCCTCCAAATTGCACCTAAGTGAGCTGCATGCATCCCTATTAAGACAATTATCATTTAAAATCAACGCTTACTGAAAAAAGCATGCACAGAGCAGTTATTCAAGTCATTATGCATAGAACCTATCTAGCTGTCGTCTTTTTTGAATATTACGGTAATATGCGGGGTTTCTTAGGTACTTTACGGCAGCAGGTAATGACGTCACCGGCAGCCTATATAAACCCGGAGTCAGCGCTCTTCCTTCGCGGGTGTCTCTTCTAACCCTAACTTCGGGCGGACTCCTGTACTTAACGTTCACTGTTTTCCTCTCCGGCTTTCAGTGAACTACGGGAGGTCTTTCAAATAGCGCTGGGAACGTTGACCACAACACTAAAAAAGCCAGGAAATGCACCCCGTCATGTTCAGCTTCTCGTCAGAAACACCGTGATGAGCATTGTGGTCAGCCTGGCTGCCGCAAAGGGTTCGCCCCTGTTGCTCCGGTGCTTTCATGTCGGGATATGGTGGTAACTGAACAGAGAAAACTGAGCAGGGCGACTCTTCCAGATCTAAAAATGGTCCGGATAGGAAGCCCACGCTCAAACACTTGTAAACTGTCGATATAACCGTGTCAGTCATCACTGTTACATGTGTTTGCTTTCTCCCCAAACCTATGCTAGCTCTAGCTTTCTTCAACAGCTAACGGCTAGCTAGCTGCACCGACCCGCCCCCCTCGGCTCCATGCAAAGTGTCGTGAAGCACTAACAAAGTGACTGAGAGGGATTACGATTTACTGAAATATTGGTAGTTTAAAGTTAACAAGACAAATCTAAATAACTTTAATGATGCAGTACAAAGCTAAATTCCTTCAGTACTCACACGTGGAGGGCTAGTTGAACTCTCTGTTACCTACTTTAATTTGGCACCTGCAGTAGAAAGAGTAAGTTTGAGAAGCATTTGCCAAGAAGTAAAACACTCTTAAATCGTCAGTGCCACGTTCCTTCACTTGTTGACGCCTCCCAGCTCTTGTCTTGCACACCTGATTCAAATAAACTGTTATACTATCCTAACACTCCTTCAATGCATTTGAGGGTTATTTTAATTTTGGAACAAGTTGCTTGTGGCTGACATGCAGCATTCTGGGCATTTGGCCTCACAGACAGATAGATAATCAGCAACAAAACACATTTTAGATCATGAAATCTTACATAATAGCTTCGACACAACTCCTAAATGTTGCCCACTCTCTTGCACACCTGATTCCCATCAGTTGTAATGACATCCTAACTCCCATCCAGTGCATTTTTGTAATTTAAGGGTTATTTTAATTTTGAAACAATTTGCCTGTGGCTGAGATGCAGTATTCCGCCAGCACATTTTTTTGTTTAATGCTTGATGCAAAAGAATAAAACATGTCAGACAGATGGTGTGAGGTTAAAGTAATTTAAAGTGTGTGAGAGCACATCCAATAAAATGTGTGATAAAGCCGGATCCTGAGGGTTTTCGAGCCTCAGGGGTTTGAAATAACTTACTGAGGGAGGAGGGCGTAGCTCACAGGGGCCTAAAAAACATGGTATGATGATAAAAGTGCCACCTCAAACCAAACCCACGTTATAATACAAGGTATCTGCTGTGTTGTTCTCAAAATGGACATGAAGAGACACCGTTTTTACTTCCCAGGTGTTGGAGCAGACTGACCTGCCAACTTCAGCCACTTGATGAATGTTTTCAAGCCTAAAAGGACAACAGTAATCCCCTTTGTGTGCAGACTTACTCCACTTACTCTCCCACTTTTAACTAGCCCATGTTAATGGAAAAAATAATCTTAACTTAATCCTTGTTGGTTTAACAAGAAGCAGTTAACAGTAAATCAAATCAAGGCTCTTTTCTGGACAAAAAAAGAAAAGAAAAATCAGCATGAGAACACATTTAAGAATATAAAATCTGACATATTTAGCTTCTTGAGGACTCCTTATGGGTGCCAGCACCCAGTGCAGCTCCCCTTCTGCCAGTGAAATGTTAGTTGACGTTGGTCTGATGCCTCCTGAGAGTGGGAGGAAAACACAAGCCTGTTGGTCCCTCAGCTTTGTCCTGTGCCAAACCCCCAGAGTTCAGACTGTGTGGGACATTGGCTGGTGATGTCTGCTTTAAACATCACTCACAATTATAACACTGATGTCTTCCACAGACGTCAAAACAATGCGCCATATAACAAGTTGCTCAAGTGACAACCCAAATGTCTTGACCTCATAGGGAGCTTACTGTATTTGTTCATTTTTTTTCTCCGCCCTTTGATTTAATTAGGTGGTGCGTCAATGCGTTCGTGGCAGCTCATATATTAAACCTAGATGTGTGATTGTTGAGCGCCGGAGCCGCCCTGTTATGGCATCTATGAGGTAAGAGGAGTAATGGTGTGCGCACAGTTGTTGAGGTCTGTAGTGCAGCAGATTTGCGTTTATAAAAGCTGGGAGGGGTGCAGGCACGGGATAAGAAGCTCCTAATATCCTGTCATCTGTTTCACAGCCAGTAGTATTGAAATCACTGGCAAATGATCAAAACAGTGAGATGGGAACCGTATTGTCTCAGCTGTCCAGGACAAACTGATAAAAACTCATCTATTCCCAACACTAAACTCTGCTCCCACACTCCTGGGGGCTGTTTAACAATTCTGCAAACTAGTGCAGTAAAGGGATAGATTTTATTTTTTTTAAGTGTACAAAGTACTTATTCACAGTCAGTGTGTTAGCTACAGTAGAATAATTGTATGTCCGCAGTTTGGTAAAGTAGGCAGGAGCCCTTTCCAACAAGAGACTGAGTCATTATTTGCGCTCTTCAAATTCACCAGACTCCATCGACAAAAACAGAGATTTTACTTTGCAGAACACAGGAGTTGCTAGTCTAATTATTAGGTATAATTAGGTAGTTTGTTTGGTGTTGCTCGGACAATAACACAAAATAAACGATCAAGCAGGATACCAGCAATTCCTGTTGTTATTTTTTTAAAGGAGGAGCTTTTAAATGATATACCTGATGATGATGATACCTGTTTGACATGTTGACGCTTTAGCACTGCAACTGGCAACTTAATTGAAACTTACATGAAAAATAATATAAACACAGATATATTGTGCTTTTCTTCCCATATTCATCTTTTTGTAAAATCTTTAAAATTAGGTAAAAACCGTAACTTTGACTGATTTCAATGGTATGATATTTAGAAGTTTGAGGTTTTCAGAATCAGAATCTTTTTTATTGCCAAGTAGGTTTTCCCATACAAGGAATTTACTGTGGTGTATTGGTGCATAGAAACAAAGTATTTAAAAAACCTAAACTTAAGGATAACAGTTGTACCGGCTGCTATAGTCCATAGATTTAACAAAACGTTTGTCCTATTTCTTTTTAAATTCTTCTGTATATGATTAAAAGACATCCAGTGGGAGAGGATAACAAAAGAATACTGAAGTGGTGAATCAGTATGAACATGGACCAGGATTTGTTTTGTATCTCTGCTCTTCTTCAGAAAAATTGCAGGGTGGTGCATGCAAAATCTAAGCCATACCTCACAGTGCCAGTGTAGAAATGGTGTCGGTGAGTCAGAAAGTGAGAACACTGTCAGTGGTTAAAGCTCCCTGTGGTCAAGGACACACATGAGGCTTGCACAATACAATATGTTTCAGGGTGTAAATGTTTAAAACTAAAGAGGACACATACAGTAAAAGGCCCTGTGGGGTAAAACAGGAACTACTTTTTGCCTTGCAATGAAAGAACAGATGTGCTGGACAGAAAAGTGACCTCTGCCCGCTCTTTTAGGAGCTACCAAACCACGACATTTAGCTGCCTTTTTCTGTGAGCGGTCAGCCTGAGCGGTCTGAGAGAACACACCCTTCCTGAGCAGAGGCTGGAGGAGTTGGCATGGACTCCCCAACATCACCCACAATAAACATGCTGCATAGTTCATCTCTAGGCACGCGGTTGAACTGCAGATGTGCAATTCTTTAGCCTAACTCCAGTGAATACATTAAATCCAGATAATAAAGACACTCTGGCCTTGGAAAATGTAAATGTGCTTTGAGTTTGAGAAAAGAAATGTGCAAATGTAACTTAACTGCACCACCTCCAATTTTAAACAGCTGATAAGCTGATGATGAGGTGCATCTCTTCGTGTGTATTTCAGCCAGTAAATGAGCTGCTGACACACTACAGCAACACTCACCATGGTATTAATGCTTTGAGGGGAGCCTTGTTTAATAAATAACTCCCATAAAAATGACTAATTTAATTCATGACATCCCTGGGAGAGTGCAACAAAGTTGCATTTCACAATAGAATTATAGGGACATTCCAGTTTTGATCTGATCTTGTTAAAAGAACATGAGTACACTGATTGCCTCACTTTACTTCTGTTAAGGTGAAACCAAATCTTCCAATACTTGGAAAAGCTGGAAACGTTACTTTTTGCTTGTCCAATAAGACAAATAAGAGAAAGTAGACCGAGTTCGGGCCAAAACCGTTCCCCGTACAAGTGCTGTTCCAAATTACAACATGATTCAAAGAGCAAGTTGCTCAGCTGTTGGCAGATGACTGGTTTTGTTCTTGCCACTTTAATTTTCCTAAAACACAACCGTGTTTTCCTTATCACAAGTCCAATTGCACATGACTTTCATAAAAATAAGAGTCAAACAGGGATCCACAGACAATAACATCCTATCTGTGATTCAATCTTACAAAACAATCCTTTTCACTTTGTTTCTCATTTTTCCAGTTTAGCTCCAACATGTCTGGATCGGCTTCAGGCTATTTGTTAAGCAAACTTCTCAGCAGGACAGGAGACAAGAAGGCCAAACACTGAGGTCATTGACGGGTACACAATTCATTTTCAGCTCAGGGCTCGGTGTTTTTACAGTCTGGTTCAGATGGTGTAGATGGCTCCCTCAGGAACAAAGTAATTTTTTAAAACCGAGCCCTGTGTAATGTTGAGTGACACGGCAGATAAGAGCAAATTAGGCAAAGGAAAGGAGGATAAGAGAGGTTAATACAGACAGCTGACCCTTTGTTTTGCAAGCACGTATCTGACCACCTCCTGCACAGTAATGTGAGATGAGTTAATAAAAAGTAGGGAAAAGGCAGCAGAGGAGTCTGTAGAGAGTGACCAGTCAAATTCCTCAGAGCTAGAAATAAATTAAATAGAAATATCCCGAACAAACACGCCTCCTGCATATCACTCAGCTCAAAAGCCTCCGAACATTTTCCTGCCAGAGTCGAGCAGTGAGGCAAGAAGAAAAACAGTCTAGTCTCGGCCTATATCTAATTTTAAACCTGAGACAGGCTGTTTGTGGGTTGTTGTTTAGACTCAGTCGCATGCTTGTGGAATGGGGTATTTTTATTGTACACTTCATTGTAAACTAGGTCTTTCACTTTGTGTGTAAAATAAAAAGGGCATGGCATGCACATTAGCTGCCCCATAAAGACTCCCACTGAAATCTACAACAAGCTGAAATGGCAAAAGTTGCACATGTAACATTATCATAAAAAATATAAATAACAGCATTAACATTTGCTTCACCTCAAGAACAAATGGACGGCTGATTGAGAAAAGCATCTGCATGCAGAGTTTAACCGCACAGACAAAAAGTGCAGAAGCTGCAGGACAGACCTGCTTCACCTGTAAACTGAACAGACAGGTGGAGATATGAAAGCAGTGATGATGGAGCTCACCTGTTCGATGTTGAACCCAAACTCTTGCCAGCTCTGTTTGGGAAAGACAGAGGAACAGCATCACCAAACTGAAACACATGTTGGCCGTAAAAAGACACACACAAAAAATAAAAGCTTTGTCTCAGCTCCTCTCTTCTTCTCCCTCCTCTTCTTCTTCTCCTCTTTGCAAAAACAAGCTTTCTCTGAATCCCTCTTCCTCCCTCTGAATCCCTCTCCACACACACCACCCCTGTTTCTAACTACACCCTCTCTCTCCTCCTCAGTGCTGTGATGCTGATTACAAAGACACGGGGATCTGCTGATGAGGCTTGGGAGCAGAAAGACTATCATCTGCACTCTTGTAATTGAGTCATAACCTTTACTTTTTATTAAATTATATGTGTTGGTCTGTTTGGGATTCAAACATCCATCCATCTACTGGAGTTTCAGCTGTATGGCGCCTCCCTCTGTCCAAACCAGCTGTGAGAACAGTTAGAAATCTGACATCTCAGATTAGACATGATGCTAACAATGCCAGGGCTCAAACCAGTGCTAGTTATGATATTACACATTCCATTTCAAGTGTGTTTATGACTCCTCCAAACAGTGTTTCTCTACTCATAACAGCAACATCCATGGAACAGAAAAGTCTCTTTGCTGCAGTTTAATTCCCAGCGTTTATGTAAAAGTTTTGTTTTTTTACAGCATGTAAAACTGACACAAAAGGAGCTTTACAAGCCCCGTGGCTGACTCCACCACCTCTCTCTGCGCCACTGCTTTCATCATTTCTATCTACTCTGGGAGCTAACACGGCTGGAAATGTAATCAGCAGCTACAACATACCATAATGTAGGACATAAATACAGCAAACAGGGTGCATGTTGGCTTTAAACAAATAAATAATTGGTTGGAATAAGTAATTTTCAGGTCATTTACGTTTCCTTATTTTGTGAAAATTAAGATATTTTACTTACTGAGCGCAGGGTCACTTGTTCTTTCATGAAGCGGACTGATGAGGGGAATCCAGATAAAAGCCAACATCTGCAAAAAGAGATGCAGGTTAGTTGGGAATAATTAAACACTGTGCAAAAAGTGGACTACAATTGAATATGAAGAGGCTGTTCCTGAGATTTTTTTGTGAAAACACTATAATCATCTTAATTCATGTATAATTTCAAATATATCTTAAAACAATACTGACAAAGGAGATTTCAGCAGCATGCACACCCTTTAATATCACTTGGTAAGATATGAATTGACATGAATTGATGTTTTACATAATATTTTTTTATTCCTATTACTTTAAATCAGTAAAACATCTCTTGGGGCTTAAATGTGTCCATGAGCCTTACTTTTCTTTTGACAGTTAATGAACGAGACATGTTCTTATGCTCTACATCAGCTGCAATGTCAAACAAGCAAAAAGAATAAAAACACCCCTGGGAATTTAGACAGACATTGATATATACAGAAGGAAACCTCGCGATAACATACAATACTTTATCTCAAGTTCTTGGAAAAGCTAGAGAGTGATTTGAATTTGAAACGCCAGAAAAGGTCAGACCTTACAGTGTAAACATCCAGAGGCGACACTTCCTCAGCTGGAACATATTAACATTATGAACCTGCCTGGGAGCAGCAGGACTGACTCCATCAAACTGTGATGCTTTACTGTATATGTCAACGCAAATATCTCATCAGCCAATCACATAGCAGCAACTCAATGTATTTAGGCAAGTGGACATGGTGAAGACAAGCTGCTGAAGTTCAAAGTGAGCACCAGGATGGAGAAGAAAGGTGATTTAAGTAACTTTGGCATGGTTGTTGGTGTGCATATTTCACAGACTGCTGATCTAACAACCATCTCCAGGGTTTACAGAATGGATAAAATATCCAGGAAGCTACAGTTCCTCGGAACAAAATGCCTTGTTGAAGCCAGAGGTCAGAGGAGAACACTTTTCTGTAACAGTAAGTGTCAAAAAGCCCAAGATAGATATTTTAACCCAAACAATAATCTTTCTCGAAACATAACAAAGTCACTTTGTACCTACCACATTAGCTTCCAGTTCACTTTGATGCACTTTATGGAAACATGTTTTACCTAATTTAGCTAATACCGCAGTAATTTTAATCAAAACTGCGATCTTCAACTGAACCAAATAAGAATTTTCATGAACTTATTCTTAACAAAACCTTAATAATAAAGTTGTCACTGGTTGTCACCAGAGCCCTTGAAAGAGAGAGTCGTGACAACGGAAGTTCAAAATGCTTACTCGTCACGTGATCCATGTGGACTTCAGATAGTTCCCGGAAGTCCTTGGTGGGCAATAAGAATACATTCTGCAGAGCGGAAGAACTG
>CAFUXE010000160.1:438695-481532 GCA_903364295.1 Serranus cabrilla | reverse complement strand
ATTCCGTAAAACGCCTTAAAATGCTTAAAATGTCCAAATTCCAGTGTGTTGATACACACTATAGCATAATAGATTCAGAAATGACAGAAAAGCACCATATTGCAAGATATCAAAAAAAGGAAGGAAAAAAAGTCATACTGTAGTATGTCGAAAAACTTCAAGAAAAAATCATGACATTTTAAAATGCCCTGAAAGGCGCACCCCAGTGAGGCGCTGGCCTCCTGAGATGGAGGCCTGGGTCGTGTCTGGCTCTGTTCCCTTTCCCACGTCTTCCCCTCTGTCTCCCCACTTCACTCTATCCACTACTTCTGTCAATAAAGCTAAAAAATGTCTTCTAAAATGCCCCGAAATGTTTAAAATTGTCTTATTCTACTCTCAAAAATATCACACTATAGTTTGTCGAAAAACCACAAAAAAATGAAAGAAAAATGCCATTATAGAGTATGCATACTCAGCATTCACACTCAATAATAACACATATTTTAAACAGTGTCCTTTTAAATATGGCACACTGAATAAGTATGGCAAAGACTAAACAGTGAGAACAACATTTTGTTCATATGCTGTATGGTTTGACTTGAAAGCAAAATTATATGTTATCTATGGTCTGTAAATGGTCTGTGAAATTATGAAACTATACTTTTTCTGTTCTGTGACTTTCACAGATGGGGCTTGATCTACAGACGTCTGTAATTAAGAGTAATACAGACACAGACTAACGTCTCAGTCCCTGTCTCCGCCAGCTCTCTGAGCCAAGAACAGGGGAAACAAAGCAGGCCACAGAACAACGATGAGGTGCAGGAGGCTAAGGCAGACGGCAGCCAGATGAAGTTTACTTAACTGATCTGACCATAAAATCCAGAGTTTGATTAGCAAGGCAGCCTGAAGCAGTCACATTAGCCAAAGGAAGCCTAATCATCATCATCATCATTGCTGGACTCTTCATTTCGCCTCCCTGTTGCACTGGAACCAGTGCTCCAGCCCCATTCCATTTCTGTTTTTTCATTCAGCCGGCATCACTATACAAGTGATGCAGTGTCAAATCAAAGTTATAAAAAATGGCCTTGCCTCCACTGCTCAGCACCACCTCTTTCCTGTTCCCCCTCCACCCCCACCGCCCTAAAGCTGTCAGCCTCGGCTGCTGTTTCCCTGAGGGAAAATCCAGCCTATGAAACCTCACAGCCAGTCACTCAGCCAGACAACTGCAGGCCGGACAGCTCTGGCGGTCTATCGTGCTGTCATACGGTTTCTATAACACTCAACAACTGATCGCCATTTTACAGTTGTCTCAACAATTATTGCTTATCCTTTGCAAAATGTGAGGGATTGCATATGAAAGAGTACAATACTCGACAATCAGCCACAGATGTGCGTGCACAGCATGCCTGGCTGAGATGGGTCAGTACAGTTGCCATCGCACTTCATTGTCTCGGCTGCGTGATTCCTAAGCGGAGACCTTTGAGACTTTGCTACCAAGAAAACACCTATGTTACATTTGAAATTAATTTGAATTAGTTCTATGGGTTTTTTTCTTGCCCTTGTCAACTTTTGCAACTGTCACTTATAGCAAGATTTCAGTCAGAGTGTGAACCCAAATTGGAATAAATCATAGTTTTCCAATTAAGGTTTTGGTTTGGTCATTAAAACATTGGTGGAGCTGGTATTTTTTGGCAATTTGGCGCCCTACAATTTTGGAGGTGCAGAATCGTCCAATATCAACGTAATGCCTCAGTATAATTTGACAGCTCCATTATTATCACTACAGCAGGTTGTGATTCCATCACACACACACATATGTTAAAAAATAGAGTGTATTTCTTCAGGGAAGGATATACTAACCATTGTTGTTGACAGTTTGGCTCAGTTACACACACGTACAGCCAATCAGATTCACTTAAAGCCAACAGAGAACAGGCTCCAGTAGCTAATTTCTTCGTCTAACCCCTTCCACCAACTTCCAGTCCTTTGCCTCAGTAGGCACTTACATTCTATATTATTTGTCAGCCGCTCTCATTAAAGATGCAGAGTAGAGAGGCCCTCCACTCTACATTTCAGCGGCACAGCTAACCAGGTCAGAGTTCATCTGAGGACGGCTTTCAGTATTCCCTCTTGTTTGCAGACGGCATGGTGCAGACTAGAAAACATAAGGAGCATTCTGCAGAATAAACTGCTGGTGTGAATTTTGACCTGAAAGAGAATATATATTACACACATTTTCCAAACTCTGTTGATCCCAAAAGAATTTAATGATGCTTTATTTCTCCACTCGTTGAGGATCTTGGTCTCTGATTAGGTTTAACATCATCAGCCTTGGATTTAAGTGTGTGCCTAAACCGTCTCCTTAGGTACTGTTGTTAAGTTTGACATTTAAACACAAGCACCCTTGAAATCATTTTACTCAGAGGAGATTTGTCTGACGTTTCGCAGTCATTAGAATGCTCACTGTTATTTATTTCATCTTTGTTTCTGCAGTGATGCGTTCTCTTTTATTTAACCTTTCCACAATTGATAATTACTTTTTATTATTACTACAAATTCCAAGTTTTGACCTCAACTTGCATGCTTAAATCCTTAAAAGCACAAAGAAGGACCACTGCTTATGGAGTTGTGTATGGATGTGGTCATGGCAGCCACTTGTGAAGTTAATATGTCCTGTAAAAACACTGACAGGGATATTTATTACATCTTTATGTATTAGAGGACTTTATTTTATGAGGCTTTTATGCTTCCTTGGGGTGACTATAACCTTTAGCTTTATTTTTAGGGTAGTTTTTATTTGTATTTGTGCAGCTTTTACCACCAACTCTCCGTTCTCTTCCCTCAAACATCATGCACCATTATTTGTGTAGCTGCTTTCTTAATTTGAATTATTGAGTTGTATTATGTAGAATAAACGTGGAGTGGCAGACAAAGAGACGCTCCTGCTTTGCAGCGTTTTACACTACTTTCTCAGCTAATTTTCAGCCTCGCAGGCATCCTCATGCAGAGAGGTTTGAGCTGTAATGCATGCGCTTGGCAGTCATTTCTCCATTTGCGTCCAGATGTTGCTTGGCTGATGCACAGCACACTTGTCAAATGAAACCTGGTGACGTTTCAGTGGCAATTACTCTCTTTGTGCTCAAGTGGAACTACACACATGTGAATGCACACAGACACACACGCTCAGGAAGAGATCTGCCAACAGATCAGCATTTGCCAGGAAGTAATTGTTTCCATGTAGCTCTATAAGATGCAAAACTCAACAGATTTTCTTTGCTAAACATTGACTCAAACACAGGATGAATGCATATGTTAAAGTGTCTAAAACCTGTGCAATGACTTTGTTGCATGACTACTTAATATATTCTATATTGTTATATAATATTTGATTAGAAAGCCCTCCTGACCTGATTTCGTGGCTCTCTGTGCCTTAAGATAATGCCATGTTGCAGTCTTTGCGGTTAGTTGGTGAAGTTTGAGCTTGTTAATTATTTTCTATTGCTTTTAAGTATGAAGGAAAGATGTCAGCAGCTGCCAGGATTTACTTTTCTTGGTCCACCCCGTGGAGAGGAGTTGGAATTAGCGGCAGAGGAAAAGGGTGGAGTGAGAACACAGAATAAGAAGGGGTGGTGTGATGATCGGGAGGGGCGTTTTGGTCTGACATCCAACTCCTCAGCACACTTACTCAGGCTGGTGATGTTTTCCTCGTGTCGGCCTGGAAGCTGGTCATGAAAATTTCCAGTCACTTTCTGTTTGCTTCAGTATTGGGACATTCTGCACAGTGCAAACTCAGCTCAGTGACTACGCAACTGGCACATTATTAGATATTTTTCTTCTGATATATTGGTATCACTGGGCTGTAAACAGCTTTAGAAATCACACGTGCACGGACCAAGCATTTACTTTGCAGCATCTGTGCTCTGACCTCCGCTCTTCAGCAAATAAATTGCCTAATATGAATCCCCAATTAAGGCAATCACATTGAAAATATTTCATGACATCTTTATGTATAAATTGTCCCTTGGTCTCCACACAGAGGACACATAGAGAGTAAGAATGAGCCCAGTGGTGGTTTTATGGCTCCTGGTTTTATAAGACAGGGGTGGGATGGTGGAGGTGAGGGGGAGTCAGTGAGCTTTAACAGGCACTTGGGGTTTGATGGCTGCTGAGGAGCTACTTGAGGAGTTGTGTCATTTTACAGCTGGGGTTATAGAGGCGAGGGGCTAAGTTACATCCCAGGCCCTCAGCTGTGTTTCAGGCTGACTGGGCTGCCAGATAGAAATGTGAGTCACACAGATGATGCCGTCCTCCTGTTGTGTAGGACAGAGAGGGAGTTGGGCAGTGGATGTAGTCTGTGTGTGAAAACCTAAATAAACCTACTATGGGTTTCAGGAAGGGAAATGCAAACACCTGTCGCCTGGGTGTCAAACACCAGCAATCAATTAAACACTCACGGAAATAAGGAAATGGACTTTTTACAACTCCTGGAATTAGCTGCATTTCTTCAAGGAATTTTGTTGATTCATATTGTAAAATTACAATTTATTGCATACTTTCTAAAGCCAACCTTTATAATTCAAGTGACCTTAAATCTTAAGTAGAATACATTTGAACTAAAGTGGCACTGTGACTCGCTCATTACATCAAAGGTTGGGGTTAAACAAACACTCAACACTTCATATCAGAGACGCTCAAAGACCTGATGACAGTCGCCGAGAAAACCCAGTAAGAACACAACACTCTCACTTAGCACTTACGTTTCTGAGTAGTAAATCTGTTTGTTTGTTCTGAGTACACACCCGAGTCTAAGAAACCGAAGGGCTTCTACACTTTTTTCTATGATGGTAGAGGTGCTGAAACTCCCTTAGAAAATAAAGTGTAGACACCACTTAAAAAACAAAAGACCCGTTCTTTCCTTGCATAAAAGAGCCACTGTCCAAGTTTCAACTTTAATATTTTCATCCGAGTTTGGAGTGTCTCTTTCTTGAGTGTGCATGACTTTGGACTGTGTAACTGCTAAATTATCACCAGTCTCAGTGCACAGAGTAGTTGTCCCAGCTGTAAACCACCAGGAGCTTAGTGCCTAGTTAGAGGTCAGGGGTTAATGTGGTGCTAGAGGCAATACAAGACACTGTCCTAAATATAGCCCTTTATATGTAGTCAGGACTGTCATTTGACCCCAGGGACTCTGGAATAGGCATTTAAGAGGTGATTTGTCTCAGTTTGTTGACAGAGGACACTCGTGGTAATTTTGTAATTTCAGTGAGAACTGTTATTTTCATCAGATCTTACAATAGAGTGAGATGTCACACTTTTTGGCAGCTCAAAATGTACATCTAAACATTTTCTAGAAAGATGTTTATTCAGTAAAACTTCTCAGTTATTAACAAGGGACTAATGCTCCCAATTAGAGCATGTAAGGAAAAAAAAGAAGAAGCATCTGTTGGTAATTACTGACCCTGTAGCACACAGCCTGGCAGTGGCGTTGAGAGAAGCAACTTTTCTCACTCACTCTCATGAAAAGCTGGCCTACAGCAGAGAAAATGATCAGAAGCCATGTCCCGTGAGTTCAGCAGGTCTACATGCAGACCAGCTTAACTGCTGGCCTGATCAGGCCTTCCTGTTTCCCTCTGTGTGAGCATGCATGGCTCAGTGCAAAGCAAGCACAGAGATGCTACGTGTTGCAATTGCTTCGCTCCCGCAGTCAGCCAACTGTGTTGAGACAGATTGCGCTTTTGCTCCGCGCTGACATATCGGGGCGTCTGCGTCTTGCCAAAGAGCCTTCAGAGACGAGGAGGGAAAGGAACTGCCCGGTGAGCCTGTCTCGTCTCAGCGTCCACCCGCTCAGGCCTGCTTTCCGGCTAGGGCTCTTAATTGTGTCTCTGGGTGAAGTGGTAGCGGCCCAGCGGTGGGGAGGGGGGCATGTATGTGTGATGTGAATAAGACCACACACACAATCACATGCATTCACACATATGCACATTCAAACAAATGCTGTAATCCCATGGCCCGAATGAATGACCATCACAGATGTAATTAGACGTGACTATTCTTGGATATTTGTGGCCGGTACAACTACAAGTCCCTGATACTCACCAGGGCCTAGCAGCAGGAAGAACATAGGATTAGTCCTGGTTTGGCTAATGCCTGCATGGTTTAAATAAATGCCAGGGGAAGATACCTTTATGACTTAACTCGGTTCAAAAGTGATGCCCAACATTATGTCAAAGCCAATTTTCAATGCGTTTGGTCTCGTATGCGTTTTGGGTTTTTTTAAGTGGGGTTGTATGAAGTACTTATCCATAGCCGACAGTCAGTGGCAGGAGGACAGGCAGGGAAGATGAGGATTGTGAAAAATCAAAATCAGGTTAAGTATACGTTAGATTTAGAATTGTTTTTCACCGCTTAAGTTTAAGAAGGGGGAACTGAAGCTTGGCCATATTCTTGTCAAAGCCACCAGACTGCATGCACAAAAACAGTAATTTTACTTTGCACAACACAGTAGTTGCTTGTCTACCATTTCCTCAATTGTTTAGTTTGTTTGTGTTATTGTGTGACTTTGGTGGATCTGAATTAACCATTTAAAAAACAAGTGACACAAAAACACAATCAAACTAACCAACCAATCAAGGCAGTGGTAGAGCAGCATCTCCTGTGTTCTGTGAGGTAAAATAACTGTTTTGTGAGTGGACTTATGCTACCTTGGTCCTTAGCGGTACATTGCTTAGCTTCCGTGTCAGTACTCCTGCCTGTTTTTTCTATGCTGCCTCCATCTACTGTAGGTAATACACGGACTGTGGATAAGAACCTCATACAACCCCACTTTAATAAATTGGAACTATCCCTTTAATTTAACCAATATGCATCGTGAGACTAAAGATATACTTATAGGTTCTAGCTCTCTGTATATGTTATAGATTTATTTGATCCTGTCAGTGCTCTATTTCGAGAATACTTCAATTGAACAGCAGTGTCTTCGATTTAGGATGGTGTCTATATAAGTAGAGCCAGAAATAGATTCACAGCAGGTCTCCTCCTACTCGCCTTCGTCAGAAGACTATCCCATAACAGTGATGTCACCAAGTCTTCCTCACACCTAGCCGAAAGCATTCAGTACTGGCTCAGGCTGGCCGCAGTCTGGCCAGCTTCCTGTCTGACCATCGTGGGCAAACACAGAGAGACGCGCAGCAAACATGGGTGCATCCACCTGTTAACACAGCCGGGTCACGGAGGCCAAAGACAGCAGGGGTGAGGGCTCGGCTCCGGAGGGTGAGGTGTGTGTCTCACAGGGCCACAGTGGAATTGTGTTTTGCAGCATGGTAGAGAAGTCCAGAGAAAACGCCAACAGTAATAAAATTGCCTGAAAATGGCATCTTGATCTTTTGTCCTTTGTTCCAGCTTTGGCTCTCATTGCTTTGTGTAATGTGTCTTTTACTTAACCATTTAACCCTGAAATGCAGTTTTAATGAATGACGTTACTCGCAGTGGACTCTCCAAAGCATGCCCAGACCGGTCACTGCTCAGGGGTTTTATAGTATTTGGCTCGAACTGAGAATTTTTCAGCCTGTCTCCAGTTGTCAGATTTTTAATTGGGGAAGTCCGACCACCTACGTAAATTTATCTTATGCGTGTGCATGCAGCCGACCGACCATCGTGTTTATGTAGTGGTAATTGGTGGACAGGTGGGATGGAGGCCTGTTGTTTTGCTTAACCTTCTCTGTGGTAATTCAGAACCCGGCTAACTAGACCTTGCTTAACCCCCTGACTTTAGCCCCAATCAACACATGGATATTAGGCACCATGTAACCCCTGCCTTTGTGTATCTGAGAACTGGTTTGTGGTAAAAACCTGTCAAAATATCCCACTCTCGTTTCTGTTCAGCGACAGCAACAAGACCTCTACAGTAATTTCCAGAAATCTGTCCAAATTGCTTAAGTCTTAAATTATCTATAATTGGCTCCTGCGTTGGGTTACTGGGGGTAGCCTCCAATCATGTGGTGGGAAGCAGAAAGGGCTCTAGTCACTTCCAGCTGGTTAATGATGGCCAAACGGGTGCTTACCAACATCACGCCAGTTGCCAAAGGTTACCACGGATGAATATTAGCTCCATGTGAGGTTTATTTTACTAAATGGCACAGGCACTTATGTGTGGCAAGCCGCTCTCAATGACTATGAATGATTTCACTTCTGGTACAATGCTGACTTGTCTGACTTGTCAATTTCTCTTTTACGACAGCTTTCCGCATCATTTTACCTCAATGACTCAAACATTTTCTTTGTTTCTTGACCAGATGGGTTTCTGCTTTGCAGTTGAAGATTCACCAAAGTGGATGTTCTCAATATTTTTTCCTGAGTGATCCCCCACAGCTAGCAGTCTGCCTATGCTATGTCAGTATTATCTTTTTAG
This sequence comes from Serranus cabrilla, assembly GCA_903364295.1. Taxonomy (NCBI): domain Eukaryota; kingdom Metazoa; phylum Chordata; class Actinopteri; order Perciformes; family Serranidae; genus Serranus; species Serranus cabrilla. Next base: position 473,146 of record CAFUXE010000160.1, on the reverse strand, counting down.
TACCTGACTCACCTGTAACCTGAACTCTCTAAATAGCAATGATAACAGGCTTCTCTGCATGGGGTCACACTGCATTAGGGGTCAGGGTGAAACAGACTGTGTCTTTGTGCTTTGCCAATGAAGTTTAGGACCAGGGCTAATCAGGGGGGCGAAAGCGTACACCACTCCAAATCAGCTCCAGCCAGGCCAGCTGAATTTATCTCAAACTTATTAACTTTGCTCAGGGCTCAAATTGAAACCAGCTCGGGTGCTCGTGGTCCAGAGGTGCCGAGTGTGAGAAGTGACAGTATGATTTACAGGGGGAACCATGCTGCAGATGCTGCACAGCGAAGGACTGGTTGGGAGGGAGGGGTGAAGTGAAGCGTTTTCATCAGACAGGAAACCTGTAACTCTGAGGAGTGATTGGACTGTTGGTTTCAAAGTGACAGAGAAACCTACAGGACTGCACGTTAGCCCACGATGAGAACATTACCAGCATAATTAATGTGTCAATTGATTGAGCTAACATGCATGTTAATTGTACTTTTCAGTACAATTTGGGTAGCGACAAAAAAAAATCTGATGCTTTATTTCCTGATAACTGGTCCATGGACACTTGTTGATTTCAACCAAAGACAAGTTTTGCTACCTTAACATATCTCTATGGGCTTCAATCAAATGAAATAATCATGCACAGCAGCCTCACATAACAATTTTCATCCCTCAAATAAAGTCAAAAGACACATTTTAGTGAAAAAGAGAAATGCAATTGTTTATTTTTCCTTTAGTCTTAATAAAGAACAAAGTGCATAGTGTGTTTTTCTCTCTTAAGGTGCAGATGGCACATTTTCTCAACTGGCACGTAAAGTTTCACTGGCTGGCAATACTTTTTTATTGTTCCTGCCCCAGGCTTCACAAGAGCGTCTCAAAACATATAAATCCTCAGTGATCTTCTCCAGTGCGCTGCCAATGTCTTCTTATTTTTAGCTTTGAATCTACAAATGTTTAGGATGAGCCCGCAGATGGCCTTAAAAGAAAACGCTTATTGTTGACCTTATAGCAGCGGCAGTCAGATAGAGGATGTGTGCGTGCTCCTGTGGGAGCATGCCTGTGTGCATGCTCATCCCTCCCCTCTTCCTGGGCTTTGTTAGGCCAGGTGTGCCTATTCTCAGTGCAGTGCCCGGGGAGCCGTGAGAACGCAATCGCCGGCCCTTCTCTCCCTCCTCTATCTGATTTATTTCAGCCTCTATGGCATTTTAGCAAACAAAAGTAGCGCTCAATATTGATCTGGATCTCTCCCATTTCCCTGCTCTGCTCCCTTTGTTTTGCTCAGGTCTAGGGTGGCTGCTTTAAATCAGGCCCTCTTGACGTTTGCTTAATGTCTAATTAGCCATGGGTGGGCATGGCCTTTGATTATAGGAAGTGCCTGGAGGTGGGGCTGCAAAGACGACTGAATTTTGACAAAACACCCCAGACTGATCAATCATTGCCTGACACATTGTTTTGTCCTTAATTTTAGAGTGCTTGGTTTGGGGATATGTCCTCTTGGTCACCTTATTCTGAGTTCGAATGATGTGGTTTCCTCTCACCAGCCCATGTGCCACTTTTCTTGGTCCATGATGCGTGAATGTAGATCCACTTACATTGACTCCAGGGTGCAGCGCGATCCACTCATCAATCTGGAGTGCGCTGAGTTGATACAGATCACTGAACTTCATTGTTAGTGTTGCAATTGTTTTTATTTAATCCAGTTTTCACAGACAAAATCTTTGACAATAGAAAAACATTTCTGCATCTGCAAACATTTTTTTTACAGATAACATGCCAAACATTTTTTATTTTAGGTTCTATGGTCTTAAAATGGACCTTCATGGGTTTTGTATTGCTAAGAGGTTTTGGATACGGAGCCTTAAAAATGAAGCTTTCTCACTCACTCTTTCAGCCTTCAAGGCTTCCTCCTCTATCCTAAACACTGGCCAGATGGCCGGAAAGTTGACTTTATTTAAATCTGGTAATTCCGGCTCTTTTCCTACCCCCCCACAACGCCCTGCTCCCACCCCACCACCACTCCTCCGCCTCTCTATCTTCTCTCTGAAGATCACGGCAGTGGTGTGCCAGCGGGTAACAGCCTCAGCTTAGAGTGGACATGTGAGAATGACACAGTGATGACATACTCCTGCAGAAGGGATTAGAGAGTCACAGAGAGAAGTGAAAGAAGTGATTGAACATTGAAAACAACAGCTGATTTAGTCATGATGGAGTAATGAACAGAGATATTTGTTAAATGATAAACATGACTCTTTCTCTGAGGGATGAAACAGTTAATGGTTTCACAATAAACCACGGTCAAGTTCCTGATGGTTACTATGTTCAACATCTATCTATCTATCTATCTATCTATCTATCTATCTATCTATCATTTGAATGTTTATGCAAACAAAAAGTGCACTGTGCTGCTAAGTTAAATTGTAGTTTTCAATATAAACTTGGTGAAATGTTTCCAGTGTGTTTATCAGTATCAGAACATATACATACATTCAAACAATACATAATACAAGAATTGTGATATAACATTTCCATGCAGATTTATCATTAATTTACATATTTTGCTCATGATAGATGATGATCATTATTTTGCGCCTGTGACAAACTAAACAGCATCTCGAAAACTGTGCAAAGTATCTGAAACAGAAGCAAAGTTTCTATTCATTAAAGTGTACACATAGCAACCCTTTTTTAACTGTGTGATTTTCCTACTGTGCTACTGTGTCTGTTACACATCATTACTGCACCTGCCTCTTCTTGTCATCCCACCTGCAGCCCACACTTCAGTGGATACCTTTCATCTTGCCATCCTCCTCTGAGAGAGACCCCACACTGACAGAGTAATGTCCCTTATTAAAGTTAATATAAGGGTCGTGGGTCAACCAGCAGGCCGCAGGGCATCAGGCTAACTAAGGCTAATTGTTGCTGTGTGATCTTCCTCTGAAAAAATACTGTTTAGTATTTTGCATTCCTTTTAATTTTAAAATTTTTCATTACATATTCAATACTTGTAACTTTTAAATTGCTGTTACAAGAATGCTTGAGGAGGTCTGCTGCCTGAAGTGCAAACAAAACCTGTGACATCACTGCTGTGTGCCATGAGACCCCGCATCCATCCCAGTTCTTCCTGTGTCACTCTTTCAATACTCCCCACCTTAGCAGGTTTGTCTTTTAAGCGACCCCTTTTCTGAAAAGAGAGTAGCCCACTTCAGTAGTCCTCCACTGTGTGGCCATCTGAGAAGGAAACTGAATATAAATCCCTAACAATGGGCAGGGTGCTGGGGGAATAGGCCGAAACGGCCATTTAGCAGGTGCACCTTCGTGGCCTCCACACAGTTCCCACACATATCACCGAGACCGGTGGCCTGCCCTAGAGAGTACCCCTGAATCACCATCCAAGATCAAGTAGCGATCAATTAATGGGAGAACAAGGCGTCCGCTGGGGGGATGTCCAGTGTCCCACCCTCCCCTGCTTTGACTCATAGAAGTGCCCATTTGCAACTCTATCTGTGTGGCTGCTCCATGTCAATGCGTGTGGGGCTGGGGGGACGGAGATATTATCGGGGTGACTGTGAGAACCGACGCTGGCATTTTCACTGGGCCGACCTTTGTTTGCGTGAGTGAGGGCGGATTGGCGGTGCCGTGATGAGGTCACCTGGCACAGCAGCAGGGGGTCCCAGAACTATTGTTCACCTGAGACAGAGGGATGAGAACTGGGGTGGGGTGACAAATAGACTCTGCGGCTTTCTGAACTCACATTAGACTGGTGACTTCACGAAGGTCCTCAGCCAGACTGCATGGGAAATAATTAATATTTTCCTCTTACATAACATCAGTCCACAGTACGCAGCCAACTATTTAGACTTCAGGTCGTATTTGACATTCCTTTCCTATCTGTTCCAAAGAAAAACATGTTTGCTCATGGCTGACTGCTAGTGATATGCCAGCATTGATCAGTGAGTGTGACTCTGCTAATTGCATTCTTGTCCATAAGCAAACAGACTTAATCCTGGGCACTGATAGAGCCATGAAATCAGTAAACACGGTGAAATTAATGCCTCAGCGATATACTTAACAACCAATAAATCATGGGACTTGATTATCAGATACAGTGTGCCTGCTTATTCCCAAAATATTCTTTTCCTGTGTTAAAGTATTGCATGGCTCATACCTGTAGGTTTCGCAGTTTGCTCCAAGAACACATGCTGACAAGTTTGTGTCCATATTGTGGGTTTCCTTTATAAGGCTGGGAATGTGGTAAAAGGGTATTCATAGCTTTTCCAACTCAGGCAGCTCCCCAGTGGCAGTATAGCCACCTCTGAAAGCCCCAGCAGTGAATAAAGCTGTAAGTTATAAACAGCCTTATATAACTTCACACCCTCGAATATGATTGGAACATTTTCTTTACCTTTAGGTAACCAGTGAGCCTCATTAATGCGATGATTGATGGCTAAACTGTTCTCTCAAGGATACTTTTTTTAGACGGGGGAGTAAAATCACAGTGATTAAGACCATGTAGAAAAATATAAGGATACACAACACACATAATGTGTGTTCTGTGAGGATTTGTGGCTTATTTTATTATCTAACAGCTACACATATTTCTCAGCTCTCACTGCAAGGTGAGGCGCCCATTCATACAATTTGAGTTCACCTCTTCACCCGGCTGATTAAATGGATCCTTTCTTTCCAGAGCTCTGTGTTCTCCTTTCCCTTCACCAGCAGCAGACCATGGAGTGATGGACAACTAACCTGCAATTACTGTGACCAGACAACCTCAACAAACTAGCCTGTAATCACCACTATCAACTAAAGCGGGAAGGAGGAAAACAGTCCTGAGAGGAACCTGCCCCCCCCACCCTGTTTGCCCACCACCCCCTAAGACCAAAGGAGAATTGCGAAAGGTATCCTGCATCAGTAAACAAGGGAGGTCCTCAGGTTTTTAAGGGGCTTCCCTCTGTTTTCCATAGAATCTAATTATGTTAGGAGCTCACACAAGCTCTGCCCATGGCTGTTATGACAGCAAGGTAGATACTCTCTCAAAACACCTGTGACACTGAGCCCAAACACAACCTTTTAACCTGAGGTCACGTCCACCAAACCACATCGAAACTATGACACAAGATAAGCCTTTTTTAATAAACACATAATGTGTCATTTTCTGCCGTGAAGAGTCTCTCAATCAAAAGAATAACAAAAGAAGGAGTTTGGGGATGTCAGAGTTGTTGTCTTCACCTCCCTCATCAGTCCGTTTCTTCTTCTTAGGACTCCTTCAGTGTTTGTAGTTCAGGAGGTTTTCAGGAAGGCGGTAAATCTGCACAGGTCTTCTCCTCTACAAAACAAACACACCAGGTGATTAAAATGGGTAGAAAGCATGAATAAAGCAGTTTCAAATTAAAAATATGAATATGAGACTGAAAACAAAAAAAATTCCAGATATTTTTTCATAGGATGACAAAGGCGTGAGAATCATACTGAGTCCCCATTAGTCGTGACTTTGCCATCCTAGGAAAAAATATCTGGAATTTTTTTTGTTTTCAGTCTCATATTCATATTTTTTTAACTAAGATACATTTGACCTATTTACAGAGCACCAAACATCCCATTACTTTGGGCGTGCATTGCACACGGTATCAATCCAGGGATAGATCTTTACAGTTTCATGCCTAATATATTTAGCTCTCTGTTTTTCTTTTGGGAGCAAACTTGATTTCTCGGTTCATTTGAATTTATAAGAGTCCAGCAAATGGAATATACATACATGTACTATTTTTTGGAAAGGGCAGTTTTATGGCAACAAAAACAGAATCTGTGGTCTCAACAGTCCAGGTTTGATGCAAACGCCTGTGGAACCTTTTATGCAACCTGGCGTCCAGGAGATTTATAAAAATATTTTGCTTTCCACCCTTTTGAGCCTTTTAGCCCTTGCTAAAGGAAAAGTGCTAGCTCCAAAAAACCACACAGAAGAACGAAAAATCCACAGGGTCAAATGTCCTGAGTGGGCCATTTGCCAGGTCTGTTCCACAAGCAGGATGCTCACACACAGACTGGCTCCAGCCTCCCAATCCTGCAGAAACATATGAAAACAGAAACAAATCCCACCACGAGGGCCAGCACCAGTGGTCCATGAGAATATAAGAGGCTGTTTTAGTGCAGGAACACCAGAGATCGCCCAAGAAGATTAGCCTCTGTGCTGCAGGGCCTCGTGTAAATCTCCTTCTAATTGGCAAGGGAATTTGATTTGACTCATGCACTGTGAGAGGCCGGCGCTCATTATTGCTGCCCAGTTAATGCATAAACAGAGGTCTCAGCAGGTCCCCACTAAGTGGTACCAATGATCAGATAGCGGCCTCTTGGTCTGAGAGGCTGCCTTTACTGAAGTTAATTGTTCTTATTGCAATGAGCTCAATCCGTCAACTTTTAGAAACTAATTTTATGCTAAATGAGTAGTTTTCTGTCACAGTTGATTTCCTTAAAAAACAGTTTTTTAAAATGTGGGTCAATGCTAGAGAGTGTACGCATGTATGTTTATCATTTGTCATGAGTTTGCAATTGAGGATACTGATGTGGTAATAACATAATCTATCAAAGTGATTTGAAATATTTAAATGTTTTGTTTGCGTCATTCAATGTGCTACACATGTAAGTGGATATATTAATATTAGTTAGAGATCTATTGTGCCTGTCCCACAAATCAAACAGATTATTTCTCTTCCCTTCTTACTTCATTTGCACATCAATACTCAAAAAAATACTCATGTTTAAGAAAAAATATTATTATAATAATATTGGTCACACGTAATAATCAGCATTAATAAATGGTAAATTGATCATTCAACTTTACTCAATAGTTGTTTTACTGTCAACAAACCATAAAATGATAATAACATTCCAACAGTTTATATACTACATTAAATATTTATGATGACCAAATAAATGCTTTGTAAAGCATCTTCAAAAAGTATTTAAATAAATTATAAGTGTGCAAATAATCAGTCTTTTATAATGAAATATTTAATGGGGCCAAATTCAATTAACTATGTAATTAATAACAGCTATTATAAAGTGTTACCATTAAACCTTCTGCATGAAATGATTGGGAATTGTAGACAACCTTGTTATCATGATGCGGATGTTAAAACTTCCTTCCAGTCTAGCTGAAGGAGTGTTATCAGCAGGATGAGTGGGAGTGCTTTTGTTCCTGTCCGTCCACCTGCAGTGGACAAAACAGGTCCCCCTCTGCGCTCTCAGTGTGATTACGGCCACTCCAAAAGAACAAGAGTTAAGATTGGTTACTAATTTGACAAAATTGAGGCCAGTAAGTGGCATGACCCAGCAGGGTCTGGCCCTCTGGTTAGGAGCCGTCATGCTGAGTCTGCCCACAGGCAACAGAAGGGGTCACAAGGGAAGACGTAGGCTGCTCCTGGAGACTGTAGCGGAGCCAACCACCCACCCTTGGGCTCCGTGGGGTGTAGGGACAAGGGTACAATAATCCAGGATCCATTAAAGTGTGACTGATGCCATTCTTTTTGGGTCTTATGACTAGATATCTTGCCTATGGCAGCCTGGGGATAGCTGGCTTATAATGTGGGACAGACAGACCCACAGCAGGCTGCTAGCCATCCAGATCCTGGCCCTCAGACACTGACCTCACAGTGGAATGTACTCTGCTGCCAAATTAATTTTTCCATTTCACTAATGGGTGATCTCAGTTTATACCAATAACTTATTTAATATGACAGCTTGTCAGGACAGCGAATGAAAGTCAAACTTGGAAGCTCAATCAAATATCGACACACCCTGCTGTGAGTTGAAAGGTATCTGTTATGAGTTTATTTTGTGCGTGTGGGTGTGTGCATGTTGCATTCCTGAATATATTATCTGGAATTCACTGTTCCTAAGTACCCTGTAGAGCATAACAACGTGCAATTTATTCTAATAGTGTAAACAAACAGGATTTGCTGGAGCTGCTGGTTGTGGTATGAACAGCTTATGATTAAATCTGTAACTAACAGTGGGTGGTATATCCTAGCTTTCATCACCGGCCAATATTCTATGTCTGGCCCCAGATTTGGCCTAAGATGAGGGGTGACAGGAATCAGGATAAGACTTGCTGAACACTGGAGTGAGGACAAGGTCCTTAAGCCCAAGGACCTCTTGGAAACCAAACCCTGGAAATCTTCTTGTGAGAAGAAGACATTTGGATAGAATTCCCTAACTTAAGTGGTTGGAAACATAGACTGCATCAAAATAGTGGAAGCAGCCACTGTGAAATCACACATGAGTCTGTGGGATGCCATTTCTTGGAAGAAAGATTAGGCATTGTTGTTAGGCAGTGCTAGTGAGCTAGTTTGGTTAGCAAGGTGCATTTGTTTTAATACAACAAAGGATCAAAGTTTGAAGACGAAAACACACTTGTCAATCACAAGGTAGCTATGCCCTTAAGGATATCCTATTTCTCATCAATTTTACTCCAAAGGGGATCATAAAACTAACGATTACAACCATAAACTCATTAGGATAATATTTACTAAAAATAAATCAAGCGATAATTTCTCACAGACAGATATAATCTGACCTCTATTTGCAACCAGTAGTGTCGCCCTCTGCAGACCATTACAAATAATACAGGTTTTACTACTTTTCAGCTACATGTCGGCTTCACTTCTCAAAGTACTGCTTGGTTGGAAATACAGACAAGTCAAACCCTGAAATTATTTCAAATACTGGAAGAAGTTACTATTTCTATATGCCTTCTATAGTTTCTATTATGTATTTACATCTAAATGTGACTTATTAGAGAAAAACTATTGTGAACTAATACTATAAATCTTTGCCTCACCAAGCAGTATTAACTTTTATAGCACAATGAAATCCCCAGAATAATGCAACACTAAATTGGCGGCCTATTATTTCGTAACGTCTTTACTTTTATGAGAATTCCTCCCAGCAGGATCACATCTCAGGGAGCTGCTTAAGCAGCTATAAGGTCTCATCCTTGTAAGCTTTGATAAAGGGGTTTCTCTCCAGGAATCCTATTAAGGCCAAGCTGTGCCAGATGATCATTTCAAGCCCCGAGGAAGCTGACAGGTCTGCTCTGTCCCCAGACGGTCGGCAGAAGTGTCTCTTTAATGGTTAATGTCCCCACCTGTGGAGTCCCTGCGTGAGCCAATTGCTCAGGTTCTGGTCATACTGAGCGGTTGGCTGGTGGGAAGAGCAGCTCCAGGCTATGGCTGCTGCAGAGGATTGTGATCCCTTTTACCAGAGGTGTGGCTCCCCACTGATCCAAGGCTAACTGGCTTTAAACTATAAAGCACAGACACAAATTGATTGAATATGCATCACATGAAAGTCAGCCACGCTGGTGATTTATGCCACTCTCATGTGTTGCTGCTAAAGATAACAGGGTATGACTTGGGCTGTGTAAGAGAGACCTCAGTTGAGATCATTCTGATACTTGCAGGAGTAACTCTAGCAGTCTGATCACATCACATTAGGCATTGACCCTCCTGACCCCAGACTCTGGGAGACTGAGCTGTAACCAAGGGAACTGATGCAATGATGAGAACCTGAGGGGGACCCGGCCTGAGAGCTGAAGCCACTGGTGTAGATAATGCTAATGAACAATCATGCAGTGAAACAAAATGGCTTAATTGTACTGGATTCATCTCGTGCTGAGCCACAAAGGCTAGGGGGAGGTTACGCTTCCAAACGTAGATTATTGTAATCCTCCAGTAATTACTGAGCCACATCTTCTCATGGGAGCAGTGGGGCACATGAGAGGAGTGGACTCTGCGTTCTTATTTGTTATGGCTCGCACTGATGACAAACTGCTGCATCCAAAAGCTTCCCAAAAGGCAGCACAAAACACATTTCGTGTGGCTCAGACAATGCATATTTATGTGGTCCATACAGAGCCTGCTGAGGAGATAGGCAACTGTGAAAGTTCAATGAAGCTGAAAGCACTGACTGCTTTATGTTGTATTTTGGGAAGTTCGAGCTATAATGTGTTTTTATAATGCTTGCCTGTGCCACAATGGCCTTCGTTTTAGGCCTTTTCAATGTCTTGAAAATGTTACGCTTCTATTCTCCCTCTGAAGCCACAGAAAGCGCTCTTGGCCAAGCCTGCCCTTTCTGGCTTTTGACAGGAAGCTCATGATTTTAAATGTACGGCTCATGCATAATGAATGAGACTGCACAGGATGTGAGGGCAGTGCATCCAGAGAGCACCTGGGCCAAACAAAGATGCCCTTTCTGCCATGGGATTTGTGCCCTGGTACCCGCTGTCACCAGCGCCCGGCTCGCACCCAGCTGCGAAGCATTCAAGCTCACCACGCACATTCATCTCATCAAAGTTGACTCCAAAAAGTGACACTGTCCACTCAGACATAAAGAGCTCTTTATGGGGTTATTAATGATCGGGTGAAAGCTGTGGACAAATGTTTTGGGAACAAGTTTCTTACTGTGGCTGAGCGTCGCTTTGTTTCAATCCATGCCAGTTCAGTCGGGGTGCATTCCACCGAGCGCTCTTGTGGGCGCTGAATATGTCAGAGGTTAGGAAGCACATCCGAATGTCACAGTGTTGCAGTATGTCTAGTATCTATTTGTCTCTATTTCAAAAGTCATCGCCCAAACTTATCCTAACAACTGCAGAGTTGCAAGAACAAGGAATAACTTGTAATTATTCAAGCCGCTGACCTTTCGTGACAAGTGATCATCAAAATGAGTTTTGGAGTTGACCCCTGCACATGACACAATCTTGTCTGGTCCTGTTCTGTAGACAATGCCAATGAGCCTGAAAGGAATAATTAGCATCGTCTGGGCTTTCATTTCGCCTCAGACTAAACAGATGATAAATGATTAATATATGCATCCCGCAAGACAAAAAAACAAAAACGCCTTGGTAGCTACAAACAACCCCACACAACAACAATTTATTTGTGAGCATGTGCGTGCGTGTGTGTGTATGTGCAGACCCAGCCGACTTGGCATAGAATGACCCAGTGGCATTGTTGCAGTGTTTGCAGCCTCAAGCATGGCAAGATTTATGCCGATGGGGGTGTGTTGGAATCCAGGCTCTCTCATCCAGCCCAGCTGCATAGAGAACAAAACCAAAGGCCCAGCTGCAGATATTAGCATGGGCAGTCTCTCTCTCTCTCCCTCTCTCTCTCCCTCTCTCTCACTCTCCCTCTCTCCCTCTCTTCCAGCCCATGTGCCCCCATCCCACAACTCTGTCACATGCCCATAGGGCTTTTGTGCCTCACTCTGTTGTTATGGTAATGACTCAGCCCACAAGAGAGAAGAAAAAGGAGAGATGTTAAAAGTTGATTGCAGACAAAATTGAAAGAGAGAAAACCAATAGGAAACAAAGAGGGGACAACATATAAAAGAATTCTTAATTAATTATTGAGTTCCGCTTAGAAAGTCAAGTCAGTGTTGCAGAACAAAAGCACTAGCACACTAGCATTAACACACACACACACATACACAGCCCCAAATGAAATGCAAACAGTCCTTTCTTGCTGTATGACTTACATGAGTAGAAGCTGGGTCTGTTTTAAATGTAAATAAATTGGAATAAGTTATGTAATTGTGCAGGGATGCTGGATTTCTTTTATTTCTCTCCTACCTGACTGTGTTCTTTGGACTTATAGCAAAGATTACATGTGACACTGACCATATGGCATCAGTTACCAGAGAAAAAGCAAAGAGAACCCAAACAAAAATGTATCACATTTTCTCTCTTTTTTTCTCAGAGTTTTGTCAGCTGTGACACAGTCCAGTATGTAGCAGTAGAACACAGAATGTGTAACAGGAGCTGAGAAGTTTAGTATCAATTTAGCAAAACTGCCAAAGTAGTGCAAAGTAAATGCCGCTATTATTATCATTCCCACCTTTTCGCTGTGTTTTTGTCTAGCCTCAAAGACCATGATTCCACTGGTGCTTTACATGGTGAGACCTGCCACAGACTTGGCATGTGGGTGTGCATGTTTGAGGGTAACAGGCAAGGTCTCCTCCGGGTCTGGAAGCTCTCATTGCCGTTCCCCACGCTCTGTGGTCTAACACATAATGCTGGCTTTGCTGGAGAGCAGGTAACTAAGATCTCTCTGCGTTCAGAATAACCCAAATTCGTCTTTTTAGGCACTTGTAATGCTTTTGTCTGGCAGCAAAAGCAACACAGTGCTACCATCCTAACCAAGCATTGGTTTAAACTCGACTCTGTCTTCACCACACACACCCAAACACACAGTCACTGCTTTTTCCACTGCCCAATCACCCGCTGCTAGTTGGCAGGTTGGACAACTCACTTGTGCCACTGCAGCGCTGCTGTATTCTAACGATCAGACAGATGGCTGTATGAAAGGGGTCTCCCTCTGTGTGGCCTGAAAAATCCTGGCAACTGACAACGACAAGATGCCACGATGGTGAGGGGACTGTTTTCAGTCTCCTGACCTCACTTATAGTCAATGTATGCAAAGTGTCAGATGAATGTGATGTATATGCACCTTTGCCCAGACATGAGTAAAGATTTCCCATTTGTTCAGTCTGACCTTTTCACCAGACTGAGTGCATTTGAATGCATGTTCACAGTCCTGAAGACATATTCTCACATGAGCATGCTATATTGTATATGGCACGGGCACATAAACACACTCATGCACACAAACTGTAGGAACAGAGGAAAACTTTCCCGTAATGTTTCGGTTACTTAAGTGTTTTGACAGCGCGTGTATATGCCTTTTCTCTTCATCCAGTTTCTTTCTTTCTTTCTTTCTTTCTTTCTCATCTTCTCTCTCATTCCCACACTTTACTACATTAATTAACATGGTAAATAAACATGTTCTGACACTTTTTTTTTAGCTAACCGCTTAGCCTTAATGTACAGTAGTCAGACATTTCAAGCAACACAATTAGATTAAGCAATTACATGTGTCACTCACTGACTGTTTATTGACCTTAGATAGGCCACAGGGATAGGGAGAAATCCATGTTTTAAAAGCATACCTTTGCTAAATTCAATCCGTGTTCTAATTCAGAGGTATTTATCTGTTGGCGTCAGCCGGGGACACTTAAGTCTTGTGGGGCAACGTTTGTCAAAATAAATTTTCCCATGCATGGCTAGTGGAGAGTGACAAGTGTGTATTTAATAAACCCTGATTTGTTTACCGGCTGAGCACTTAAGACCATAGGCTCCCTGAGCAATGACAGCTTGGACAACAGTCAAATGCATGTTGGGATGCAATGTTACTCTCCGTGTGTACACTGGAGTAATGAGACAGTCTCGAAGCTTCATTGTATTCTCGGCAGGTTTTGGAGGTCGGGGGACCTCAGCAATCAATTATACATACATGAAGCTGATGCAGTCGTACTAAAGGTTATGATGTTGGTTTCATATTCACAGTCCATTCATCTCTCTGTTTGTCTCACAGTGATACTGGTCTGACTTTGGACTTTGTACTGTTGCTGTTCTTTAGACTCTCAGGCCATAGCAGAGATCTCTTTAAGTGGTACGAGTGCTGATAAGAAAACATGCAATGCAAGCGTCACATCACTGATGCCGCAGTAAAATTGCAGATATATTCTGATCAATGAACATTACATGTATACATACAAAATGTTGCTGGTTTTATTAGAGACTACTGAATTGGCCTGTATATTAAACTGAAGCATCAGACAATTTTGTTTTTCACACATAATGCTTAACATAATACTCTCTACCTGCTCGTGCTTCAGTAGAGTCAGCTGGAGAATAGGACATGTCCCAACTGCTTCTCTGCTACACCCAAAGAATACTATATAATACTATATAATACTATATAATATGTGAAAATTCATTATCCTAATCATCCGCATTTTGTAAATGTCAACTACAGTACGTGCTTCCAGCATTTGAAATAAATTTCCAGTGTTGGCAAATACGAGACGTTCCACAAAACTCAGTTAAAGACAGATAATATTCAGCAACATATGGAGGGCTGACACTTCGGCTGCCCTTTCACTCAGGAGGACAGACAAACAGGAGGAAATTTACTGCTCTAATCAAAGTCCTGCCGGCTGCTGGAAATCGACCGTGAATGACGTCATCAACCTGTCCTCACACGGATGCTTTGATTTATAAAGTATGCAGGGTGCTCGGGCAGGAAAAAATGCTTTCACAGTCCGTCACAGAATGTGAAGTGTGAAATTCAGACCTTGTGTTTTGTTTTTGTCTGGCTGTACATCAACATACTCTTCCCTGACAGTTTCAAACTGTGTCCAGTGTTGTGCTTTAATGACACTGGGTACAGAGGTAAACCAGTGTATCAGCATCCTATTTATCTGCCCTAGTTTTATGAGAGCCAAAGACATTTACAATAAAACTGATCCTGGAACTGGTAGATGAAATAAGACATCTGTTTCTTTTTGGTAACAGACTGAAAACAGCTCATTAACTTTCACGCTCTCCTTGCTGGATATTTCAACCACATTTGGCTAAAATTGCCAAGAGGTGATTTAGTTTTTATGTGGGACTGTTTTCACATTTGAAGTAAAGCAAGCAGGATCGTATGTATTTTGTATGTGACGACGATGGTGTTTACATGGTATCTGTGTAACATCAAACAGGCTCTCCGAACACCTTTATCCCCTCTGAGCATACAGGAAGCCCAGTATACTCTGTTCCCAAGTCCCTGGGTGGAAGAAGACTAATTTAGTTACTTGCTTTAGGATGATGGATGGATTGTGGTTAGTTTGCAAAAACAGTCATGCTTTGGGTTTTAATAAACAACTTAGACCCTGGAGGATATTCCAGAGAAATACTTGGGAAGCCTTAGAAGAGATGAGGCCCCTTTAACTTGATACAAGCACCTTCTTGGAATCCAAGATTTCCAAATTGATATTAAAACTATCAGTGTGTAATTACAGGTATGTTGGGTCCTAGATTCCACATCATAAAGTAAACTCGCACAAGGCATAAAATGCTCTCAAATTGAAAATGTGCTTTTCCAAACATTTGGAGCAGCATTCAAAGATGTCCTGAGGTGGTAATGAATGGAATGTAAATGGATAATGTTTTTATGGGACTGTAGTTGTTTTGGACTCAGAGCAAACCAAACACTGGCCAAGTTTTCCTGGCAGGAACCTTTTATTGGTATTCAATGATAATTAAAAACCCTGACTTATGCATAGGCGTACTTTGTCTTTTAGAGAGAAGCAAAGTCCAAGTGTAAATAAAGGGAAATTAATTAAATGTTAGGCAGTTTAGTGTGGCGCCATGGAAAGAGTACACAACTTCAAAACATGCCAGATTCTAGATGAATCAGGTCGGGGTGATCTGTCATATATTGCGTCGTTTTGACAGGACATATACAGTTTCAGTGACGTGGCTGAGGAATTGAGACAAATTGGGCAAAGTGCACAAAGTAAACACAAGAGAGTCTCAGGACATTTTGGGGTGTTTTTGTTTTGAAATCTGTACATTGCCAAGTAGGTTGACTTGTATTTTTTTGTAAACAAAGGGTTTCGTGTTTGAGCTCATTTGGAGCCCTGCTTTTAAAAGAGGAAGTCTTAGCAATGAAGCTAGCCAACATGGTGCCTTTGCTCTTAGTACACCGCAGGTCGTTTCAGCATGGATGGATTACTGAAAGGCCCTACCTGGGACAGACCCAGGGGCCCAAAGTGCAGGGCCCCTGGCCTTCACCTGCAAAATGTCACATAAAGACACATGGACCAACCAGGACAAGACTCAGAATGATCACAAAGAAACATTAAACGTCTACAAAGAGACATAAAAACTACAAAGATGTCAAAGCAACTACAAAGAGAAGCAAAACAGCTGCAAAGATACACAAAACAACTACAAAGAGAAGCAAAAAGACAACTTCAGATAAGACCGCAAAATAAGAAAGTGACGCAAAAAAACTACAAAAAGACTGAAACATAAATAAGAACTTTCAGAGGATACGTCATACATTTTTTTTAGGTTTTCATTATGAAAGTTTAATTTGAATTAGTATTTTAAGCACCGTACACTGCTGAGTAGCATTAGCATATCACAACTGACAGGTGCAGTTACTGTTAAAAGTACAATAAATTATCCCTACTATAAACTATGTAAAAGGATATTATAAAATTAGCTACATAGGACATGCAATTAAAAACATAAAAGCAAGTAAAGAAAATAACTATCAAGCTGAAAAAACCCCGCCAATTTCTGGAAATCATCACACAATCACAGCGTTTCAAATTATAACAAAGATGACATTATTCATGATATTGTTATATTTAAAAAATACTCCTATTAACCTCAAAAGTGTAGAAACAGAAATTTGGGGGACTTATGCTTAAAAGTGTCTGATTGGGCCCTCAACAATGATTGTGGTCTGAATGGCTTCACAAAGCCCAGAGCCAGTTTGTTTAAACCAAACTAATCCAAGCGTGGAGGCAGGACACTGAAATTGCAGGCCTCCTGAAAGGTGATCTGGCAGCAGAGCTATGGTCCAAGGGCCAAAGTTTACATAGGATAAATACAAATAATGAAGAACAAAACAGTGCTGGTTTCTACGTAACCATGCATTTATTTATGTGTTTTGTTATCATGCTTTTATCTGAACTGTTGCCAGTATACTGCTTGGGAATTACCCTTCAAATACACAATAATGTTAATTATTTGAAATATAAATTGGACATTTCCAAAAATGAAGCCAAGAAAGAGAAAACCATTGAAAGCTTTTGATTGCAACCCAGTAGTGGCAAATTAATTAAGAAGGTGAAAGAAATAAAACTCTTGAGGAATTCTTCATTATTTGGGTGACTTCCCTCTCTGTCCATTAGACGATTAGACCTGACAACCTTGTCCTGCACGTCTGCACCAGCAGTGTGGTAATCAGCAGTGTCTGTGCAAACCACAGTATGGATTTCAACCCTTGACTGCTGAGGACTTCCATTGCTCACATGTGGCGCAGAGCACCTCTGCCAGGCCTGTCAGTTCCTGTTCCAGGCCACTGCTGCCTAAATGGATCCTGATTGGCTATTTGGACAGGGAATTGTGCAAAAGGTTGACATATGAATCACTGTCGTTCCCCTATTTCACACTGTAAAGAGAAACATTAGGGGGAAAATGCTGCCCATGTACGGTACATGAAATCCAATATGGCTTTTTTCATGTTTAATCAGCACTCATAAAGGAGGCTATTAATCTTTATTTCTATCATGGATTATTATGACAGTTTGATATGATCAATGCTACTGGAAGCCTGAAAATTGGGCTGTTTTGTCTGAATGTTTTGACTGTTAAGTCTGTGGCGTGATGGATGACTTTTGACATAATGACTTCACCTCAGTCCTCCCCGAGTTTTGTCTACCTGGCGTTGTAACTGCTGACATTCAACAACCATTAAACCACACACATTTAGGAGCAATTTCTCTGTATAAGCAATCTGAAAATGATAACCAAAGCTGTATAATCTCAATTTGTAATGACAGGGAGGGATATATGACTCCGATTCCACATGGTTGGCTTGCTGCTGGCTGTCGGCACTGCAGGATCCATAACCTCCCCTATTTGCTCCCAGGTGGCTGTGAAAGGCCCCAACAACCTCAAGCTCAGTTTCTCTCGTTGCAACGTTTTGTAAGGGACAGTCCCAGCAACCACCACTCTGCAGAAGTAGTGTTAATAGAGGCATGTGCCACAGCATCATATGACTTCTAAATGGTATCGGCCTTGCAATGAGCAACCAGTGAGCCTCTACAATGACTCATAACACAGCAACTGACATCACTTCCTAGGGAGAAAACGCACTCGACAACCTGACGCCAAAAAGCATTAGCAAAACCACACACACCCAGAAACTGAGCAGGTGATTTTTTTGCGGGGAAAAAACAAAGGTAACAATACTGGATAGAAAGACAGTGATTATTAGAAGAGAAGCAAATCCAAATCTGTGTAATGGCCAGTGGTGGAATGTAACTAAGTACATTTAATTTAATAATTCTGTACTTAAGTATTTTTATTTTATGTAACTTTTTACTTCTACTCCCCTACATTTAGCTGACAGCTTTAGTTACTTTTGAGGTCAAGATTTAGCATAACAACCATGTTCAATTTAAAGTGATTAGTACTTTAAGTACATTTTGATGATGATACTTTTGTACTTTTACTTAAGTAAGTTATGAATGCAGGACCTTTACTTGTAATGGAGTAATTTCAAAGTGTGGTACTAGTATTTTTACTTAAGTAAGGGGTCTGAAAACTTTTTCCACTACAGTAATGGCAAAACAACACCCTTGTTGCATGTCCTCTTCTGTTATCATTTGGACAGTCATGCTTGTTATTGACTCAGGTAGTGTGTCTGCTCGTGTATACAGAGGGGAGACGATAGTACTGGAACATCGTTGCCTTAAACGCTGGTATTTCCTGTTCCGAGTGACGGAATGCAGAAATACATGTTTGATGCCTGTGAATGTGTTTCAGTCAGACATATTTATAATCAGCATGCAGATCTGCCATGCTGTTATGTGACAGCGTGGAACATGAACTGTCCAGAGTCGAGCAAATGTTCTCTAATGTCTATAGGAATCAGGAAGCGAGGGAAATAGTTTGTGTCCCGAGTCCCGCTGATGGCGCCGTTCCTCAGAAAACAAGTTATTGCATCATGTAACACTGTCGTCGATGAAGTGAGAAGAATGCCCTGGGAAGGTGGTCAACAACAGCTGCACTGATGGTCAGGTTGAAGAGCTAAAAAACACCAAACCACTTATCCATGGGGAGAGAGACAGCCTGTTTTAATTGCACTGGCAAAGGCAATGGGTGACCAAAGATGGCAAGCTGAGGCGGACAAAAAAAATGCCCTGCCTGTCACATTGAGTGCTGTTTTTTAGCTGAGAGTATAGTGAGTCATAAGTGTGTGAGAGAGGATGCATGGTTGGCACATGCAAGACAAAATTCTCTCCCACCACTGCAAATACCCTGGATTGGTTGACTTTCCAATGGACACCGTTGGCAGAGTGGGATGGAAGCTGACGGGTTCCTGTCAGTGTGTTGGAAGTAACACCCAGTGGTGTAAAATTCACGTGGGGAAAATGACTGACAATATGCTTTCCAAACTATGCTTTTAACCTACAGGGAAACCGGACTATGTGGCCACAAGGTAGAGCAGTAAAAATATTCCACCTATAGCGTATATTTAAACTGATATGGATTTTAATCATGTGGGCCTTTTTTAACTAAGTTTTCCTGCTGCCTTTAGCGGTGAACTTCTTAGGTTCCATGTTTGTACTTTAGCCTGTTTCTCCAAATTAGAGACAATGCTGACTGCTTTCTAATAGACTAGTACCTTATATAAACAACTTCCAAGAATCCGAGTTATCCCCTTAATAGAATACGGACATAGCTGCCTTACGGACAGAAATCAGGTCTCCGTGTAGACCCAATGACCTGCTTTATTGTTATGGCATTGTTGGGGGCATCCCAAAGTTTGGTTTTATAACCATCATGAGATTACAAATGGTAAGAGTTGTGTATCCAAATGTCATAAACAGCTTATCTTTTCTTAGAGGCCTATTGGCCAGTCGCTGGAGACATTAAAAAGTTGCATATGCAAGGTCAAAGGAGTGAAACACCAGCAGAAAAAAAGAAACAATTTTAGCTTAGAGTTAAAAAATGATACAGACACAGAGGGAATCCTCTATGTTGCAAAAAGTCTCTAGCGTTTCGTATTCAAATAATTACATAACATATTCAGTTCAACTAAAAGTGTTAGAGTATAACTTGCAGGCATTTTCCGAATCCTTTTCAGTGAAAGGCCTTAACACAGTGCTATATGTGTACAGAGTGATTTGTGGATCCACTCTCACACCAATCAGGGAGCATATTCATTAATTTGTATATTTACGGAAGGCAAACCAAAAGGGTGCCCCGAGTTAATTAGCCACTTACAACAACATTGCTTTTTAATTAAGCATGCATCCACCAGTGTTCTTGGGGCTACTGTTTATTTAATTCCTTCATTGTAATGAACCTCAGATGCTTCATGTTTACATCAGCAGACGTCGGCGAATGTTTTTCTAATTTGCCTCAGCTCGAGGTAAAGTAAATATATCTTCATTCTGTTGTTCCACTGGAATCATTAAGACGTTTTCCTGTAATTATGCTGAAAAATTAAGTGCGCAATTATGCCATGTCCACTTAATATACAGTAAATGCTACAAGGGGTGATGACAGTGACATTGAATTGTAATTAGAATCAGAGTTGCTGACAATTTAATCAGTGTTTTTTTGTACAATAAAAAGTAGCTTTTTCACTTCTTTTCATGGAATAGATACTCGTGTAAAATATATGTGATGTTATAGTATAATATAGATGTTAGAGGTTTCCTGCTATATTCTTTGTAAGCAGATTCAAGGGACCTCTTTGACTTCCTGCCACCAACACTGGTCGGGTTACGCCAAGGGGCGTATGAAGATTGTTATCATCCGGTGATCCGTCAGAGTAAATAGGACATCTTCTATACACAGGAAATGCATGCATTCCACATGGACTGAATGGTCAAAAAGTCCAGGACAGCTGAGGATAAGTGGTTCATTCTATGAATGGAGAAATGAGGGAAAGTGAACAAGTATTGTTTGGTCTGCAATCTGTCTTCGAGAGAGACAATGCCTCTTTGATTGTAGTCTCTGTGGCCCCGAGATTCAAGTTCAATGCCAAGGAATCAATAGGCTGTGGCACAGGGGCCCCAGTTGTCAGAGGTCAAATGAGTGGGAGGGTGCAATGGGTGTAAGGGGGGAAATGGGAAGTAGATGTGTTTTAAGGTCAGACAGAGAGATTTCCCTCTGCAAAAAAACAGAACACCACAAAGCAGCTGAACGGTGTAAGTTTTATCCGACCTTTGACCCCAATCATGAAATATGCTCGTGAGTATACTCAGTTTTGACAGGCGGTGAAATTGGCATCAAAAGCTTGGTAATTAGCACAATCAGGTGCAGTTGTGCTGCAAAAACTACCTGTGTACAGCATAACACACCAACCTTCCATTTTATTTGATATTTCCTTCAGATTTGAAGCATTTAATTTATTATTTCAAATGATTTTCTCACCGTTTGCTGGTTTTTCTCCTTCTCTAGTTTTTCATTATAGTACAGTGCACATAGATTTGCATGGCACTCTCTGCACTGTTCCTCTGGATATTGTGTGCTGGCGCCTGTCTGGCCTGGTGTTATCTATCAGTCTCACTCACTGTTACAGTATTTGTCAAATCTAGATGTCAGGATAATTACTTTGTGTCACTTGAACTCTAAGGCACAAACACTTAGTCAGCAGTAGAGCAAACATTAGCAGCACGAAAACTTTAGGACTAAATCATATTATATTTTTGAATTTATAAATGACTGTTTTAGCTGTGTTTTTTAAATCATTTTTAGGTGCTGCATTAATTCTATCTCCATTCAAATGTGTTGACATGGCAATAAAATATTGAACTTGAGCTCATTTTCTGTGCTGCAAAACTGATAACAGTTCACTGAAAAAAAAAAACTATTATTTGCATTTTAAAAATGGTGTGTTAAATTTGCATGGCCTGTTTAATTGTAATTATATGTCTTGGTTATGTAAAAAGATGCTCCACAGATTGAAGGGTCTGTGAGACGGCCCCATCATGAATCACTCGTGGTCTGGAGGATGTATCGTCTGAGTATTAGCTGAGACAGCAGCCTAATACTGTCTGTGTCTGAGATTGTTGGCCTCCTGCCCGCTGCAGTACTGTCTGGAGGACGAACATCTGAAAGGAAAGAGCTGAACATTTGATAACTGTCTGTCTGTATATGTATTATTCTGAATATGTCCCATCTCACACTGGAAAACAATATATTTATTTACTTATTTTGTTAGACACTGAAAATATCCATTAAAAGGACAAGCACATATTATTTCCAATATAGTTGAATCATGTTTTTTTCAGTTCATGGTGCAGAAAGAGAAAAAAAATTGCCAAGCTTTTAAATGCATGTGTTCATTTTTACTATGCATTTAAAATAAGGTCAAATGAGATTCAAATATGATGAATGAATGATAAACGGTGCTTTCCCTGATAATAAAAGTTGACAGGTGAGGGATCTAATTGCACCCACTCACTGTACAGACGAAGGTATGTGGTAGGGTGGGTACACTCATAACACAGGGTTAATTATAGTGTATGTGTAATAGTATGTCTATTGAGTCACATACAGTGTAAATGCGAGGACGGGCCTATGGGGGAAATTAGCTGTTTTTTCAACATGACGTGTGATGTGTGACAGGAAGGATTTGCGGCAGGAAACTGCCGCTGGATTAAATGTGTGCCGGGTAAAAATACAGGCTAAATTTTATATTTTCCCTTAAACATGGGTCCAAATGAGTGTTGCCACAAAGGAAGCCACAGTATATCCTCAGCACACCCACCTTGTAACTGAACGCCGGGTTAGAGTGTAAGTCTCTGCTGAGGCAATGGCCGGATCAAAGGCTGATTCTGTTGATGTTACAGCGCAAAGACATAAAGCCGTGAGACTGAGCAGCCTATCAGCTGAGAATAGCAAATATTTGACTTACTATGTTTATTTTCCTTCAGTAACTTTGAAATCAATGTTAAATGCATGTGCTTGTCACACATTTGAGTCACTCCTGCTGCCTTTCTATATGGCAGGCGCTCTTCTATTGTCTGATCAGCAGATACTCAGATAATAGGTTTAGCCTCCAAACCACACTTGAATAAACTTTGTGGGACTTGTGGAGGAATGCCTCATTGCACTCTCATCCGAAAGAGGAAATGTAAAACACATGAAACATGAAAAGGCTGTAATTATTGTCTAAGAGCTGTGGTGAGGTTGAGGAAGGTACACTTTGTGTTGGTGGTGAAGCATATTTCATTTACTGAACTCTCTGTAGGTTCAATAACATTTATTTCTTTTTCTATATAAAACCAAAAAATACTTATTGTGACATAAATTACAACTGTTCCTCTTTGTATTACAATGCATGCTTTTAACTGCCCTAAAAAACTCACTTATAAACATTGCATTGTAAATTATTTTCTACAAGGGACTTAGCTAACAGAGTAGATTAATGGCTTAGCCCTTGTGCTGACATGTTAATTACACTAAAAGGAAAACACGACTTGTGTTGGCACCAAATGTGGAGAAAGCTCTGATTCGCTCAGCAGGAAAGTCAATTCATGGACTTCCTAGATCAACATGAATTCCTACTGAGTGACACGAGACATGATAGCAGTAAAAGTAATGATTCTGGGAACTTTTAAATGATGAAATATGGCCTTTTTAATGTAATTACCTCCACTAAAGAGGTTTGTTTGTTTACAGCAGCACTACAGAGAAACTACTGGTCCAATTCTCGTGAAAGTAATGTAAAAAGTGCAGAGTTCCTTGACTGAGTGACTGAACAGAAACCTGCATGTGCTTCCATACTGTTTCTTTATCTGACTCACCCTCACCAGGAATGCAAGGTGCATTTCGTCAGAGGCGGTGGAGACCAAAAGCTGGCTGAAGTTCATGTTCATGAGCTCTGTGCACCAAAGAATGTTTGATGGAGCCCTACTGAAAATATCTTTTAGGAACCATAAGGGAACTTGTGTGGATCATCATATCATTAACCACACTTTGTTCAGACGTCACTCTCTTAATGATATCCATTTTTTTAATCTAATCTTTATCATAATATATTTTTTATTGGTCCAGCCAGGTCTATTACAGCTGTGTTCCACGGTGCTTTATCAGCAGTGCTTCACTTGCTCTGTTGATCAACAGGGTCACCGCTACTGCAGCAGAATGAGGTAAAGAGAGCAGATATGACCGCATGGTCTCACAGGAGGGGCCAGTGCAGCAGGGCCAATAGAAGGACGGGATTTAAGACGTGATGGGTTACTTCAGTGCATACTGCTCTTCACTCTCAGGTCACTCAGTTGGCATTCCTTTACCAGAGGAATGTGCCTCATAAAAACATTACTGATTACTCAACTGTGTCACAGGACATTCAATTTACTGTAGCAATACTCTTGTAAAATGGTACTTGTAAAATAGCTGTAAGCCTTTGATGCTGGCAGTCCAAATCTGATCAGTTCTGTCTGATCAGATTTGGTTTGACCACTTTGAAGCTTCATTCAATGTGTAATGTTACCGTTTCATTCTACTGTGCAGATACAGGTTTGTTTCATCGTATAAGATAATGATTCTGAAAATGTACTGTTTTTCTCTTCTTTTTTTATGGTTTCTATTTGTGCAAATTAAAAATGAATATGTATATACTATTATTATTATAACATGATTGATTTTTTCTTGTATTTATTTTTATTTGCATTTTATTTTATTTTTTATTTTTATCTGATTTCTTTCTCTCTCTATTCACTTTTATGTGTGTAAAAAATATGGCTTTATTTATTTATTTTCATTTTATTTTTTTCCTTTTGATGTGGCCCAGAAGCCATCTCGTTCCGTATTTCTAGCAGCAAACAAAACTATTTTTAAATTATAATTGCTGGCTGCGACTCTTAACACAATCACTTTACAAAAGAACTAATAATAATAATTAAAATGATGACTAACTCAACTCACTTTTTGCAATTGTAGCCAAGATTGGACGATTAATTTCGACCTAGATACTTTCACTAATTTGTAGCTGGTATAATATTACAAATTTAAGCATGTTTATTCCAAGCTGCGGATCCATGCAGGTGATACGATCTGTGTATCATGACAGACAGCTAATATATCAATAGGATCTGAGGGGCCCCTTGGATCAGAGAAAAGCAGATGAGCCATAATCCAGGGATCAAAGAGGCACATTCCAGGATAGCCCGAGCTGTCTGCACGCTCTGCCACCATCCGCCTGCCTCACAAAGAAGCCCATCCACCTGCCCGCCTCGCATGTGTCACCACTTTGTGTGATGTTCAGTTTAAAAGAGCATGAAGCAAAGCCTGGCAGGCAGACAGCGTTATCGTCTGTGGTACTGTATCTACAACTCTGTGCACATTGAGTCACGAGTGTGGATATTTCCTTTTGTGCTTAACAGGAAGAGCTGTTAAAGCCCGGCCTGGCTGCATTGGTTCGACCATGTACAGTGGAAACAGTTACAGCGACCAACCACATGGTTCATGAGCTTATCATTCCTATGCAAATACTGTTTCAATAATCTGAAACCAAGCAGTCCGTCGATAATGGTCATTTTCATATATGACAACATGTGAAAAACGACACTAATTCTTTTTTATCTTTTCTTTTTTTTTTTTTTATTACTTTTATCTTTTTTCTTGCACAAACCTGTCACTTTAGCCTTAAATATAATTTGAACTATAGTAACTGCATTATAGTGTATTTGAATTAGACACATTACAGTTATTTAATTTGTACAGTAATTTGAAAAGCATTTGACGTGGCTGCAGTGTATACTGAAGTAGTAAATAGCAGAATAGTTTCATTTCATTACTTTATACCCATGTAATGTAAATACAAATATTGTTACTACAAGAAATCATAAGCATTAATTATTATTATTATTATTATTATCATTATTATTGATGTTTCCTAGGTTTAAAAGCTGTATACGAGTGAGTTAAGAATACGCTTTATTTCCTTTAAAGAGATCCAGCAATTTCCCTGTTGAATTAGGAAAAAGGAAAAGTAAAAAATTCTATATTTTTAACATCATAACAGAAGCTGGAGATACTGTTCCCTGACCGTAAACTGCACAGACATAAAAAAAAAAAAAAAAAAAAAGATTAAATAAAACGCAGGTGCAGAGAAATACCTGTTCTCTGTATCTGTTGCTTTAAATAAGCAAATCACTATATTTATCTCCTGAGCTGGAGCTCAGACTTAACCACTGTAATATATTTGCTTAGCTGTAAATCAAATAAGGAACTTATCTGTGTTTGCACTATCGTTCTGGCTCTTTTTTCACCTTGTATTTCCTTATAGAAACCGCTGAATGCATGTTTTCCCCGATAAACATTCAAATTCTATGACATAACTCGTCATGCACGTAAATGGTAGAAAGCAAATGGCACAAAACAGACAGGGTGGTTTCTGTTTTCACCTTTAAAGTAAAAAGGATTCAAATTTGACTGTTAAAAGATTTGAATAAAGGATTGCATGTGAAAGTTTAAACATTAACAAAGCCTTTACACTTTTCCATCCAGTTGGGAAAAAGAGGGAAAAGAAGTTAATGATATGCCAAACTGACATATATTTACATAGACAAACATGGGTGACAAACAAATCGTGCACCTGTTTCTACATTGTCCCACTGACTCTCGGAAAACATCGGGAAAAGTAAAAGCCTGACTGGTTTCTAGTTTAATTTAATCTCTACACAGCCAAAGAATTATGAGCTGGCTGCTCTCAGAGCTGATGATCATTCCCCCTGGTCATCAATCATTCTTGTTGTACATGATAAGTAGGCCCGGGGGAGCAGGAAGCAGGCTACAAGGTGAAAGTCAACACTAAAAACATTTTGGGGAGCGGGAACCCGAAGCCCACCTGACACCACAGTGGAGTGCACCTCCTCATTTATCCTTCCGACCCGGCTGCCCTCACTGGGGATGATAAAAGCCTCGAGGCTGTGATGCTTCGCAACCTCTGATCTGAAAGCCAGTCCTGGATACTGTCATGGAATTTTTTTTTTCTTGATATCTCCTCCTTTTCGACCCCTGAAAAATCATCAGTGGCTTGGTTGTGTTATTTTTGCACATTTCTCTTTTCCCTGGTGTGATGTAAAAGGCTCCTCTGCGTTGGTGAAAGATGAGCTCCTTTTAACTTGAGATTTAGCCGAGAAAAAATATGTTTAGAGGAAGTTATTTATTATCTTTAGCATCATGACTACCTAACTTGTCGTCTACAGTGGATAGACAGCACTCATAAAGTCAATTTGTCTTTTACCATCACATTATCACCAGGGACACTTTGGAAAAATAAACGTTTTTATCTCAATAAGCATTTTTTTTTTAGGTTAAATACATGTTTGAAAAAATGTATTTGTTTACCACAGAACATTTTTTAACATATTTTTGTATGCACACGGGTTGGAGTAGACGACCTGATCCCATTGGAAGGATTATAAATAGAATACAACATTTGTGTGTCATGTCTCCACATTTTAAGCTTTTTGTGTTCCATCTAATGCTGAGTCATTGTATATGGACACATGGTCACAGCCACATGGTGAATGTTTTTAATGTACTGGGTTTTAAACACGTGGTTAAGTTTAGGAAAAGATCAGTGAAAGTAAGGCCATAGGTAAGAAGATCATGTAAAAAAAGCCAACAGTGATGGTTAAAAGTCATGTTTCCTCTCTGTTATCCTCACTACTTGGACTTTTTCACTCTTTATAAACCAAGACCGTTTCTTTGCACAAGTTAGTAGAGACTAAATTAAGTAAAATGACACAAAAAACAAACAATAACAGCAAAATTACATAAGAATCCGGCGTGTTATTCACATGCTACTTGGTGATAGCGAGCTGGAGAAGAATATCCAGAAACATGTTGCATGGAAGTCCATCAAAGTGACTTTATGTGACAGGAGTTCTGCACAAATTTATTTATGAATACATTGAAAAACTACTGCTCAGATGATACTGGACTTTAATGAAGAATTGTTACCAAAATACATGCAGTATTGAGAGGGACAAAAAACTGTTCTCTGGTAAACAAACTATGTAATGGCTTTTCTAAATGAACAATTTCTTACCAATCTATCAGCCAGAATACACCGACACCAATGTATCTGCACTGAGCTTATATCGGCCGATACATCGGCCTGACAGATTTATTGGTCTGGCTCTAAAACAAACACACTTCTACTCACAGAGGACCTTTGTTTTACACGTACATACAGTTGCACGGCGGCTCCCATCTGAGTCCCAAACACAAAGGCTTTAAAGATTCAGGGATTCGCTGCTGTTGCTGGTCGCCCAGTGTGACTTGTATTTCTACTCTTACACAAAGATCTTTTTCTCCGCTCGTCTTAACAACATGTTGTATCCACAGCTGTTGTGACATGTTTACACTCTAACTGTTGTCTAACTATGCTCTGGACACCTTAACATTTACTCATCTCATTTGCTCACAAAGTCAACAGATCAGGAAGATAGCAGTTTTCATGTTGGCTGGGCGGTTGTGTATTAATTGTCTATTATGCAAATGTTGCTTTGACAGACAAGGGAGATTCACTGTGGTTCAGGTGTAGGACCTTACAGCCAAACAAAAAGGGGCTGTTTCACAGCCTTGGGACATAAAATGATGTTAGATTTAAACAGCTGGGTGACAGGAGAATCATAAAAATAATTTCTTCAAACTACATTCATAAATACACTGTCTATAATAAATGTGTTGCTATGTATTTCTTGGCAGTCGTTTGCACTTCCAAAAATGCAAATGAAGTGACGCTAAGAGCTCACTGTTTATCATGCGGCATCAGTCCTTAAATAAATTGATTTCTCTCATCAGCCTGCTTTTCCTGTTCATTAAATCTGGAGTCAGGCTTGTTTATTTAAAACTGATGAGAAAACACACGCAGCCTGGCGACTCCCTGCGAGCTCTGAGAGCGAGGTGCCGTCGGCCCTGACCCATGTGAAGGTCTTTTGAGTCACGACCGTGTTGTTTTTGATCCCTCTTTCATTCCTCCTCCTAATATTTACATGGATTGGCAAAGCTGTTTACTGTATGCTGCACATTTGACGTAAGCTTTAAAGGCACTGCTGCAGCCACACCAGTGAAACCAGTCTCACCACAGAGGTCCAATATAAATCAATGGAGTCATCTGGAGGGCATGATGGCAGCCTATAGGGCCCAATGAATGTCAGCTGACAGTGCGCTCATTGACACAGAGCTCGGCCTCCTCCTCCTCCATCCCCTTGAATCAAGTGCAGGGGGACAACTTGACCCCGTTTTTTAAATGGCACACCTGCTGCTGATAATGAAAAAAGCAGGAAAGATAGCTCAACACCCTGCCTACACCCTCCTGTGTAGGACCCGCTCTGCCAGCCCCGTAAATCTCGCCAAGTGAGACGGCGTGCTGGAGGGAACAGCGGACAGGATGACTCCGAAAGTGTTTGCAAAGATGTTTTAGGTCTGCAAAGCTCATATAGGTGGATGAACTCGGAAAACTCTGTTTCGGTGAGTGATAGGTGCCTTGGGCTTTCCGCTAATAAGGTGCCTAAAACACTCTAAGCAGAGAGGTTTGTATCTGAAAAAAGCTGCTGTGATGATCAAGTAAAGAAAGTATTTCTATTTTTTCACAGGAACCACAACCTGTTTTTGCTGTAAATCGAGTGGAAGTTTAAATTTAGTAGAGCTATTTGCATCCTATGTATTTATATAAATTAAATTGATAGGAAAGTGCTGCAGAGCATAACAGGAGTGAGGAATGAGGCTCTGGCTCCTGGGTGTTAGGATTCAGAAGAGGTGTTGTGGTCCCACCTGTCAGCTGGCATCTGTCACCGAGTGGTCAGCTACTGTACAGCTTGGCCATTATATACACGCGGCTCCAACCCGCAGAGGCCTGCAAAGTACACATTGTCGTGCAGTACAAACAGACCACTTCCTACTGCACCTCACCGACTGCATTACTGCGCCATCTACTCTGATTTACACTCCTGCTATTTAGGATATTATGTAATGGCGACTGTGTATCTGTTATTTTTATCTTCAATATTTAAATTCATATTTGTTTATTTGTCGCAAGGCCTGGATATTTAGAAGAAGGTGAATTTTTACATTACATGATACAATTAAACTTCATAAAATAAAATTCTAAATATTACAAAAAAATATCAAGTTTCACTTTTGATATAAATTAAATACAATACACTTAAATAAAAATTGCCTTTGTCCTGCTGTAAATTGTCCAAACTGAAAAAGTTTATTATAAGCTTAATAAAATAACATTTTGTTTAAATGTTTTAAACATATTGAATATAATAGATATTTGTTAAAACTTAATAAAAATAAAAACAAAATATCTTTTCATATCATGAATGTTATAAGGTACAGCAAATTGGTAAATAGTGTAATTGCGGGAACTCTTCAGGTGAAACTTCATTACTGTTAATAAAAATGTGGCTGAAACAGCAGATCTTTCTGATTAAAATGTATCATCTAGTACATTTTTTTTTTATAATTTAATTATTGTTGTTATTGATATTTGCTATAAAATGTTTCATTATATAAGATGCTTGCAGATACAAGGGTGAAACTGACCTGAAATGTTTAAATATATGATTTTAAGAGAAAAAATCTCCTTTTTCTGCTACTCAGACTCTTCAAATACATGTGAATGTGTATATAATTTATATTTTAAAAAATGACAGATTGGGCCTTTAAGTCTCATCATGTGTTTCTCTACGCATGCTCCTGCGCTGCACGGCTCGCTCAAACACTGGGAGTGTGTGTGTGTGGTCCATTCCACTGGTGTTTACAGTCTCTGGTCAGAGTGGAGGATGTCAGTGGTGAAGAGTGTGCAGCATGGCACTGGGTGTGGGCTCAAAGGATGTCAGTGCCACGGGCCAGAATCTGTGCCACGAGACATGCGTTAGTGCCAACCACAGACGCGTAGGAATCCATAGTGCACCCTGGGAAGGAAAACTTATTCAGATAATCTAAGCAGAGAGAAAGAAAGCACAGAAAGCTGTTAACATATTTCGGCGCCTGCTGCTGCGGCGATATTTCTGTGCTTCCTTGTCGTTGTCTGCACGTATTACGAGGATTCAGGAAGCTGAAAACTCGTCTTTCTCTCTTAACTCTGCAGACACAGCACCCTGCTTGGGAGAGGTACGTGACATCAGGAGAGTAGAGAAAGGGGGAGTCTGGCCCATATTCTTGTTCGTGTCCAGATCCAGGGCAGTGCCGGGCTCAGTGTACTGCAGCAGTGTGGCAGGACAGACTGTTTCCTGGCAGCAGAGCCGGGACACGCTGTCAAGCAGCACACTAACTCCAAACTATTATGATCCTCTACTGCTCATGTTGTTTGAGTTTAGAGGGTGGAAAAACTAGAAAGGGAGTGTATGTGTGTGCTGGGGTGGGGTACTGGGGGACGTCAAATAATCTCTGATAATTGCTGGATTGTCCACAGGTCCTGCCTGAGTGTACTCAGCGAAGGAGCCATTTGGCCCGTTTCATATTTAAAAGAGCAAATGCAGGGAGGGAGGCCGGCATTTTCACCAGAATCAACACCTGTGTTTAAACAGTGAGGAGGAAACGGCTTTTCAATCAAAAGGACATTTGTCTTCAGGTGAGCTTGTGTGCAAACCTCTGGAGAAACACTGCCGCCACTGTTCGCTCACAGACAGATCAGCACAATGATAAAGAATTTGTAATAAAACAGAGAGAATTCAACATGTAAAGGAGGTCTTTTACAGCACTGACAACTGCAACCAACAGATACTCAAATGATTTATGGTGGTAAACCGATGTGACAGGCCTCATAAACAGAAGCATTTGGTTCTGAATGGCTACTATGTCATATCAAATATATCTGTTTCACTGATGATTATAACTTCAACAACTTCGTACTGGCTTCCAGCAAGAAAACATCACTCAAACAGACATGTTTCCAATAAGGAAGAGACTCAAAACTACAGGGATGCATAACAGCTGCTAATAAACAAAGAGAGTAAAACAGCTATGGAGATGGGCTGAACAACATTACTACAAAGATACACAAAAGGCCTGCAAAACAACACAACAACTACAAATTGAAACTAAATAACTACAAAGACTTGAAAAATGACCACAAAGAGTCACGTAATTAACACAAAATGACAAAAAGCAACAACAAAAACACAAAACAACCACAAAAAGGGGTAAAGCAACCCCAGAAATAAATACCTACAAAAATCCAAAAACAATTAAGTGGCACAAAACACCTACAAGAGTCACAAAATGACCAGAAAGACAAACAGGCGACTAAATACAGACACAAGTGACCAAATAGAGACACAAAGGCATGTCAAAGAGTCACAAACTGACTTAAAAAGTCAAGAAAAAAAGGAACAAAAGTGCGAAATATGACTCAATACCACAGGGCTACAAAGAGATAAGCAACAACTACCACAAAAAGCATAGAAACTATAAAGTCCGTGTGTCTCCCTCCTGTTAGGGGAGGCTTTAGGGTCTTCTGCATGTCTCCCAAACTGAGGTGCATTTTGTTCTAAAACGGACTGAGCTATAATGTGCCAGTTTGAGTTTGGTCGGCCGTTTCATACCTCTCAGTCTCCAGTGGGTTTAATAAGTCAAGTCACCTAAGGAAAGACGCTTGTTTTGCCACCTCCATAAAATTGGTCGGGGATTTTGCTGTTTTTCCAAGCCTCTCTCAGGCCAGTTCAATACTTTGGGGAGACCTAAGCTACTATTACTACCACTTTTACACATTTGCTTCACAAGTGATGTGGCTTGAATTAAATTGCAACATTATATCTTCAACTCAGGGCTTAGCTTATATAATGGGGAGCCCGTTACTGGCATTTTCAGACTCCTCAATCAGAGTAATAAATTGGGTCTGATGGCTAATTTTAGCTGAAATCCAATCCTGGACAATAAGTTACAAGCCTTGCGGGACCTTTTAGTCAAACTGTGTCTGGCACTGCCACAGTTGAAAAGAACCTTTTTAATAAATGTCTTTCCCAAAAGTTGCATGTTTTCAAAGCAGTGCTCAGTCCAGATACAAGGTCACACAAATAAAGTGCAGTTTACCATGTCCAACACCTGAGTTAGCTTGTGACGTCATTCGCGGTTTAGAACTCACTCGCTACAACTGTTTAATTTCACATTAAAGGACGTTTTATTCGTTATCACAGTGCAGTTTTTGAAAGTCCCCCTGTCTGTGCTGCCCCCCTCCCCCGTACTCATGAGGAGACAAGCGTCTAGGTCAGTGTGATTTCACTGTATGGCCCTCAGTCAGTGCATTAGCAGTGACGTGATCATGATTAATGTTAATCACGCTGGATTTACTGTGTGTTTATTTTATGGCGCTGTTGGCGGAGTGGAGCTGGGCCCATCTACGAGAGCTCCTGCTGGCAGCGTGAGGAGGTGGACTGGGGGATTTGGACCATGTTTGCCTTGATACTCGGCTGTAACGCTGGCTCGTCTGAGGACCTCGCGGCTGAACAGAGGTTGCGTTGTCAGTCATGAGTGACTGCAAACATTTCCTGCTTGCTGAAAACTTGCTGATTTCTCTACCCTGGCTGTCTCTTTTGATAAGGGGGAATGATTAGATCCCACATGATTCAGCACACTCGCTGTTTTCTGAACTCGAACAATTGTGTATTGTCTGTGCCGCCGCAATCTGAAGCACAATTAGGATGACATGTGCAGAACACTGGACATCATGATTTGGTCAAGTCAGCCTGTTTATCCACATGGCTGCTCCATAATCAGCAGCACTGTGTCCAGCTGCTTGGTACTGGGTGGCACCGAGAGCTTCAGGTGTCCCAAAGACAGTGCAACACTGCCACCATGCTTAACATGTGTACTACAGTGTCACAACAGCTCCTCTTTTCTCCAGCAGCACATTTTAACAAGCAAAGGAACTCAATTCTGCTGTTAGAAGACAATAGTTTGTTTAAAAAATAACTAAATTAAGGATTGAATTGGATTAATGCATATCAGTCAAGCATCTCCAGAGAGTACCAGCCCCGAGTGGGTCAGATGTTTAGAGAAGCAGCAGTTGAGGAAAACAGAGGTCTGTATGTTGAAGACTGTGTCAAACTGCCTGTATTTCATTTCACCAATTTCACCTTAACACACATATACTCCAATATTTGCTCCAGCCCTGCCCTTAAAAAACACAGAATAACAGAAAAGGCTCAGATAAAATCCCAGTGTGCATTGTATCTGCCTTGTTTACACTGACGGATTCCCTTACCACTTGTGTTAAATGTAGCCCTCCGTGTTATTCTACCAAGCAAGAAAGAAAACAATTACTGAAAATGAGGCTGAGTTGAGAGGAGGCCTGTGTGTAAAATAACAAAGACGTGCGACTGTTTGGATCTGATAAGCCCTGTCGAGTGTTTCCTCTAATGCCTCTGAAAATAAACAGCTGGGTTGATGAGGTGAATGGAGGCTTGGTTTGGGTCCTAACCGCTGCCGCAGCCCGGGAGCTTGTTTTAGGGGCTGGACCAGCCAGGAGCAGTAGAGGGCCCCCATCAGTGGCTCAGGCGCCGAGTGAGTTAAACAGGTTAGTGTGTTGGCCGTCTGAACCTGCTGTGACACACACACACACCGATCTCTTTCGCAGAAAAGGTATACCGACAAGACACACACACATAGAAACACATGTACGTGCAGATAGAATAAAAACAGAGCAGCATCCCCAGAGCTCCCAGCTGTTGACTGCACAGTTCAGTCTGTCATCAACAATAGGATTAAGATGCCTGACTGTACAGGATGAATGACATACAGTGTGTGTGTGTGT
>CAFUXE010000160.1:382237-438671 GCA_903364295.1 Serranus cabrilla | reverse complement strand
TGTGTGTGTGTGTGTGTGTGTGTGTGTGTGATGGATCTGCTGAACTCAGAAGGAATTCAGGCTTGAAATGACACATTCACATCATTCCTGCAGACTGAAATGTTCTGTCTGTCAAACCTGACATCATATCATTAAGATCACTGACAAACAGATTGAAATAAAGCCAAAAAATTAAGGTGCAACTGGAATTAAATTGTTTTGTTTTTTGGCCACTGCAGCTTACATATCAGGTCTTAAATACTTTGCGTGTCAACACAAAATGAAATAAAAAAAATGCTATTTATATTCATGTTTTTTTGCTCCAAGTTTTGCATTCATGCGATTAGTTACTTGTTTTTGTAGATGGCCACAATATTTCGATAAAGGCGATAAATCATTACATAAAGCAGTAATATAAACATTCCAACAACACATTATTTTTTACTACAAAAAGAGGTGATTACATAGGATTCAATCTTTGTTTTGGATCTCATAGAATAAAATAAGTTCCGGCGGAGAAAAGGCTAAAGAAGTCAAAACTACAGTGACACTAGAATATACAACACATACTATTGTAGAATAGCAAGCCTTCATCAGGGTCATGGCGGATGATCTACCTTATTTGGCCATAAAGTGACTCTAATGGGCTAATTTGAATGAAAATCTATAAGATTATTACTCTAAAAAAAGTGTGGTTCGTTTAGTTTTGCTAAACTAATGTTCTCAAGATCAAGAATGAACTTTCAGGTATGACTTGTAAGCCAACATGAATAAGACACTAAAACAGGCTGAGATTAAATTAGATTTATAGATTGTATATGAAAGCTTCATCTGTTCATAAAGGCCATGCAATATAGTTGAAAGTCCTGGAAAAAACTAGTAAGTGACTTTAGACTTTGTTTAGATTCATTATTATCTACAAAATGTGTTTTTTTTAAATCATCTAAGCTAATCTATTTGATTGCAGTTTTTATATGTCCTGTCCATCTATCAGGATTGCTGTGTAAATTGCAGTGAGCCTGTGTATCCTGACAGAAAACTCCATAGCACCACTTGTGGCCAAACAGTGCACAGCGTAGCTTTAAAGAGAAAATCCTGCCAGTGATCCAGTGTTTCCAGCACCATGTCTGGTCTTGCCTCGACATCAGAGCTGACCAGCCAGACCAGGTCTCACAAGTTGGTGCCACTGAATCACCCTGAGGTGCGCTTTGTGCTTGAGCAGTCAATTCTGACCTCATCTTCCCTTTGCATGTTTCTAAAAATAGTGTTGTAACATGTCTGCACGCCCACACCCTCTCAGGTCCACACACCCAGCGGGTGTCATACCTTTGTGTCACATGCAGGCAGATACAATCACACCCCTTTAATCCCACTTCAGCGATGTTTGTTAAAAGCTTATCATAATTTACGCAGTTTAATGGAGCGATTTGTTGTGAAAGCAGCCAGCTATTAACTTGTGTTGCATATGCATGTTTTTTTCATTAAACAGCACATTATAGGACCTTGATGAGAAGATTAAATAAAAACACTTCTATGATCCAACTTCCTTGGCGTTATCTGCTCATCAGAGCGAGTGATGAGACGGAGAGAATGTGGGAATTTCACCGTCAAACAGGTAGAGACAAGACCGGCCTGCCAGCACACAGGAAAATGAATTCATTCATAAAAACCACAGAAAGCAAAACATGCTTTATCATCCAGACATATCTCCCAACCTGCTCTGATGGCTTCTCTCTCTTTATTCTCATTGCATCAGCTACTGAGGTCACTTCTTAAAGGAGTGCAGAAAATGTGTCAGGATGAATTAAAAGGTTATGTCATTTTGTATACGTGCATAGTATTGCGTACGGAGCGACGGCCATGATAGTGAAGCAGAACAATGAAACAAGGTCAATGCAGACATCTGGACTGAGGCCAAGAGACAGAATGTCCCAGATCTGTCGGGTTAGAGGAAAATACTACGAGGACAAGACATTTCCATAATTATGCATAATTATTTTGTCAGTATGTCCCACAATAATAATATAACAATATTCAATACAATGAGGTTAATTTTGAAGTAATGCTCAGCTAAGCAACCAAAAAAATACACGTCAATATTACTTCAGAGTAAAACCTTGAATGTCTTTTGTTTAATTGTAATTTCAGTGAATCTAATAACTGATATAATAACTGGGCAGTACCAGCTGACAGGAGAGAAATGATGATGGGCGGTCAGTAACGCTCCTCAGAGCTTCCAGCAGCATGATTTTGAGGAAGTTTGGAGCCTCGGTTTGGCTCCGATTGCTCGTTTGAGTTCATGGGCTTAAATAAAGACACTTAATCACAAGTGCTCAGCGGAGTTTTTCCCGGACTGTGCAGGACTTCGCCAAGACCTCAGGCAGTCACATCTCTGGATTGGGAGGAAAA
The DNA here is from genome assembly GCA_903364295.1 of Serranus cabrilla. Lineage (NCBI taxonomy): Eukaryota > Metazoa > Chordata > Actinopteri > Perciformes > Serranidae > Serranus > Serranus cabrilla. The sequence continues at coordinate 436,283 of CAFUXE010000160.1, read as the reverse complement.
ATATTCCCCCCAGATTACTGCATGACTCACAAAAACAACTGCTTTGAGAGAAACACGATCCACATATCATTTAGATTTTATGGCAGATTTTAGTCGAGCACATTTACATGCACTAGTGAGTCGTACGTGGATATTAAGAGGAAGAGGGTACAACAAAACGACGAAATTAACAGAGAGACAGTAAAACAAACAAAAGTGATGTGGAAAACATGATGGAAATGTGGCATTTAGGTTTGTTTCTAATATTAATTTAAGACTTCTTATTTTTCGTCTATTCAGCCAAATCAAAGCTTCGGTGAAGGTTTTTTTTTTATATTTTAAAAACCTGTGAAACCACAGACCTAACGAGATTTTTCAAAGTGATTTTTAAAATTTTAATCATAATTTAATCAAATTCTGGTATAGTGTGATGCAAGAAACATTTATATTTATATTCATTTTTGTCTCTTCAGCCATCATGACCAGTCTTCTTATGCCTGGTGCACATTAAATGATTTCCAAATCTTTTTTTTAAAAAACGTGGGAGACCACAGACCTAACAACAGATTTAAGTTATATATTAATATTTTAATCATAAACATGGTGGGAGAGGCAAATTGGACCCAAATTTGGTAAAATGTTAAGTCAGTTGCACTTTGTGGCATTATGTTTTTAATGACGCACAATCTTTTCCATGTGAGTATAAAAGCATAAAAGTTATCATAAAAATATTTAGACCTTTTTTCAGTTTTCAGCATTTGATTTTGGTCCAGTCAGATCGGTGCAAACCAAATTGCTTAAAACAAACAAGGAGAACAAGGTGTACTGAAACGGGCACATTCTATATTATATATTATATTATGGTATGATATGTCACACATTCACGTTTTAAAACAGCAACACTTATTTCCAGGACAGCTTACATTAACTGGCTGATCAGCACCCGCCGAGCTGATTTTCTTATGAATAGAAGTCAATTAAGTCTCACAACAAATTTCTGGTGGTCCTTTTTTATTGTCCTGACACTTTCTACATGACTGTTTACAGGGTGGGCACGGCTGTCTGCCCACACCATATAAAAACAGGCTTAACACACCTGGAAAATAAAATGCCGCTGGAAAACGCTTGTCTTCCAGGGCAGCATAAAATCCAGCACCTCTACTCATGACTAATTGGCTGTTAACACTGTTTTAACAAACCTGAGCTCGAGCGTTACACCGATGTGCAAATGAACAGGCATAATTGGAAGAGACGTCAACCAGTGTTGGCTCAATGGAAACCAGTAGTCAGTTGAGGGTGGGTGTGAAACAGAGCTGTATTTATTTTATAATGACGTCACTAAGGTTAGCTCTATGGATGGTCAGTTTTTTTTATATAGATAGTTATCTGTAAAAAATGTACCCCTATCTGGATCCGTACAGCATGATCCAATCAATCCCAATTATTCCAGTGATTCATTTTAAATAATCATTAAATACTAAAGGTACTTCAAAATCGTGATTAAAACAAATTGGACATTTTAATCTACATCATTTTAAAGCTTTTTTTAAAGTTGCATACAATTATATTTAAAGTTATTTGCTATACAGACATATCAAATTTCCTCATAACTTCTAAAAGATTTAAACAAATCTTTTTTCATTTAATACTTTTTTCTTAAATTTATGAACCATTCCATCCATAATTGTTCAAAAAAAATGTAAATGTATTTTAAGTTATTATCATTATGATTATTATTACTACTATTATTATTAATATAGATGTGGTGATACAAACAGAAGGAGGAGGAAATAAATAAAAAAATAACCCATAGTGATTATACATATATGCATCTGTATACCTGCATCCTTCTTAATAGCGTTTATAAACCAACATTTTTATTTTTATTTACTTTAAATTTCGATTAATTTAAATTTCATATGACTTAACTAAAAGGGGTGTTTATTACACTGAATTAAAAATAACCAGACAAAAAAGAAGAGGAAAAAAATCTGCTATTGCTGTGTCAACAAACACACAAATCTCCAACTGTCATCATGTGGTGAATTGGATGCACATGAGCAGCTGTATATAACATCCAATGTACTGTGTAATGGCAGCATGTACAGCTAAGTCTGGAAGAAAACAGGTCTCCTGAGTGCTGCTCGGCACAGTGCTGACGTGTCCGCTCCAGTCTAAATATTGGATGTGCAACAACTACCTCCACCGATTTCAATATCAAGAGTTAAAAAAAGAAACAAGGGGAAATCTGGGCCAAAATAATGCTGTTTTTAGAGATTGTGATGCACATCAAGTCGTAAAGGTTTTTTTGTTCTTTCTACTTGTGCACAGTGACAGAACACGTTCTAGGAAGAGAAGAGTCAGTCACATTCACTGAAAGGGAATTCACCCTGTACAGGAAGCTGGCCAACAGACAAGCTTCTTAGTTTTCACCAAGGCGTCTAACAAAGCGGTCCAACCGGTGGCTGTCTACAGTTAGCAGATTGTTGTACCCAGTCTAACATTACAAGGTAATTACAGGGCAGGACATTTTTTTCTGCATTAAATATGCTTGATTATCTAACTATAGTATCCACTCGTTCCAATTTAACAAGACGATCGAAGTTTAAACATAATACACACTCATGTAATACATCTGAATGCTACTGTAGGCAGAGTACTGCCATGAGTTTCTGAACATGTAAAAAGGATACTGCTGCACAGTGTGTGGAGCAGCCGGGTTTCTTTTCTTCTCTGACCCCCTATGGGTCAGTGGGAGTGTAAATGTCACTCTGAATTGATGAACTGCCTTTTTGAGCTGACTTGTCAAATAAAGATTCTCAGTTTCAGCAAAAAAGACTAAATGATCCGTGGTGATTTTATCTGAAGCGTTCATACAAATGTCTTTCATTTCATGTCACTGGTAAATTGTTTTAAAAAACCAAGGTATTAGTAACGTTAAAGACAAATTTGGAACATGTGGGAACAAAGTTATCGTTCACCGTGAAACAGGCTTGAAGCCTGTTCAGACAAAGGTCCTTTTAAGATACAAAGTGCAGGTGACCAACTTGTATCCGAGTCATGTGGCTGCCTGTCAGGCTACAACCTGAGGCCTGGCTGATTGTTAACACCCCACAGTGAGACCTGTTGCCCTGGGCTATTAGTCATCCTGACAAGCATGGCGTATGTGCCACTCTCTCTGGTCATGACACACTTGTTTCCACCATCTCCCCACCTTTACACCGCGCTCCCGCTCTGATATATTCCTAACGCATAGTGGCAAGAGTGACACAACGCCACTGAACCAAAACAAGCACCTATCAATTACTGATGAAAGAGGCCTTTTAGCTATTTCTTATGCTCAGAGTTGGGCATAGATGGGACTTAAAGCAATGTCAGAGATGATGGAGTAAGACCTTCAACATAGTAGGACAGCAGTGGAAACCGGCAAAGCTCAGTAATCTTACAGTGAGTATTAATCTGTAATGGCACGCTCCATGCATGAAAAGTACAAGTACGGCTTCCAGCACACAAAGGCTTTTATGAATAGTTATGATATAACTACAATAGAGCAATGGTGAAACTGCATAGTAGAAACTAATAGTTTAATGTGACCGGTCCATTCTCAATATCACGTCATCAGACACATTAGCTTCAAGTTATGATGCTGTACATGGCCATATTCATATACTCAAGGAATATTGTATAAAGAGTGATAAAGTCTGCATAGGGAGGAGGACAGTGTCTTTGCATGGGTTAAAAAAAATGAAGCCCTTTTCATAAAATAAATGAATTAATAAATAAAACTAAATACATATCTGTATCATTGTAATGTTGGACCCCACTCTGAGAATTAAGACACTCATCTACAGTATCAATGATTTCATGCTAAATACAACAGAAATATTTGCTGTTACTGCAAAAGCAAATATAGGCTATTGCTTTTGGAATAATATACATATTTTCTCTCTTCTCAAAAACATTTTTCAGAAAAACTATAGTTTACTAAACTAAATGTAGTCTATTAAAAATATTATAAAAGCTTTTTTAAGAAATGTTTGAAAGACCAGAAGAGTGTTTATGTCCTGTGTTACACTAAAACAGTGACTTAATCTAACGTACGTACAATGTTCTTTGAACTATGAAGCTTTTTGCAAAAAACAAATAAATAAAAATACGTGTATGTATGTATCTAAAAACTTTTCAAGGAGTGCAATGGACTCCACTTGATGGATCACACATCTAAAATACTAATCATTAAATACTAAATATGACCGATTTTAGCCAGTACTATAATAAATAACAAAAGTATAATTCACTATTAATATAATTTTTTTTAAATATATAAAAAATAAGGTAAAATCTCTGAAATTATGCGATACCTCAGCTGTTGCCTCCGCACAGTACTTCATCTTGTCTCAGGTACGTTCCCAGACAAAGGACATTTCAAACATGTGGATTCATCTTTAACTCTGCGAGAGGAGGAGACGCCGCTATTAAAATTAAATCAATCTGATTTATGCTGCCATTGATACACTTCATTTGCAGATCCTAAGTCTTAAACCAGCCTTGGGACGATTGTTTTTTGTTCTTTGCATGTCACGCTTAAAGGTTGACCTCTGAAGGGCCACTGCTCCGAGTAAAAAATACCAAACCATGACATGAAATATAAAGTTTTGTCCTTGGCGTTACTCGAACTCAGGGCATGTAACAATATTAATGTGTCCATTCAGGCACACAGTGATGCACTAATGTTGACTTATTTTCAGGTATCTGTATTTTTGTTAGGCACTGGTTTGTGTGAGTTGCCATTCAGGGCTCAGCCAGCTGTAAGAAATATAAGCAGTGATTTAATATTAGATCAGGCAGGGATTCAGTACGCTGGTAAAGCCATTAAGAGCTTTCTCTTCTCTTTCATCATGTCCAGGATGGGAGGCCTCACATTGCCTGCTGCAAAGAGGAGACGTGATCGGCGGATCATATTCGGGGGCCGTAGATAATGTATGTGGTTAATTTACAGCTCAGAGGTTTCTTAATCTTGTCCTGCACTGGTCCTGAGGTGACAGGCAAAGCTGCATTCAGAAACTCGGAGGTGTAATCAGCAATCAGAAAAGGGAAGTTGGACGTCAGGCTTTTATTAATGGTTTCCTCAGAGGAGTTTGATTTACTGTCCTGCACACAGTTGAACTTATAGAGTGTGTGTGTGTGTGTGTGTGGAGGCGATGAGAGGGAGGTATAGGGGATGCTTGAAGAGCTGAGTTAGTGCAGCACTACAAATTACATTTCAAAGAACAATAACCCAAAATCAACTCAAATATTTTCACGTCTGAGGAATCGATTTATGCCGGGTTTAGTCAGTATAAACCATCACAAGCGCTGGGGGTTTTGCCCTTTGACCTTACTGTTGCTATGGGGAATAACATCTGAAATGAGGTGACATGAATTTTGTGAGCTGGAGTTCATGTTGAAACATATAAAGGCGATTTTGGTTTATATTTGTTTAAACCATGACAGCTGCAGAAATAATTGCTCTCCTTTTATTTCGTGATTTTATTTCAGAGTATAATGCTCCTATTTCAGTATGGAGTTTTAACATGTAATTGTAATATTGTCATTATGTTTCCCATTTTGTTGCATTGATTATTATCTAACCACACAAGAACTGCTGAAGGCTTCCAAATCCATCCCGAAACTAAGTGGGGAAAAGTGCTGAATTTAGGTTTTCAGTTTAACCCTGAGACCAACGGGACCGCCAGCAGTCCTACAGTACTGTCTTTAAGAGGCAGTTGCAGCCTCAGTTTTAAAGCTAGAGAAAAGATACTGGTATCATAAGAAAGACATAAACTGGTACCATTTCATCCATAACGCTCCAATGTTTTACTTTGTTAAGGGAAAAAGTGACATGACCGTTTTAAAAGACATCCTTTGACCTCCGAATTCAAGATATCTGAATTAAAATGAGTTCTATGGGTACCCACAATTACTTTAACTTTACAACCACAAGACCATTCACACAATGTATGGCTTTCTCATAAGTGGGTTTCTGAGCAATTTTCAATCACCAAAAAATGTAATTCTTACAGAAATCTCCAAATATCTTTATGTTGTGGATTCAAAATCACAGCTTGGATTCATCTATGTTGTTCCTCAAAGTCTGGGTATCTTCATTTGTTTGGAGGGAGTTCAGACCATTTTCATCAACTGTGTACTGCGTCACCAACTTATGAGAAATAACTGAACATGGAAATGGCCATCATATACTTAAACCATAATGTTCTAAGAGGTTATGCACTCTAAACTTCAAAAAAAATTAAGAGGTGCCAAGAAAATACCCATTTTTTGGTACAAAACTTCTTACCTTCTTCTAAAATACATTTTTAGGTTCACAGTATTCAGATGATGTATACCACTTCTATGTGGTAGCTACTGATGACCTGCTAGCTCCCCTATCACATTAATATTTTACAACAGAAAAGCTCAGCCTTCGATACTGAAGCTGTGTCTTTGCTGCTTTCTGCTCTTCCCTTCCTGTCTGTCCGTACAATTATAAAAAGTTATTACCCTCCCTCTCTTTCACTGCCTCGAGGCAACACTGGCAGACGCATTGGGTTTTATTGGGTTCTTTTGATTTTGGATGAGCTGCCTTCTGACCCATGCGGACCTTTCTGTATGAGTTTAATTGTGCCGAAAGCAGGTATATAGGGTTTACAGTACGACCTCAGCCAAAACAGAAAAGATGACATGGATGACAGTCTTAAAAGAAATGGACCGTGTCACTGGGATATAAAGTTTTTTACTACTGTTTAGAGAAAATAAAACTAGAAAGAAAGGAGAACAAATGTGAATTCGGTTGATGCTAAATTTGCAGTGATATAGTAGTAGTAGTATGCTGTCTTTCTTTTTTTATCATACATCATAACTTTACACATAAATATGAATACGAGGTTTTTAAGATGTGATGTGATTTAAGCCGAATGTTAATTTGAAGAGTTATTTATTGCTGAAGTAGCATAATGCCACAGAGTCTCCTCACTTGTGTGTGCCTGTAAGACACCACATGCTGGAAGTGATGGCTTCAACATAGTCGTTTTCAAACGTATGAGTTATTGTGTCTTTAACACATCCAACCATGTCTTTTTTTCATAAAGAAGCTGTTACCGGTCAGGGGGTCAAACGCTGTCCTCATTAAAATGTTGTTCTTAGCAACTGAACTGCAATAAACAAATCGGAGTAAATCCCAAAACACATTTTCGGATAACGTATCGGTGTGCGGATGTCACGCCGTCCGCACTTATCCCCACATCCTCCCTGAGGGACCTACACCAAAGTGGAAAAGGGGCACATTACTCATATTTATGGAAATTATCTGGGAGAGCTCTCCCATGATGCTCGGGCCTCTCAGCGGGTGCCATGCAAACGCAGACGATGATCTCTCCAGCAGCTGCTTAACCAAGACGGACCTGTGATTCCCATCAAAAGGCCAACGCCGGGTTTCCAAAACAAAACACAGCAAACACACTTTGACCAGTCCTGTCGGGATTAGCGCTGATGAAAAGTGGTTTAATTGAGGGATGTGTTGAGATTTTGCTGCAGCAGCTATAGGTGCTAAGCGGTTGACAGAGCGGTAAAGGCTGCGTTAGACTCAATTTAGAGGTGGTGTTGTCAAACCCCGGCCTTTATTTGACCTCGGGATGATTCTTTAAAAAGCACGGCAACGACAATGCTGACCAATCGGAGCAGACTGAGGTTTTTTGAGAGGCGTGCTTAAAGAGACAGTAGCACTGTTTCACACACAGAGTGAATGCTGGTATATTCAGACAGACAGTGTGAGAGCAATAATGTGATCTTTAAACATTAAAACATGTACACATGTTCTAGTAAAAATCCAAAATGAAGTATGAACCTGAAAATGAGCATTATTCCATTTATTTTGGATAAATTTCCCATATTGTGGTGATGCATTCAAGTGCTCACATTAGCTGCTTACCTTTTCCTTTATCTGTTTTTATTTATTTAATTTCTACTTAAATTCCAACACAACATTTGTCTTGATAGCTTCACAAGAATTACAAAGACAAAAAATGAAACAGTTGTCTGAAGTTGTCGCTAATTGTGACAGACTTCAGACACAGTTTCCCGGGTGTGACCCAGACTAAGAACCTGTACACAGTTATTAAATGTATTTAAGTGCGTCGGCGCAATATCAGGTTTCCTTTAGCACGGAGCATATCATACGGCAAGACAAAGGTGACTGATGTAGCTATGTTTTGGTCTTCTAATCGTGATTGATGGCTCAGCTCGTCTGCTGGGCTTCACTTCAAAGCAAACGGAAACTGAATTGAGACTTTGTCTGCTGTCAGAATTTAATGCTTGGGTTTGTGGTTTAGCGGTAATTCCAGAGACTGACATAATAATTTGCATAAGACTACACAGCCTTAAGGCCAGCATGAGTGTAACACATTCATACAGTATCTGGGGATTGTAGTTAGGTCATGTTAATTTAAGAAGCTGCACGCCAAATAGTTAAATGAACCTTTTAAGGTTCTGGGATGGAAATTGGTAATTATAAGCTATTTTCTTCTTTTGCTGTGCAGTAGAAAAGAATGACTGAAGCGAGGAAGCCCCAGACATACCCTATATGACGACGGCAGGTCACCCTTACTCTGGAAAAGTCATACTGAGACGCAACCGAAAGACAACAGCCAAAAAGAATATTTACACAAAGGCAGTGAATCACCGTTTTGTGTGGGTTTGCCTGAGGCAGGCCACTTTTCTTGTGCTTAAATCAAAAGCACACGTAATGAAATACGTATCCAAGTCATGACGTTTTAACTGTCAACTGCGAGCGAGCCAACTGCGAGCATGTCACAAATGTTGATGAGTTTTATTTATTCTCTTCTGCTACAGTGTTACAAAGGGAGATAATGTGTCATGCTAGTAAGCTCTTTAAGCTCAGGGTGCATTAGCGGGGACTCACAATCCCACTGAAGCCAGGATGGATCTATGTCCATAAGGCTGAATTCACATTTCTGCTTCTGAAAGTATCCAGACTGAGGTGGCCTCTTACTTATTTTTGATGGCCCTGTGTGTGAGAGTTTATATATCAGCCATCTCACCTTTTTCAGGCTTGGCGCGGACAACAGGCGCCGATAGAAATGCAGGGTGGGTGCCACTGACCGTCATGCCATAGCGCTCTGGCCTCCCTCCTTTACCAGCAGGCAGACAGGAAGGGTAAAAACTGGGCCCTCACTAATATGGACAAATGCTGTTTCAGTCCGTGTAACCTGAGCGCCAGGGGAAAACGCTGTGTGAATGACAGACATTTCACTGCTGTATGCATCTATTAATCACAGACTCTCACTTCTACTGTTTCGCTATTTCTCTATTTTGCAGAAAAATCAATTGGGGAAAAAAATGCTGCTAAACAGGGATTTAAAGGAAGCCGAGGAGTAATTTAAGAAAACTATCAAGCGGAGGAAGGAGATCCAGCTTCCCTTGGCATTTTAGAGTGCTCCAGAAATTGCATGATGATTTTGGCAGGTTGTTCAGTTTGCTGTTTTCTTTTTTCTTTGGTTACATGCGCCTTCCCAGTGATCAGATTCTGGCAACCACAAACTCTTCCCAGTGGACATCCTCAGGCTGTACTCCATCCAATGTCCATCAAAAGTCAGCAGAGAGCGAGCCAAAGACTCAGCCAGGGACCACTCCTCACTGACCAGTAAAGTACACAACATGTGTGTTGTTTCTTCTATTAATTAAATAGTTCAGAAAAACTAACTTTTTAAATGCATCCTAAAAGCAACCACCATATAAAAACATAGGGTGATGTAGAATTACATCACTTTAAATGATTTATTATAGTTTTATTATTTTTGAAAGCAGAATATATAAATTGTAGTAGGTATATTTTTTTTAATATACTACAGTTTCAGAGTAATTCACTTCTAGCCTGTTGTAATATACAATATGAACAGCCGTACGCATGCATTTGTTATGATGACCTTATTATGGTTGAAAATTAGTCAATAACTTCACTAACAGCCAAACATCAAGAAAGTGCAGAAACCCAAGACATAGCAAGCCAGCTAATATTAGCTTTCTTGTCTTCTCGAAGCTCTCAGCAACGACTTAAAGATGAGATGAGATTTACTTTTGTTCGATGGCCTGTTGCTCAGTCACTCTCTGCTTTCCTCTTCTACAGCTCGCAGCCGTGAGCAGTTAGCTTTAATTTAGCTAAATTGATCACAGCGAGTCAAGGCAGAGCAGCTGGAGGACATCACAGGATCACCAAAAGAAATGAAATAGCTGGTGCTGTGTTAGTGCTGTAAAGCCACTTCTTGCAGCAGATCTTCTCCATTCACCAAGTTTACATTGTGCAAGTACAGGGCCACGGCAGAAAATTAATGACGGATGCATCAACCTCCATATCAAAACAACATTAAATTATTTTGAGGTAACAAGTGTACTATTGCTTTAAATTAACTAATGCAAATTGCAAATTATGGATAAATATGTTGAAAAAGATGAAGAAATAAATACACTTTACTATATAAAAAAGATCTCACAATCATCAAAAAGTGTATTTGGCTTAGGGGAATTTGTCATTTATGCTGAATAAGCATTGGATAGACACAACCTTATGCAATTACTTATTCTTTTAACCTTTTTAATCTCCCTCCATTATGCTTATTTACAGTTATTAAAGTTTTCCCATTCACATCAACTTAATTAATCCTAAACTGATGGTTGGCCCGTCCCGGGGATTTAAAGAAAACCTACACGTTCTGTGATATAGAAATGACTTCATGTCTGACTGGTACAACACCAAACAGTCTCATCATGTCTTCTGTATCTGATCCCTATGGAGTTGCTCCCTCTAGTGGGGCAAGGAGTGCTTATTTAATCACTCAAAGCATATTAATCAATCTCACATTACTTTTTCACAGTACAGCTACAGTGCTATAAACACACAGATTTGTGTAAAGCAAAGAGTTACAGAAGTTCACCACACTCAATAAAACACTAAAGCTGCACAAAGACCTGCAGCCTGTGTGATTCCCTGCCATGTTTGCCTGTGTTTATATGTGTTATCATGTAAACATGAGTAATGAAAACAGTACTGTGGCATAATACCGTCTGAAGCCTATTAAGTTAATTTCAATTTAATTGTTGCATCTGGGGAATCATTAATTAGTCAATCAATCGCCCGCTGCGGTGACAGGGCGCCTGGGCTGTAGGGCGCAATGGAAACCACAGCTGGCCGTATGTAAATGGGAATTAATTAGCAAGCTTACGTTTCAGCGGCCGTATTTGGACTGAAAACATTCTCAGGAGTCCGAGCCAGGGCAGGAGAGTCTCCACCAGCCTGCTGTGGTCACATCCCATCTCTGTCGGACAGAATAATTTCACCTCATTACCTCTGCCATGTATAAATAGAACTCTTTCCACCCAGCAGCTCTTTAACGACATGTGCTCTTTAAACACCTACAATTAACCCCTTGTGACTAGGGCCTTGTGTCTACCCCCATGTAGGCTCTCCAAACTGAGCGGAGTCCCAGTGGATTGAACCCCCCACCCCCACTCATGCTGAACCCATACACCCCATTCAGGCCCAGTCCAGTCCACTACACCTCCACCTCAGCTCGCCATCATTAAACAGCCGTATATCTCGTGTTGTGTTTTCCCTCCAGCTGGATTTATTGGGTGACTGATAGAGTTTACAATGTGTCCCAAGCAGCACGAAACACGTCATGACAATCCGTACACGCATCACGCTTACCGTTTCTCTCCCCCGCCTCACCCCGAAACATGCCACACGTATGTCGGCCCACCCTCGCACCCACCACACACGCACACAAAAAAAGATGTTACATGTCAAGTGTATGATTTTGGAGTCTGCTGTAGCATGTCATAAGGCAGTTCTGTCTGAAAAGAGAGAGGAAAAAAAGCAGCTCAAAGTTTGTGATACGGCTCCCTGGAGCCCACTTGGTAGAAGTTATTTGTGGCAGGTATCCAGCTGATGGACTGTAACACGCTTGACATTATGGCTCTTCAGATAGAAAGATATAGTTTTTCCGAACCCACAAGCGCTCCCCACGTCTCAATCCCTCCATCATGGAGATTTCTCTGCTGGTACACATGAGGTAAGCGCTGCCATACACAATGGCTCCATTGGAGTGTGGATTATGGTTTATTTCCCCTCAAAGGTCCTTCAGCAGTGAAGCAAAGTGACTGACATTTAGAGTGTCAAACACTTCAAATCTTCACATCCTATCACTCATGTAAATCTGCGTATAAAATTACCCAGTTTTTCTAAACGTATTCCAAAATGTTTTGCTCAAAATGCATAACACACATGTGAGTATAACACCCAGGCCTCTCCGCACTGCAGCGAGGCTGAGCTATAGCTCCTAGAAACAGACCGGGGACTTGCTCGCTTCCTCCCTACGGCAAATAATTCAGTCAAGTGCTACCTCAGAAAAAGGTGAAGCTCACAATGGATTTCTCAGATATTCAGCACGAAAACCGCAGCTTTCCTCACCCCGAGCACCACCTATAATCACTGTGTCAGACTCCGGCTCTGCGGCGACCTCAGACAAGTTGTTCTTGGACAGGTACCACACCAGTGGCGGGAGTCGCCCGTGCTAAAACTGGCAGTGTGAAGGACTTTTCTTCATGCTGATGTGAGAAAAAAAAGCCCTTACTATCAATTTTAACAAGTACTAATGACTGTTTTGGTCACTGACGTTGGGCTCATCTGTCATTTTTGTCATGTTCATCAGCAAATTTCTAGATAACTGTAGTTTTCCTAATGTAAGGTCTGATGAAGAACTGGGAGTTAATTACTTAAAACTGGTGTGAATAGGACCTGTAGAGGCACCTGATGTCTTCGATCCATGGTTATCAAATTGTAAACAAAAAAGTTTCTCGCTATTATCATTTATTTCATTTTACACATCAGCCCTTTATTACATCAACTATTTTTCTAACCATGATTCCAAGTCAGTGTTGGCTGATAATGACATTACCATGGCCGTCATGGCGACGACTGTTTGTTTGAACTTATGCTTTAGGGCAGACATGATGGAGAGAGGAGTAAGATGGGGAAATATTTTCTACCGTTGTCGGACTTACTATAAATGAGTGTGTTAAATATAGAGGTTGTTAAGGTAGGTTAGGTTTTAGAGAGCCAATATTTAAATTTCTAGAAGAATAATTTCATTAAAGTTATCAGATGCGCCAGATTATTTTTATTCTCATAAGTAAAACATATTCAAATGGTGTTATCGATTTAAGAACAAAACTATTGGCATCATAATATACATAAAGTACTTAAATTAAAGTACTCATTATGGTCTACTTCAGAATAATATATATGTGAAGAATTAGGCTATTTTTTTCTAGTTTCTTTAGCCTTCAGTACTGATGAGTAGCTTAAACCATAAAGATACATCACATTAATTAATTTTTTTTATCAATAATCTGAATCTGTAAATTAACAGATATCCAAATCTACAAATTACATACTGTTAGGTACCTCAAAATTGTATTTAAGTACAGTAATTTAGAAAACACATTTAGTAACATTTACCAAGGGTTTTAACTATTAAAAGCCAGAAAGTCAGAATGAAGACCCATCCTGAAACCAGAAATTGCCTTTTAACATTCTTGCTGTGTTTTTCTTCTAATCCACACATTTTTATCCAGGACTCTGATAATGCTGCATGACAGAGAGAAGCTGTCAAACCACCTTATATGATGATTTCTAAAAACAATCCACTTTAAAGGGCCGCCTCGTAGTGCAGCTCGCAGTGCAGCAGGAAGACTTCACTGGTTCATGCAGGGCATGTGCTGAATATTTACACCATAATTACCATTACATGCGACATGTGATGCAACCAAGGAAATCACTTTGGCCTGTGTTAATTGGAGTCTAACTGCTCTCCAGACTTGTGGCTGGTTAGGTATAATTTGGCCACGGCAGTCTGATCAACGTCAGCCTGCTGCATCCTAATCACAGCCAGATAAGAAAAACAGAGTGAGGCTCACAGAGAGCTGCTCACATCGGAGTATACGCTCACATATAACAGCAATGAGGCCCAGTATGGTGCCAGGTGGCCTGCCAAACATTTACTAATTCACAATTAAGGTAAAGTTATTCACACAGAGATTTTTGATTATACAATAAGGTGCCATAAAAGGTGCATAAAAGGCATTAAATTGGGGCTTGTTTATAAAAATAAAAAAAGTGCCAGGGGAGGAGCCCCAAAAGGAGCGAAAAATCTTTTAATCCTGTAAACGCCCCTGTGTACACCTGACCTGTGCAGGGTCGCTGCCACTGGCTTTAAGGGGTAGATTTATGTCTGATAAATATTATTAATGTTTGTTTAATAACTGGCTTTTGGCCTCCAGTCATCTTGTAAAATTGGCCCTCAGGCAAAGCAAGCTGGGTCTCCCTGCTGTACAGTATGATGTGCTAAGCTATTTTCATATTTTTGGGGAGATTGATATCAACTGCTGATAACTTTTCCTATTTAAAACTGGTAAGGGTTACAAAAATACTGATATACTGTACATGAAACCTGATGTGCCCACTGCAGGTTTAATGTTATGTCTTAGATATATTGGATTACATATATTAGATTAGAGTTAAAAATATCATAAACCGGTGAAGAAAAAAAACAGTCTCCCCTGAACTACAGATTTAACTGGAAGTGTTGCTGCGTGAATATGAATTCATTTTACTTTTAATATTATATAAGGTAATACACTGGCCACAGTTTCCACAGTCCTGCATCCTGACAGTCTGACACAGCTTCTAATGTCAGACAAAGGTGGGGAAGTATGAAGATATTAGCTTAATGTCTCAAAATGTGGTTGATTGAAAACATTTAAAGGAAGCACGTAACCATCGCAGCGTTCGGCCTTGCCTTGGATAAATAAAAGGATATGGTTTCTGCAGCAGTGACAGTCTCACATTATATATACTGTAAATGTGTCATCGTGCCTCCGCCTGTGCCCCAGAATGATAGTTTACCTCAACTGATGGAAATTAATGGTGATGTGTCACAGTATCCAAGGGCCTTTTGGTTTATATATTTTGACTTCTGATTACGGCCGGCATAATCACAAGCTTTTTTTGATTCCCTCCCAACCCGTAGCACGCGTTCATGTTGACTTTGTGGTTTCCCTAAATTGGACTCTGGCTCCAGTTGGCTGAGTTTCCATAGCAACCTTTAGCCTTATCTGCTACTGGTGAAGACAAACAATGGGGTCTTTCACTTTCTGGACTCTTTAAGTGAAAAGGCTATTTATGTGAATGTGAGCTATATTTAAAAATGAGCAAACAATATTAAATTCCTTAGAAATACGCTGTAAATATGGAATATAGTGTTTTTTATGGCTATGATATTTATAATGTCCCATAAATCTGGTTACTTTTATGTAAAAATGTTCTTTTATCAAAATAAAGCCTATACTTCTTATTATTTGGAGTTTAATAAGACTCTAAAGTTTATTTACATATTTTATTTTGTATCCATCTAGTTTGCAAGACCTTGCATGAACTATATATTAGTGTGCACTGCGCATAAATATTTTTATTTGAGTACAGCTGGTTTACCTTTGTAAGATTTGGTTCAATAAAGATGTTTACTCTGTCAGTAAAGACCGTACGAAGCCCAGAACCTCTTCCATTTATTTTATTACTGTTATTACAACTGTCTCTGGCAACCCTGAACACTTTTTCTTCTCAAAACAAAACAAAAATGGAGCTGGGTTGAGGAGAGGACATTTCCTCAGATGCTGTAACGATCAATTGACTTAACGTATAGCCTCTCTGATGGATGAGGCTGTGGCTCTGCTGCACCGAGCCGAGCCAACTCCTGCAACACATAGGGGAGGAGATGTGGAGTGTTTTCCTTGGGCTTAATCCCTCGGTCATTTGTTCAATGCAAAACGTCATTATTAATATAACAGGAAAGAAACTAGCCCAGACGATCCTCTGTTAAGCCATGAAGCCATTCTTCAAAGAAGAAATTGTAATAAAGCACTTAATTCTGTCTCGGCCACATTGACCCCAAGTGAAACGGCAAATTTGTCAAATCAGGCTTTTTCTTACCATGACAACAAGGTCATGAATGAATCTGTAACACTGTGAAACAATAATAACAACATTAAAAGTTCTCTCATTGTTACTCACATTGTTGTTGTTGCCAAAAATTAGCAAAATAATAAACTAATAAAAAACTAATTTAAAGCTAGAATAAAATGTTAGAATATGATGCAGGTTTCAGGGTTTACTGCCCTTTGACTTAATGAAGTCTCAGGTGACATTAGGAGTCAAGCTAATAAATGTGGTTAAATAAGTAATACACTATTCGACATGTGTGTTGCAACATCTGGCTTACACTGTCAAAAAAGTCTTTTTAAACCAATTTAGTAAATTCTCTCATAGATATTCCACTCTAACTAATGAGGCCTGACAGGCAGACATGCATGGGTTAAATTGAGATGCTTCATTAACACGTCTTATTTCTGACTAGTGGAAAGAGAACAACCAAAATATGCATTAAGGCGTTGATTTTACTTTACTTTATCTATTTGTGTCTGTATTCATAAACATATCTTTAAAGGCAGTTTTCTAGAAATTACTTTTTTCTTGAACTGAACCAGAAATCTCCACTTCAGTTTGTTGCCAGATGTTAATCTTTCAGTCCTATTGATATTCTGAAGGTTTTAACTGAGTTATTTTTTTTCATTTATAATTTATAGCCTGATTTATAGAGCATTTTATTCCTAAAAAAGGGAAATAGTTGGATTGAGCACTTCTAATGGCTCACACATCCACATTGACATCTACCAGTTACATGAAACAGTGGGACAGCCTCACCGGGTTCTTTAACATGAACTACAATGACAACTCTGACCATTTCGATTCCCAGCTAACTGCCACTGTAATAATATTCAGTCTGCGTCAGCACAGCCGCGTGAAAACAAATTAGGACTATGATTAATGAACACTTCTCACAGCTCCCAGACTGACCACAGTGATGGGACTCCCAGTAAAGACTGCCTCAGAGCTGACGTTAACCCCTTCAGCATCAACGCCGATGCTCCCTGGATTCTCATCAAACCAGACCTGACAACTGAACAACTCATTCTCACTATCAGCACGTCATGGGCCTCCACATGCAGGGTGCCTGTCTGCTGTAAGGCAATAAAAAGAAGAAAAAAAGTAGACAGGGTTCTGTTCTGAAATGCCTTAGGGATTTTTTTACGTCCTCTTTAAAGGATGTTATTAATATGACTTGTTCCCTCCAGATTATTTTTCACTTTGTTGTGAGCTGACTTCAGCATGGGAACATGCTAACACATAAATAATCAGCGTCCACACATAAACATCCTCCAGCAGGATCCACGTGTGCCAACGTACAGCATTTATTTTCATTATATCCCGGGTGGTGATGATCCTTCAGCACTTTACTTAAATGCAATCAAACTGCGGGTGTCAATATGGGCTAAAAGACATCTTTGTCCGCTCTGTAGTTCTTTGTCTCTGCGGCGATACTGTACAACACGAGCAGGAGGAGAGAACTGGCTGGCAGGGACGCTGTGCTCTGCGCTGACAGCCATGTTAGAGTTGATGGACATGACGTGTCAGCACCCAGCGTGCCCTCAGAGAGCGATGACGGTGGCCTTTACAAGGATGTCTTTCTGCAGATCACTCGCTGGGCAAATATACAAAAACTGCCCATAGCCTGGCAAGCTGGTTGTCCATCAGTGCTTAGAGTCCCTCTGTGCCCATTTGGGTCATTACCGAACTTAAAAGGTCCATTTGCTATCGAAGAGACATGTTTTTACTTTGACCTAACTCTGTTTTTGTGCATCGTTCGTCACACAGTAGCATCCTCCCAGGGGGGAGAGATGCTGGTTAAATCTCTGTGTCACACACCTGTTATACATCGAAACTTTACTAAATAACAGTATGCCGAATATTAATTCATCATTATGACTCGGTGAAAACACAACAACTCCAACTGAAAAACAGTGAACTGCAGTTAAAATAGAAACATTTTCTGTGAAACCCAAATCATAAAACAGTGTGAAGCTTTAGGGGGTGAAGTATATTGCTTACAATACAAGGTAATTACTCACATTCATCACTCTGCTCATAAATGGAAATCTTTTCCCTCCTCAAGGCAAGCTATTAAATAATATAAACATTTACCCATAACCCAGCTACTTTATTAGTATAAAACACACCATATTTGCTCAACCTGCAGCTCTTTCCCAAGCATGTATTATGCAGTAATCTCCCTATTTTACAGCAATAGGTTTTAAATGTAATAAAGAAACACCATGGGCACGTTTTGCTACACGGGAAAAGTCATAAATCACAGTATGTCTGCAGAGTGACAAATTACTGATGTCATCAACACGGCATGCCAAAAGCAGAATCTAAGCATTGGCTGGTGCACGCTTATAGACTTATAGGCTAACACCGTCTACAACACGCTGGTAAAAGTGTGTGGTGCAAAATGAGCAATATGGAAGGGCATGGCAGCATGTGGTATTTAGGTAACAGTTCCCACAGTCTGAAGCAGATACTCTGTAAGCTTTCTGTTTGTATTGGGGATTATATATACATAACAAGAGTGCAGTAAGACTTGGATGGCAGGAAAAACTAGTTCTCACTCCCAATTTGTCAAACACAGACAACATGTCAGTGCCCCTCGGCATCAGATACCAACACACAAAGGCACCATCTATATGAGATGCACCAAGCTTTCAACTAATGCCACTATACACACGTCTACGCAAATGTGATATACAGAGCAAAAGCCCTGTTAAGAGCAGGTAGCAGAGGAGGTGGGTGGGTCAAACAAACACCGGATGGAAGCCAAAGTTCGTGTCCTGTGTGAAACCAAAATTCAACACAGTTAGTTAACCTGTAAGGTAACTTCCTTACATAGGTGCATCATGTTCTTCGTCATGTTCATCATGTTCCCCATCACATTCTACATCACCTATGTAACTGCTCCCAGGGGTTATATACATAACTGTATGTTTTCTTGTGAACACATCGTTTTATTTTGAAAAGCCATAATGCATGTAACAAGTAAAAACTGGCAGACGGGACCACATTGGTTATGTGCTGCTTTTGATATAATTATTCAGTTTTATAATTGACAGGATTAATGTTGGCCTTTTCTCTCTCTCTTGTTTATCTTATGGATTTTGTTAAAATATATTAATTACGTAATATCAGCCAAACCGATTAATAAATGGTTTTGATCTAAATGACATAAGGATTAGCTCTGATTTGATTTTAAACAGGGTTTTCTAATACTCTTTTTTCTTACCCATTTATTTAGATATATTCAGTTTCTTTTTACAAATGTATTAAATTTCTTATACATGCCTTTTCCAATGTTTATTTTTTTATCCTTTATGAAACATTGTAATTAATAAATAGATTTTATTACAGTACTATTAATATTGCGCTTTTAAATTACTAGAGATTAAAAGAAAAAGACTGCTCTGTAGAGCATTAACTGTAATTAACACACAGAGTGCCCTCTGTTATTAATAGTCCGTCAAAACTTGCAAAACCACCAGCAGAAGCAGAAATGCCCCTAATTTCTCCAACGGGCAAAGGGAATATTAAAATGAGAAATCCCACCCTGGTTGATGGTTACAAATGACGAAGAACCGCTGGAAAGATTTCCCCTCAGCACTCTACCTGCATAAGTGTGACTACTGTACAGAGCAGAAATTATACAGAGACAAAAGTAAACATCTCTAAGCAATGTTTACTTTACAGTACACCTCATTTAGCATGAAAAAAGTTTACTGAATTAAGCAAGGACACGGTGAGAACGGGAAGTGGCGAAAGGGAAGGAACGCTTAAAAACAAGAGATATAGAGCCAAGGAGAGATATTGAACATCATGTGTGCATACATGAATTAATCTTTTAGGATTTATTTAAGAAAGTGTGCGGTTGTATTCCCTGGCAGCGGACCACGTACAGGTGTGAGATCTGATTCTCTCAGATGCATGCTCACCCACGACTCCTCTCTGCCACAACGCTCAGACATGTTTATTTGGACACGTGCCATAAATCGCAAGCTTTCGGGGAGGCAGGGGTGGGCCTGGTTATGGTGCAGGAGGCCTGTCCTGCTCCAATGATAATTTGTGGTTTGGTGCATGTTCGACGGCCTACAAAGAGGCCTCAGACTGCCACTGGCTGCCTGCACCTATGGCCACGTCCACTACAAATAAGCCAAGGACCCTTATTCTGCAGAGGGAAATATTTGTATAATATAAAGTTATTTTCCTGAATTTACCGTCTGTCGTCTCGGGAAACTGTTTTAATTTTAAAAGTGTATATATACACTTTGAGGGAGGGAAAGAATAAGTTCAGGTAGGTCAGAAAAGAAAGAATCATTCTATAATATAGTGCTATGACACAGTTTTTAAAAAGAAAGAGAAAACATGCATATGAAACAGCAAAACTAAACTTTGATGGTGATTGTTTGAGGTCTAGTTGGACAACGATTGGCTGTAAATGAATCCTATTCATGAATGATGTCCCTGATAACCTCCGAGGCCTCCGTGCACCTCTTAACCTCTGCTCTCTTCCCGGTCAACACACTCTGGACAAAGTCAATTTCCTACCAACACTCCCTCATCCACTCACAGTGTTTATAAACCTCCCTCTGTAGAAAAGGGCCGCTAATTTAAAGCTATGCTTGTGTCACCTGGTGAACCTCATGCCCCAGGACCCCGATCGGAACTGCTACGGGTCAGAGGTGACTGTCTGGCCCCTAGCTTATCAAAGCTGTGTTTATTTAAAGTCTATGTGCCGCAATGGACGACAACAAACAGAAGGACCACAGGCAATGGAGCAATTTGCAGGCAAATCCTCCTTAAGAATACAGATTAGGCGTGCACAGTTCACAGTGTATAGCTGTTGAAATGTCAGCATTGTCACTCTCAATCGTGGTGACGATGGCTCGCTTTGCTCTGGAATACTGTAAGGTGAATGCACCTCGGCACCTGGTGACATTCTTGGAGAACCTGCAGAGGGGCTGAACTCGGGTGCATGTTTACAGGCTTTTCTTGGATAAACAATCCGTCTTGATTGGCACTTACATGAGCAACCCCCAACAAATCTGACTTATATATGATCCACAGGCACTCATTTACACCTGGAGAGTTAAATATTTTCAACCCTGCTAACTACTGAGAGTCCAGGTAGATGTGGTAGGAAGAGTTAGTGGCAAATGCAGATGAAAGTCGGGTTGTCAAGAAAATCTATACTAAATTGATACTAAAAATTACTTTTGCATTGGATACTCCTTTGCAACAGTATCCAACAGTGTACACATAAGCCCCTCCCCCCACGACTGAAGTAGGGCCTTCCCAACCAGTTTTGGTCTAAAATGAAAAAAAGGGAAAAGTAGAAAGATGTCAATAAGCCATTATCGACATCTTTCACTTTTCCCTGGTCGTCCTCCTCATAAGCAAAATATTTCCATATGGCGACCAACATAGTCACGTTAACTGTATTATTTTATCTATTTTTCACTCTTTCAGACAACCTAAAATAATTGTTGTACCTCAGAGTCAGAAAACATATATTGTTGTCTTTTTTTTGGCACTTCTTATTTCTATATTATCTATACATATTTTTGTCATACCAAAGTTATGTCACTGTCTTTTTTTGCACTACCTTTGAAGATTTGAAATTGTTGGGCCTTGTTCATTATATTCAGTGTCTTTAATTATAAGAGACATATAAAAGACATATATTAGAAAATACATATGGTGTCCGTGACCCCACTGGTGCCCACTGGTGACCCCACTGGGGGTCTGGGCCTTACTTTGAAAAAAGATGAAAAGTGGTATTTGGTTACGTTAACTATATAACTCAACCCGTTATTCAAATACTGATCCTTGTCGAGGTGTTTCTGAAGCAGAAAAGCCTGTCACGACGAGTCTTGGTGTGTTTGTGGCCTTACTAAAGTAAAATGTGCACATACAGTAAACGTGCTTTCATAATAACTGTCATTACAACATATTCTACAAAAGCTGGTGCTTCTCTTACTTCTCTTTATAGCAGTTATATGTGTGTCAGTGAGAGCACAGCGATGGGTGGCCGTACTGTGAACAGGGAGGGCTGAGCGTGCTAACCAAAGGAAAGCCTCAGGGCCACGCGACAGGACCCGTGGAGCCACTCGAGTGATCCCCTAGCCACCACATACAGTCTGCCTTTTACCTCCTTGTGTGTACACAAAGGAGAACTTATCCCAGTCCCCCGCCCTCGCCCGTACCTCCCCTCCTCCTCCCCCCCTGCCCTTCATAATGAGACGGAGTCAGGTCCTGCCACTGCATAATAAAAACCTGCCTCCATTGCCAAACAATCACAGCAGGCCGGGAAGGAGAGATCATCTAAAATCAATCCAACAGAGGATGGGTGACCCGATACTGTCGGCAGTAAGTGAAGCACAAAGGGGGCGACTTTTCTCCACCTCTCATATAGTGCAGGAGCCGCAGAGCTCCACATGGATCTGTTCATTATTAAAAGGAAAGTTAAACTTCTGGTCAGGCAGAGGTTTCACATTATACAGTGCACTTTTGTATGCCATGTATATATGGAATATAATATGCTAATCTAAAACAATAATCAGTTACAACTTTTTTTTTAGCATTTAGCGGTTAGTAGTCAAATTTTGCCCTCAGTAAAACATTATGGTTGAGAGAAAATACATTCGCAGGTTAACCTCCAGCCGTGACCTCTGGATAGCTCTCTCATCTGCAGCTACCTCTGAAGTCTCAAATCTTTCTCGCTCATTGTGTCGAGCTCCAGCGGCCACGTGTGTTGGATCTGTCACCAGCAGAGAGTACTGTAAAATGTTACGTTTCCTCTGGCAGAGCCTTTACAACACAGGAGCATAGAGGCCACACACAGCTCCCACAGATCTGGAGATGAGAGTAAATAAACCAGGGGAGCCATCCCTGACACCATGTGTGGCTACGTACAGTGCAGACTGGTGAGAAAACAAAGCTGGGTCAGGCGTGATTAACGTCTCACCTTTTCTTAGGATGACCTGTTACTACACTGGACCACAAAGCTTCATGTAATTCCCTGTGAGCTCATAATTGATCTTGAAAAAGTTTTTTATTATATATCTCAATATCTTTGAGAAATGGAGGATGTCACTCTCAGGGAGGAGGGAAGGAAGGGTCGAACATAACTTTTTTTATGTACCTTCTGTGGTACACTTTTTGTGAATCACATTTTTTTTTACGTAACTTCCATTTTTTATGTAACTCACGGTCGGCATGTAACCCTAACCCTCGTAACTACTTTACTTTGGGCATTTATTTTAGATTTATTGAAATTTTAGATAACATTTAACCAGGAAGTGTTTTGTCCTAAACCTAGGTCAGTGGTTTTGTAGCCCAAATTCCCTGACTCTGCAGCCTTTTTGCTGTTTAGCGGTTGGAGATCTTCTTGTATTGGCTGTTTGTATTGAAAATCATTCTCAGCCAAAGCAATAGCAGGGTAATTTGCAGTACTAATAATGGTTGTTGTAATGCCACTAAATGCACCATGTGTTAAAATCTCATGTTTTGCACTCTTAATGTTAAGTAAAGACAGAGGAGATACATGCATTCATGAGTATAAGCCAGATATAAACCAGAAACCTAATGTATTTTTTAAATAATGCAATCCTGTAATGACCTCTTAACATACAGCTGATCATTAATTTCCTTTATGATGTGGAAGCACCTCACTGGAGATGAGATTCAGAAAAGTCTTGCAGAGCATTTGTGAGTCAGCACTCTCCAGATACAAGGTATTTGTGTTTTACACACTCAGTAGCCAAACATTATGAGTTGGTAGTGAATCTGTTTCCTCACCCTGCTTTTCTCTCAGTTGCTAAACTGGACGAACCCAACGTAAGTGCTTTGACGGACAGTGTTTTACGTTCCCTGCTAACTGTCTCAGACATTCACCTCTTCCTATTCAGGAGGGCATGCGTGGGCACATGTGGTCTAAATTATGATGTTATATGATGCAAAAACACTGTGGCACAGAGAATCAATGAGGTATGAAGCTTTGCCATGTCTACTTTCAGATCCCATCATTCAATTCAGGGAAACTGGGCAGAATGCAGCTTTTTTTGTGCCCTCCTCAGCACACACCACTTCCTGTGGCTGACTGTAAATGCTTGATGAGTTGTTAGATGCATATAATAATTGTCCTTTATAGAGGTTACATCAGTGTCTGGCAAACAGAGGCAGAGAAATTCTGCATTTTCAGAGCCACTCACCTCATCATCTCCAAATGTCACGCAACAGTATTTACTAACTGATCCTACCCCACAGCAGAGGTCTGGGGCAACGAAGTGGTGATAACATGCTTCACCTTTGTCTCTAAGCTTTGGTATATGACGCCCAGCATGATAGTGGTGCTCCATACAGACCTGCCACCCTCAGCCTGCCTTTCAGCACCTTCTGGCCCACAGAAAGGGCCTCTTTGTTCAGCCTTGTGCTTGTGACGTTCACTCAAGACCATGCTTCCATTAGCAACAGCCTGCCAAATAACCAGGGATTGTGATGGAGCCTAATACCCACTGCATATGTAGTATTTACTCAAGGAGGAATAGAAAATTGTCCCTCCCATAGCGTCCAGACACAAGACTACCATTATAACTCACCTAAGTCACACTCTCTGGCTTTTACCAGCTGATTGACTGATTGATTTCACCAGCAGAGGGTTGCCCTCTTTACAGCAAAGTTGATTTATCATCATCATCACTGGGTTGATAATGGTTCCAATGCTCGATTGTAAACAAGTAATTCTCGTTAAGAAAAACTAGCATTTAGCTCAGAAGATTTAAGTCCCACAGCTGACAAAAAGAGGCAGTTTGATTTACAATCCTTAGTCCACTTATATAATCGTCCATGTAGGCAGAATTTGAGTTGAGCCTGCAGACTTTCCAATACACATTCAAGAATTTCATATTTTATTGGAGCAACCCTAAAGGTGTTTTATTGCACATGAAACACAATCCTGTACAAACATAATGAAAAGTAAACTTAAATTCCCCCAAAAACTTCTAGGAAGACTGAAGAAGTGACACCCTGGATTTGATTTGACCTGCGGTATTTTTCCACTGGGCAGACCTGATATTCCATGACCATGTTCAAAAATAAAGTATGCCAGCCTCTCGCTTATTTTACTTGGATACGGTGACACAGATTCTCTTATCACAGCTTTCCTTTAACTCACATTGTCCCGCTATAGACTCGTACAGAATGTGAATTGAATCCAGGCTCTCAATTCAAACATGTCTCAGAGACAGACTCACCTGCCGAGCCAAGTCTACAAGTATATGGAAATAAAACAATATTCAAACATCTCTTTTAAAATAAACATTTGCACTTGGTCGACGTAGCTGGCAAATGCTCTTCTGTGCCGTCTCTATTTAAGGAAATTCAATACATATGTCTCTTTGTATTTTCATGGATTACAATGATGGCCATGCGACATCAAATCATCATGTCATAAGAGCTATGAACTCACTGGTTTCAATTTAGAATCAAAAACATCTTTAATCATATTCTTCTGGCCTCACTGTGTGAGTAGGTGAACAGCTATGCAGCAAGCTGAACTATGATAGTGAACATTCAATGAAAGTGATTGCAAATCATCATAAAGATTAGACATTATAAACAATGAATCATTAGAGTAACAGCTCAACTGGTCAAACTTAGTATCACCAGTGAAAGATAAACATTATATCCTCAAATCAAGCGGATACACTTAAACTAAGTTAGGCCACACAAGTGTAAGTAAGTATATATATATAGCCCAACATTAATTAAGCTACCAGTTAGAAGGATGTATAAGCAACAAATTAGCCTAAGCCATCTAGAACAATGGTTATCTTGGTTTACAACAAACAGAATAAGACAAACAAATATTTAAAGGATCACAAAACAGCAATGATAAAAGACAGTTAAAGGACCCTGATCAAAGTGTCAGATGTAACATTGTCAGTTTAGCACATGGATGTATAATGAGATCTGGATACAGCATTGGAGGCGGACCTCCATTCATTCCTATGAAAGTTGCTCAGCGGCTTATGAAGCCTAAAAAGTCCCTCCGCTAACTTGAGATGGGGCAAATAATTCAATTGATCATGCAGCTCTTATAGATTTCCCATAAGTTACTGATTCCAAAGGATCAAAGTCTAGCTAGCTCTATTTTCCAATGTGGGTATCATGTGATGGACCAGAGAGTTGTAATTCCTCAGTTTGGCCACTATGTCAAATTGGCCCAGTACTCTTCCTGGGGTCTTGGTTAAGCAGCAACTGCTAGAGGACCGAAACACACCACAAAACACCAAATTGATGCAAACTAAGGGTGACAAAACACCCCAATTAAGAGTATTTGCTGCCTAAATGACTAACAGTAAATACTGTATACTGTGGATTTCCAGTGACTGAGAAACTATAAGCACAAGCTTCACCTAGAGTTAGAAGAAAGTAGGCCACAAGTACACACAACGCTTTGCTCATGACTTTCCATCAGCTGATGGAACAAACAAACTGGAGAAAGTGAGAAAGAGAAAAACAGGGGTCATTACTGTAGAGACAGAATGACTCAGGGTGGCATCTTCCTTTCTGTCACGTTTTCTTGCTATTTTCCACTTTTACAGTCTTTTTTGTTTGCCCAACCAACTTGACCTTCATTGAATTTCTAGGGAAAACAAACAAGGTGAAAGAGACTCAAAAAGGGGCTTATTCTTAACGTTTCTTTTAATAGAAAAAAAAGAAACAAGGGGTCATTTTGTGTATTTTTGTCCGAGACGGGAAACCCTGCCCATCTCTATTTTTACTGGAACTTTCTTTCAGGTGTTTGGATGTAATTGTTGACCCTCCTGTATGTCCAATGATGCCAACATGTGTTTCTGACAGAATCTGTCCTAGAAAATGCATACTGAAAAGTTTGACATTAACTGATGAGAACCAGTGTGTGTGATACAGTCACATACTCTTCTCTGTTCAAATTTAGGCATAGTTATGGTGAAATGTAAACAGTGGTTAAACATGAACTGCCTTATTCAAACCTAGGCAGGGTCACCACAGAGAATATTTTGGTTCATTTTCAGGAGCATTCAAATAGTTAAAGCAAAGGAGTGTGTTTGTTTATTGGCGGTAACCGGCTTAACTGTCTGATGTTAAACTTAAGCCTTTTTTATATGATTTTTAAAAGTCTAACCACTACGGTTTGTCCAACATGCTTGGTTATAAATCTTGCAGGTACTGGAGAAAGATGCCATGCATGCATTAATTTTCAGGCCCACCACACACCTTTCCACAGGCCTGCACCGAAAAAACAAGGAGTGTGGTCAGTTTTTCCAGTCCGGCCTAATTAAAGGGGAGGGATATGAAACATGTGTCCTGTGCTTACAAAGGGCTGTGGCAACCAAATGCATCACCAAGATCAACACTTATTTCAACAACCAACAGCCATGCCATTGTTTACAGAGAATCATATACTATAATGAAGAAAGCTTAGACCGTGAATACAAAATAGAAATCCAGGTGGAATTAAGCAAGGGACCTGAAACTGATGGGTTTTTCTTAAAATTTGTATCATAAATACTGTTAACATTTTCTATCTAAAATATAGGTTGCTCTTTATTATACATGTCATCACAGCAGTTCGGTTATTGGCAGTAATGCCCCATTAAAATGCTCCAACACTGAAGGAAATAAAAGAAAATTCAATATTTGGGGTCATTCAAAGGGGGAAATAATGAACAAAATATTTCATAATTCTGTCAGGATGGATTACTGACTTGAAAGTGTCAGGGGGGCCTCTAGCACACCCTCGCCTTCTCCTGCAAAACATCACACTAAAGAGATACAAAACAACTACAAAAAGACACAAAATGACCATAAAGAAACTGAAACAACTGCAAATAGATGCAAAACAGCTGCAAAGAGACTAATTTGAGGTGAGTAATAGGCAACACAGTAACAGAATATTGATTCATATTTGATCAGCGCTGCCTAGTTTGACAGTTCGATCAGAGATCCATTAGTCACGCTGGACATTAATCATCCCATCAAACTGACTGATTGGCTAGAAATCCGTCTGAATGGGAGAGTGATCAGACTCATTTGCCAGAGCAAATTAAAATGAGCTCAGCAGATTTGTCTTGTTTCCACGCTAGTTAAATAAGCGTGTTAAAATAAAGTGTTACAGATATTTTAAAACACCTCAACAATTTTACTAGTCAAAATAATAATTAGTAAGCATTTGCAAGACGCATCAGTTTACACACAGCAATATAATATAATTGTACTGCAGTCAAGAGGTCAATTTCTGAAGTAACAGGGAAAGCTGTATGTGGTACTTGTGGTAATTATTTTGACCTGGAGTCGTGGTCGACCAACGTGTATAAGAAGTCTATTCACACAGTAATTGCTAAATGGGAATACCTTGGGTAAACTAGTCAGGACGTATCAAAAACAATCGGGTGGTCGCAGTAAATCCCTGCCTCTCCATGAGAAATTGGGAACAGAGGTGCTCAGTGAGAGTTTCAGTCCCATCTGCCAGCGAGCCCATCAGGACCTGGAAACCACTCCGCTTTCTCTCGCAAAAAGTCCGGAGGAATGAAGAGTGGGATGGCTCCTGGGAGGTTGTGGCGAGACCCAGCTAACCTCCGCTCATCTCAGCTTAGTTGGCCTGTGATACACCAGCAGTAGCAAAGCCTCTCAGCTCAGTGTAAAGTATAAATTCTAGAGCAATTGGGGCTTTGGAGAAATTGCATGCCTCAGAGCTTTGTTTTAGAAAAATCATTTGATACCATGCCAGTAGAGCTGGAAGGGTTTCACATAATTCAAACTCGCAAGGCTCTGAATACTGATTATGTGAAAACATGAATGCTCTTTTGAAGGCTGAGTCATATTGGGAGTGCCATTCCTGTGTTTCCCCCCGCAACACCTTTGGAAAGAGAGTCGAATCACATTTGAGCCCTGCTGGGAAGTGAGAGGTATCCCATACTCATGATGAATGAGGCTCCTAGCAGGACGGTGGCAAGGAGGACAGCTCCAATGTTATCGCACAGCGCCTTGAAGCACTACACTTCTGAGGGCCTGCTCACCTGGGAGAGCCCAGCGCATTAGGGCCTTCATCAATCACACCTAGCCCGGTTTCCACAGCCAGAAGCATGGACAGGTCTGACACAGCATTAAAAAGACGACAGCTCCCAAAATGTAACTGGCAACTTCATGTAGGTTGAAGACACTGTTGTTGTTAATTAATAAAGCTGCAAAAGCAAAGGAATCGTTGTTTGTTCCATGAAGAAAAGTAACTTTTTAAAGCAAGATAAACACCTCTTTGTTGTGATAATCTAGAGGTTAATAGGAATCGTTACTCAAACACGACTTCTCATAATTCAAATTGGAGAAATGTGGATTTTATACAAGGCACACCTTTAAACCTTTACCAACCTACTTCTCTGTGCCATAATTAGTCTTCGGGGACTCCCAATGCTGTTTCATAGAGTCATATTATCCATGCCATTGCCGGACGTTTTCAAAGCTCGAGCAATCAATGCGGAGTTAATGAACCCAGTCCTGGGGCTCCTGTAGCCCACTGGAGGCACACGTTTGAGAGGCCCCTATACCTGAGAGATCCATTTAAGGGTGAGATATTCCAAGCGGAAAAGCCTATTGGTAGCCAGGCCACAGTTTATTGGGGTCAGAACAATTGGGAGAAAAGCACACCCAATCTTTCAGGGGTCCACATGCGCAGTAACACTGTCAACACACAAGGGAGAGCAGGACCCCTGAGGGTCGGTCATGGGGCAGAGCCTATGCCAGAGCCTCTCACCTTCTCTCATAAATCCTTACAATCTGAACTCCCACTGAATGTTGTGGGAAGGTCAGGTGTTTGGTGCTCTCTCTGGAGAGGTTAGCCTATTACTGCAGAAAGTCCCCTCAAACTCTTGACCTCTTTAACTACTGGTTACATTTGATACTTAGAGAAATGGAGAATGCTTCTGAATGGCAGTTTCAGTTAAATATACTCATGTTTAACACATGATTCAAGCAGGGAAGATAAGGGCAAGCTATTTTTGTAGAGATTTTTTTAACCTTTTTTCCTGTTTGTTTGTCTATCAGCTGGATTACAGGAAAAGTGGTGGACTGATATTTATAAAATCTGGCGGAAGATTGCAGCATGGGCCAAGATATAAACCCACCCATTTTTAGATCCGAATCACAGATCTGAGTGGATAAACACATTGATTTTTGCTTTAGTTAACACTGCAAGATCTGGCATTTGTGCTGCATTCATGTGGTGTCAGAATAATCAGAAAAAATCAGTTCCCAACTTCTATCAACATCCAATGTTTTTGTTGGGGCACAAAATACTGGAAACAGCTATCAACATTTTAATTAAACTCTCGAAGCAATAACATACAGCACATATTTGTTTTGTGCATGTTGTTTTCACATTACGACCTAAATCATAGAGAGAAGTCAGAAGAACAACTTTTTTTGTAGAGTTATTTGTTTTTTCAAGGCTGCAATGGCCTTAATATTCATTTGGATTGCCTATGTTTTCATTTTTTTAATAAAACCTTTCACCAAATGGCAAAGCTTAGGGCTTCCAGCACACTGCGGTACATTGTGGTACACTGTTATGTACTGTGAGAAAGGTGTGCTTTGGTATCTGGCCTCTGTTTTTTCTAAGAGGTGGAGCGTGCCTGTCCGCTGTCTGCTGGTCCGGCTCTGAGGCTGTGGGAGAATAGGAGGGTAAGCAGCTATTTGGCTTGGCCCCCGAAGGGACATGTGTACTGCACTACAGCTTGCTGGATAGCTGGATGTGGGTACTGAAAGTTGGCATAGTTCATACATACTCATTATGACAAGCACACACGCACATGTCCACACACAGGCTACGCCACACACAGACAGACAGACAGACAGACATACAGACAGACAGAAACACACACACATACACACACACCACCTCTGGTGGATCCATTCCCAGAATATTTTGGAACTTCACCAGCTGCATGTACTGTATAGAGTGTATGCAGGTTGGCCGTTTGGTTTGGCATTTCCAATAGACTGGAAACATGTCATGTGACTTCTGGAAAAAGTGGTTCCCACCAGCCTTGTGTCTGCATGCCAAACTGAGACATGGGCGATAGAATGCGGCACAGTCTGCAACTACTACAAGCTCCAAAACAAGGTAATTTAAGATACCTGCTGACAGTAGGTGGGTATGGTAATTTACTGTTCGAGCATATGCATATTTTTTTGTCAATAGACATATATTTGCCTTCTAATTCTTTGAAGCTTACGGAAACTGTTCAATCAGCATGCATGCTGTTAGACCTGCAGCTCGCGTGAGTTAAACTGGGTTAGACTGCTGAGAAACACGGTGCTAACAGGCCAACATCACTGAGGTGACCCAGCAAGGTGACAGTTCACCTGAGCTGATAAACAGGTCCACAGAAACACAAGTCTGTTGCCTTTGGAGGGACTAAAAGCAGCAGACTTGCAGGGGCCTACACTGACACTGACAGCTTTATAGAAGCATGACACTGGCAGGACTGAAGCAGTAAAAACACTAAGACAACATACACCTTAGGAAATAATGATTCCACCAGCAAGTACGGTAAATTTGTTAGTGTATGCATAGAGTAGTGTGTGAGAGCCACAGTTTGGCATAAAAATACACACATCTCCATGTCTACATGCTTGTGTTCATGCAAATGCAAACCACTTGGCGTGGAGAAAGCAACTTCTCTGTTCACTCAGGGTCAAGTGAGCGAATAATTATAGGAGGTGGCTTTCTCTGGAGTCTGTTTATAACTCCAGTAAGGGAGAGTGTCAGTGGCAGAAAATGTCATGCTTGCTTCATAAATACAATACCACCTTACCTTGTTGAAGTGAGCTAATAGCAGGCCAAACCTATAAGTGACTGCCACAGAAGCACCCACACCCACACAGGGAGCCAAACAAGAGCAACTATCTACATTTAACCCAGTCGACACAAACAAAGAGGCACGTACACGCAAGAAACACGCATGAAAATACAAACATGGTGGTAAAAAAAAAAAGGCTGATGTCAGAGTCACTAGCACGTTCGGGTTGACACCTCTTGGGTGACACAGTGCTGTTCGCAGGCCAGGGCTGCAGTGTTAGCAAGCTCCGGTACCACAGCCACAGAGGACAAAGACAGCCTTCATGTGGTGTTCACTCAGCCCTGGAGACTACTTCTGGTTTTGTGTGTCTGGAAATGAGAATGTGAGGTGGCACTGAGACCACATCGACCCAAAATCAAGCACAAGAGTTATTTACACACTTGAAATTTACTGGAGTTTACGCTGTCTTTCTTTCCGACTGCTGCTCCAGCCTGCTACACATGTATACATTTCCTCCTCTATCAATTTGGGATGGGATAATTGCAAAGGAGCAGAGGTACATTGTGATTTCTCCAACGAGCAAATACTGATTTCCCTCAGTGGGACATGGTTTCACTTTTCAGCAAATTCTATAATGACAAAGACAAGGCCATCACCAAGGTAACTCTCAATTTCAACAAGTAACAGTTTCAGTTTCTGATACACAAAACCTCTCTCCATCTTGAACACCACTGAGGAGGAAATATTAGTTCCTTAATAAAACATAATTTCGTCTGGAGGCTGAGCCCGGAGGCCCTACGAAAACAGATGTTGTCTTGTCATGTTAGCAATACCACCAATGAGGCCGGGATCCATTTCATTCTGTTTTCATAATGAGAGGATTTCTCCCTCTCCGTCTGCTGTCTCTCACTTCAGTTTGTCTTGAAAATGGAGCCGCATTCCACACACACTGTCACGTTAATTTGCCGGCCTGATTTGAGGCCTGTTCTTGAGATGACAGTATTAATTAAGGGCTAATTAAAGTTATGCAAACACAAGCTCATATTCATATTTTCTCTGCGAAGGTAACCGTATTAAATCAGATGAAGGCAAGGGGTGGCCCTGTGAGGAAGACAGGAGTTGTAAGCTGTGCGTAATTAAATAACGTGACACCTCTCGGCCAGCGAGCTCACAGAAGGAAACCCTCCACAACATGAGAAGCATTCCACCACATGGGTTTGTGTGTCTTGGAGTCAGTCGGTCCTCATTGTTAAAGCGTGACCAGGCCACCAGAGTAGGGGCGGAATAATACAAATGTCCAAACATATGACGTGACTGACAAGAGGGATTCTCCCGCTTACAGTGTGGCGGCTCATAGGGCAGAGGGCAGAAATGTTATATTTATTTTGATGGGATGATTTTTCAGTTTTGTATGTTCTGTAATGGCATATATTGGCTTTTCACCTTCCAAGGAAATTTATAGTCAAGAAAAAATGTGTCACTTCCAAGCAGCAATTTCCAGGTTTGAAAAGTTTAGCCAATGTGGAAGTGCCTTTCAGTTGCATTCTTTCAAATGGCAAGCAGGGGGAGACTCCCCAGGTTGGAAAAACAAGTCAGGTTCTATGCACGTCAATGAAAAATTTACCTATTTCTCCACAAACCAATAGATGATGTCATAGTGACTACATCTACTCCTGTATATAGTCTATTGTCTCCTCATTGTCTGACTCACAAGTACTGGTTGAAGTATGTTTGATTGCTGTAGTAGACTATTTTCTAATTGGACTTGGTTGACAACAGAGAACCAGTGAGATGCAACATCTGTGATGCTGTGTTTCAGTGCTGAAGTGCATTGTTACAAAGCTATTGTTTCAGTCAACATTAAAAATGGTTAAATCAGATCAAATAAAGTCCGTCCATGTGTGTTAAGAAAGGCCCAAAGGTGTTTGAATGAAGGTTTGAGTGTTTTTAGTGACTTAAAGGTACAGAATTACACTGACTTGACCTAAGGAGGTTGCCTTTTTATCTTCACAGGTCTGTCTTTGAAGTGATTCAAGAGTAGTTCAACAAAAAACGCCAAAGCTCTTCCGCTTCTCTTTTCCTTTTCCTTTGATGCAAGTCCAGCTGAGACATCTCTCTTTCTTTCTCCGGAAGTGATAGGAGAGGGAGGGGGTGGAAGCTGCTGGCCGGACCGCAGAGACAGACTCCATGGTGTTGAAATGCTGTCTGAGCTACTGCAGAGCTCAACCCTGGAAACACCAAGGGTACTAAATAAAGAGAAGTTGCAGGCCTCTGGCTGTCCACCCACGTACCTCAGTGCGGCTGCACCAATGACAGTTATAGGAACAATTTAGAGTGATAAGACGCCCAATGTCCCCACTGCCTTCCTCAATGAGACGGCTATCGTATCAGTAAAAAGCTCCAGAGACCTGTTCAGATTGTTGCATCCATTCAATTTCAGGGAATTCAGTGACGTCAGCTGTTATTCAAACGGGCACAAGTCACTGTCCAGAGTCAAAACAGGAATATATGCTCTCTCTTGTGTACATTGGCATGATTATGAGTGTTCAAACCGAGACTGTTGCTGACAGGTAAGGCCTGACTGAGCACACTCCAAATAACTGGACCCCTTTTCTGTCCATCGTCCTCAGCGTTTCATCAGGGCCAAAACTGCACAGTTCCTGTTATGCTTAATTAGTACATGACTACAAAATCATAACATAAGCAGTGTCAGGTTCCTGCTGCCCAAAATGCTGGTTTCTAAAACAAACCATTGCTGGGAAAGCGAGGTTTTTGAAACGGTGGTGAATGTAACGGGTGTGATGGTGGCGGTGAGTACGGTGGGCGGTGTTTGGCAGTGGTGCGGCCCTGTGGGTTTGGAGGTCCCCAATGTTTATGCCTTTGTCAGACACTGTGTTGGCCCTCGGGCCAGGCCCCTGGAGGACCCCTCCTGGCTGCTGCTCTCGCTCCTGTCTGCTTGCCGTGACTGCTCCATAATAAATAAGCAGCTGTAGGCCTGGACCTGCGCTCTGCATAGTCTCACACAACCTACTGTAAATGAGAGGGGAAGCTGCCCCGGCCCGGCACTTTACACACTTACAGCCTGCCACACTTACTGTGTTACACAACACTGGATGAAGCCAGCATCAGCCTTGCTATATGTGTTAATCATATACTGTATAGGGCCCTCATCTTTGTGTTTACTGATGTTAAGAGTTGACAAATATGAAAACATAAATGATGTGTGCAATGATCTTCCTATTGGCTTGCTATACTGCAATAGATACCAACTTGATATCACGGTTAAGCTTGGTTTCCACAGGTTACAGCATTAATTTAGAAGAAAATTGGCACAATTATGACTCCAAATTAAACCTTATCTACAGGATGACATTATTCATAATTTTCAGTAAAACTTACATGCAAATTATCGTTAAATAGCCGTTAATTAAAATAAATGTTACTCAAATAAGCTCTAATGGTATTTGTCAGGTAGAAATAAATAAATGGGGCCTATTACAGACAGTATATGTGGGGTTAGAAACTATGAACCAAGAGCCTGACATACCTGCACAGAAAATATTGGTTAACTTGTGAAGCTTAAAACAGTTTCCATTAAAGATCCAACGACTACCTTGTGGACCCATTTACACATCACTGCAGCACAAACTGTGGTTTTAACACAATTTTAGAGATCATTAAACCACAGAAATTTCATTTATCAAAAAGCTTATTTTTGACACCATGGGTACACTTGGACAGTCTTCAGATCCACACTCCCCTGGACCCTACCAGAGCTAGCTATAGCTAGAGGGTACTTCCACGCTTCAGAGAAGTATCAAAACTTTTACATCAGCAGAGGAGCCTCAGTCACGGCGCTGAGTCT
This sequence comes from Serranus cabrilla, assembly GCA_903364295.1. NCBI lineage: Eukaryota > Metazoa > Chordata > Actinopteri > Perciformes > Serranidae > Serranus > Serranus cabrilla. The sequence goes on along the minus strand of CAFUXE010000160.1, from coordinate 400,486 downwards.
GAACTTTTTCTGACAGATATAAACACACAGATATAAGTCGGCTCCTCGCAGTCAGGGGTTCATTTTCAGGGAAGGCCCACAGTTGGCTGAAACCACAAAGCGGTCATATAATGCACATAGAGCGTAAAAGGCGGTCAAATGGGCCCTGGAAGGCACCTTGGGTACGATTCCCTTTCAGCTGAAGCTTAGAAAACTCTGGTAATCAGGATGGCTTTGGGGCTAAAGTGGACTTATAAGAGGCCCTGATGACAGACCTTCACTTTAGTACAGCCATACTCTTCAAACCTATGCAATCAACACTTATTTCATCGCGATAAAGGACAGCAATGTTGACATTGAGCTGCATAATTGAATGAAAGGTGAAGAGAACTGAAAATATCTCCTTCCCTGTGTGAACTAATGGCTGTGTAAATATCGTTTTTTCACATCACCTCTTCACACAATAGTCCCATAATAAAAGATTTGCACAAATATTTTAGGACAGAGGTACGAACGGCTATTTAGTGTATAAAGTCCTCAGTTTGGAGAAAAACACTGACCAAATAACACATTGCAAACTCTGCCCACTCACAAACACACTTTCTCTGGCATGCTGAGTGAATCTGAAATGCAAAGCAAACTTTGGCCTCGGTAAGCATCATTAAAACTCTGCCTGCTTGTTATTGCATGAACCAAATGCCTCCAGCTGCCTCGGTTATTACATAACATGTCAATTCTGTCTGCTCCTCCGTTTATGGGATCCTCATATGTTTAACGTTTTCAAGGTAAATGACAACAAAATTTCAATGTAAACACTAATCCTCATAACCAGCCTGTATCTCTGTGTGTTTGTGTCTGCAAACCTGACCTGACAGTGCAGACATAGTATCATGCCAGATGTCTTGGAGTTAGCCCACGCAGCCTCCGCGGGGGCTCAGGGGAGAAGCCAGACACAGCTGTATGATGGCCGTCAGAAAAGAGATTGTGAGGCTCTAAACCCTTTATTCCTTGCACGAACTTCCTTCGAGTTAGCATCTAAAGAGAGCTTGAGTATCCACTTAGCATTGGTTTAATTTTTCAGAAAGAGGCTGCCCCTTGATTCATCATTGTGAATGCCAGATCATTTCTCCCTTACTTTGACAGATGTTGCAACATCTGGCGCTTTATCAGCTGGGAGATGTAAACTTGTATCTATGTTTGTTTTTCTGCATGCATGTGTGTGTGTGTGTGTGTGTGTGTGTGTTTGTGTGCATATGCTCGCAGCCTGTGCGTATTTACATGTGTACACTGGAGGAAGCAGGGCCTCCAGGAATTTGATACACCAACCCACTCAGGAAGAGAACCCAAGTTACACACCAGATAACACTTCGGTAGAGTCGGGCGCTGGATGTTTGGTTAAAGCCACATGCATTATGCATGCCCTCTCACTGTAAGAGTACACATGTGTCAAAAGGCTCCCATCATCATCACTCCACTCGACAGATCCGCTTCCATGGTACAAGGGTCCCTCAAGGAGACCTGGGCTCAATATTGGAGGGGAAATCAGTCGTGACACTAATGAGGCCCAAGAAAAATGCTGCGAGATCCAGTCAAATTCTCCTTATTCATAATATTCTAGTGGGAGGTTGTTTCAGATTGATTTCATCTGTCAAACAATCTATTCAAGTCATTTTCAGAGGATGTGTTGTGCTCGAACCATACAGTATATTACCAAGAGAACTATCATGCTGTAACTTCTCATAAGGCCCAATGAGACAGATCTTGCTATCTTTCCCCCCATCTGGCTTCTTCCTCCTTTACATCTGCTCAGTTCCTCCTAAGGGTCAGTTGATGGTTAAAAATTCTCGGCTTGTGTCTCGGCTTGTTTTAGTAAACACAACCTCCTTTGCATCAACTCGCCCTCACGAGATTTTATCTGCCTTGGCGTCTTCTGAAGCACAAAAGTTGCCACTGCTCTTCCTCCGTGTAGGTTTCAAGTATGAATCCAGTTGAGTTGTGGTGGGAAACACCTCGACAGCAGGCCGTCGCCTTTGACCTGCAAATAGCAGGAAGAGGAGGAAGAAGCCAAGGTTTGACCCTCAGGGGGGCATTCCCAGACAGGGAATCTAGATCACTAAAGGAACATGTGTGGTTTTGATATCCGCTGTGCTGCTGAACAGGAAGCAGAGGTGAATGGCACGGGGAATCATCTGTTGATCATTGGGGACATTGGGCCCGAAAGGGCTCCACCTGTACCCGATAGAAAAGCTTCACACAGCAGCTTTACAGCTTGTGAGAAAAAGGACATTTGAAATTCTACATGGACTTTCTGACAGAAGTTTTTGATGCAGAGCTGCAACAAACCTACTGTAACTTTGTGACTGTAGCATCTGTGCGATCCTTCATGAATGGTAAGAAACCATTTAAAGTAAGGAGAAAAGTTTGGTTATGGACATTTAGAATTGAATTTTCTTTGCCCCAAATACTTATGCTACAGCAAAAAGTCAAATCAGGTTTGTTTCCGAGTTAAAAAAAAATGATGGATGAGCTGCAAATCCTTTGAATATTCAGATTTTTATATGCTAGCTGTGAAGCCATGTCTTGGTGTGAGGTTGCTTCTATTTTAGTTACAGGCGGGAAGGCTCGGGGGCAGCGGCAGACACTGTGGCGCTGCAAGTCCCGAGCAATGTTAGCCTGCCTGTGCTGCTTGAGGGGTTTTACACCTGAATGTGAGAGGGCCCGGGGACGTCAGAACCTTGTAAGCCAGAAGACCCCCTACAGTGCCTGTCCCAGCTTCAACTGTGTCTGCCTGCAGAACGCCTGTCAAAACAAGGATTTCTTTTGGTGAAGGGGTTTTAAGTGAGTCTTGGCTCTGACAGTGATAAATGGCCTTGTCCATCGAATATGAATTCGCGGCCACAAAAATTACAAACCGAGATAACTTTATTTGTACAACGGAGCTGACGATAAATTCAAATTCAGCACCTGATGAATTGGCACATAAATGATCTGTACTCAGTCTCCTGGTGATTCTGTGGGGAATGAAACAGCAACAGTGTGGTTTTCTGGGATATAATAGCCTGTTTGCTTTCAGTTGCTTCAGGAGTGATTAGACTTCTCTACGATAACAAAAGCGTACCTGTCACTCGCAACAGAATCACGCTACAGCCGTGTAACACAATCTGCTGGGCCTATGGGCTGTGAACAGCCGCTTTATTGATTTTTCGGAGGTGGTTGATATTGTCACATTTAGAGCAGCACGTTGTATCTGTTTTCAAGGAGTCCAGCCATGTGTGCTAAAGTAAACAAACTGAGTGAGGGGGGTACGGTCGGGTGTGCAGGGGGCGGGGGCGTGTTGTGGGTTGTGACACATGCAGATCTTGTCAGGATCAGGAGGAGCATGCAGGGTTGATGACAAGGCAGAGGTGGTCAGGAAAACCTGATCTCTCTCCTCAGGGAGGACCAGTGTACTGTGGCTTCCTGTTTAGGGGGGACAAAGCCACGGTGTACCTCAAGACGCTGTATCACCTCGACCATCCCACGTCAGGCCACATCACCTCCCACTCCACCCCATCCATCCCCACCTCCACTCCACGCTTTGATTTCCAGCCAAAGCAAACAGCAAACTGCTGGCAGCCGCAGTCCCCGTTCCCATGGCGACAGCGCACAAGGGCACAGCGTTGGCCTTGATGATTTGGATCTGCAAGGACGGGACAAAGAGGCCAATTCAGAGCCAGCCGAGAGATTTGGATGCAGGCAGAGCTTTCTGCTGGACACTGGGCCTGAATACACAAGAAAAAAAAAACGGCAGCGTGCAAGACTTATCGCATCCAATCAACCAAGTGATATTAACACATCCTGTCACTTGGAGGAGACTTGACGAACAAAGAGGGCCCTTGTCAGGGTTGGATGGGACCAGTAATAGGGGTGTAATGGGGAAGGATACAACTTCAGCAAGTGTAATTAACTCTGTGTACTGTTGGGAGAGTCATGCTGTGCCCCGACTAAAAATACAGTGGGGCTGTCAGAGTAAAGAGGGTGAGGACTTACGCAATATTTGATTTGGTTTCAATTTATTGAGATCTGGTTGGTAGAATAATCTAAATTACAAGATTCACTTACTGGCCCAACCCTTTCAAGGTGATCTCCGTCTAACCGATCCAAAGTCCTGCCCCCTTGGCTGCCCCTCGGTCAGACCGGCTTGACAAATAGAAACCTGGTGACAACGGTTCTGTTTTGTTGGGTGCTGCACTGTTTATTAGATTCTGGGTGTCAATGACACAATATACAATAGACAATATAGCTTTGAGTAGCCAACAGCAAAAGTCACAGTAAATATCCCATGCTAGACGTTGTGTTTATCCAAATAATAATCAACAAAAGTTCATCCACCAAACTGTAAAATGATACATATATAATTTAAATTCAACTGAATGGGAATTTTGAAGTATGTTAATACAGCATGAAGCTCCCTGAGACAAGTAAAAGTTTCCAAGAAACATCACTCAGGTCTCCGTTTTTCCCCTAAATTCCTTAATTCCTATTAGTTGAAGTCTGAAGTTAGTCCAAGTCTGTTAAAGTTCTCAAAAGTAATTTATTTCTTCAATGTCATTTCTCTAAAAGTCAAGCAGCCACTATAGGAGCTAGCAGACTAATGGGTGAAATGCTTCTTTTGCAATTAAGCAAAACTCAAAGCACTTTCTATTAACGCCTGGGGGAAAAGGGCTGAGATATGTGATCTGTAACTCAGACAATTTGTGCCAAATAAAACCTGAATAAATCAAAGCCATATTTCAGCGTTGCCTCACTGAGATGTAAATCTGGGGCTCAGAAAGGCTCTGTGGCCTCGCCCTGGGACTGGAGGTAGTGTGTTATTGTTGATTAAAATGGATTATGGCTGAGATTACAGTCTGTCTCCTCCCAAAGTCCGCTCTAAACTAGCCCAGCGCCAGCAGTCCAGGTCACTCCGAAGAGAAATAGACTCAGTGAGAGAGGCTCTTTCAAAGCAGCCCTACAGCCTGTCTGCCTGAGTGTGGTTTCAGTGACACAGTGGCTTTTTCTTTTTTATTGGACCACAGAGACGGCGAGGGGTTGATTGAGAGAGGAGGCGAAAGAATGAAAAGAAAGAGTGAAAGAGAGGGCGAGGGTGTGCGAGACAGAAAAGTAGAGTGATATATGACACCCAGACAGAGGGAGCGACAGCTATCAACATGTGCCTGTGAACTCTTCAGCCAGACCAGTCCTGTCTGCTGGTGGGCAGCCAGTTTGTGGACTGTGGCTGAGGTGACCGGTCCTCACAGAGCTGGAAAGACTGATTTCACATCTCTGCTGGGACACAAAGTCATGAATGCAGAGCCAAGACAGATTTGACACTAATAGGGGAGCTGTATCTGTGAATAACTCGCCTCAGAGCTCCATGATATTCATTCATGGAAAGATGAATGAAAGGGGTGAAATGAAAATGCGGATCATGCTTTGTCAGATCTCCAAGCAAGACAACAAGAAGCTTTAAAATTGCATTGCCGTTGTCGAAAAACGTTGACGCACCAAAAAAAGCTTCACATTTAATGTGAACACACGATCAAGCTATCATTTGCTAATTAGCACTAAACACAAAGAGCAGCTAAAGCTACTGAAAACGCCATTAGTTTAGTAGGTATTTGGTGACACACACAACACACAACAAAGCATTACAATTCATCCTGAGGGGGCTAAAAAAGTTCATCTTTATTCAAGGCTGCACACTGAAGATCCACGTCTCCTGATGGGTAAAGTGAAAGACTTGCTCGTACTAATCCGACTGTAGCTTTGCGCAGCTTTGAGACATAGTCAGATCATTGTTTGGATGTACAGTATGGTTCAGTGCCAACAGCTCCACCCTGAGAGTGGGCTTAAAGGTTTTGTAGTACACACAAACTGAGCTAAAAATGCTGCATACAAGAATGATATTTATAACTTTCTCAGAATGCTCATTATTAACTACCTCTCTCTTTTATTTTGTGTATGTATCACAGCTACACTCTTGCCATCATGACTAAACCATTGATTTTATTGCATCTATAAGCACTTTTGCTACATATTTTACCGTGTGTGTGCTGAATTGCAGGCTTATCGTGTGGTTAATTCTTTATTCTTCTAGCTTATTTAAATAATTATAGAAAGTGCTTTTAGCTACTACACATCTGATTACTTGTATATTAGTTCCTAATTAATTCTTTATTGCACATGCCATATTAATAGCTTAGTATATACTTAATATCACACTTTGTCAAATACAATTTTTTCCTTTAAGTTTCTTGTATGTCTCTGTATATTTTAAAGGTAGCGCCATGAGATTTAAGGTCCAATTAAGATAACTGACACAAGGTCATAAAAAAAGACACTGGCTGCATTGACTTGATTACTCCTGGCTTAGCTAGAAAAATCTTGAGGGGATGGCTGAAGTGTGTGTAACAACCAGAGTGGCTCTGTTGTCATAAGGCCGTATTTATTTCTGTTTTTAATTAAGGAAAATGATTCCCATCTGTTAAAAGGTTATTGTTGTGCCCGTTATAAAAGGTTTCAGCAGAACAGTTGATTAATTGAGCATGTCTTCAGTGCTGCACTTGAGCTGGAGCTGGCCAACCAATTATCATAATCCAGGGCTGTTTATTTTCTCTCCGCTGCCAGTCATGACGCGGCGGCTGAAGCTGGTGGTTTCTGCGCTGCGGGGCCTGGTGACAGGAGATGCTCAGTAGCCAGTGAGACGGCAGGACAAGGTCTGTTCAGTCTGTCAGTCATCTAAAACGCCGTAATGACTGAAAGTGGATCTGTCTGGGTTGGCTGAGCAAGCTGTACACTACTGACCGAGATGAAGAAAACACATTCAGATCACATTAACTCGGAGCTAATTCGCTGTATCAGCTATGATTTGTGTTTCTTATTTTCAGGGTTTTTTTCTGATATCCCGAGGCCACACAGTGAGAGGACTTCACTGCTGGGGCACAGGGTTAGAGTATGAAAAATGTAGTCAGTTAGATAATCCAAGAAAGTGTCACACTATTAAACGTACATAACTCTATTAGGTCTTACAGGCGTATGTGTAGTTTAGTATGCAGAGTTTAAATGCATATGTCACACTCGAGGCGGGTGGAGTGGTCAAACAACTATCAGAGAACGGGTTCGTGTCCCATGTGAAAACAAAAGTAAACAATGTGATTGAAACATCACTGATCTTCGATGGCTCACGTTTTGTGCATCATGTTTTTACATAATTACGTCACTGACTTTATTTACAGTTTAAACTGACTTTTATAACGCCTTACCAGGAAGTTTTTTGCCTAGGTCAGTGGTTTTGCAGCCTAAATTCACCGAAACTTCAGCCGTTTTTACAAACTGTGAACCGTAACTGTATGTATAGTGACGTGTGTGCTATTTTTAGAACGCTCCGCTCTGTGCCGGTAGCTGTGAAACGATCATATGAGTCGTCAATGTTGGCATTGAAAAACAACCTATTCTGTCGTTTAGGTTGGAGATCTTGTTGTGCTAATCACCAATATTACTTTTTTTCTTTAACTTTAACGGAATAGAATTTCCATTTTATTCTCATATCCTAACATGCATAATTTGATCACAGCATATTAAGAATACTTTCACTTTCAGCTTTCGCGTTCTGTCTTCTCTCTCGTTTAGAACAAATACAGTTGCATCAGGCAGCTATAACTTGCTACATTATTAGTTTTAATTTCATGCTTTCTCTCATTGGGAGGAAAATCAGGCCTGTGTTTACTGTTAGCTCTTGAAAACATTGGAAATGTTCAATAAGCTAAAATAGTAACATCTTGTACTTTTACTGGCCAGAAAGCAAAAAAGTCAGGTTTCAACAAGGCTCTTTATTTTATGTCATTTTTGCAGATGACACATCTGCTGCTTCCCGTTCCAGCCGAGGCGAGCTTAGTCACATTTGGTGACCAATGCAGCTGCGGCATGTCGACAAATGTCTAGCGCATTAATCAAACTTTGCCCACAATTGTTTTGTTTTCCAACAAATTGAAGTATTAACTGTATGTCCTCTATTTAAATTTTTGGCAAGAGAGAGTAAATGTCAGAGTTAATAAGAGGTTATCGGGAAGGAAAAAGTAATTAAACTCCCTCCCCTCAGAATGAGTCCTTTTACAGTACATGCTGGCGAATATTTCTCCCTTTTCCTCTGTCTAGACACGCAGGGCAGGACCGCAGCTTACATACTGGACAAAAGAGCCATACAGGTCTCTAGAGAACTGTGAAGGCCGATCCAACATTTCAGACTTCTCTGACCTGGGTTGAAATAAACTGGGGAGACATTCATGTTTACGACTAGCTAGTCAATATGGGGGTAAAGAGTGCCTGATAAAGCTTTCTGTAAAGGGGCAACACAAGCCACACAACTGAGCTCAATCACCTCAAGGTCGACCTGCTAGTCTGGTAATTTCTGGCTACTGTGCAGGTAGCCAGCGTGCGTTTAACAGTGGCCAGCGAGGAAATTTAATTTCCTTTCCCACTCTACATGTTTGATAATGGCCTCTTCCAGAAACCTGCTCCCTCCTGACCTTTACTTCCACCTGTTATAGTCATGGTCTGCCTCATGTCACTCACCTCATAACATTGACAACACCACTGCACCGGGTGTTAATTGCTACATTCACTACTCGGTGTCCCTGCTAATCATCCTGGACGGCTGGCAACATGCGTGCCCTCACATTAAACCAGTGGCACAACTAGTATCTCTGTGCTGGAGTTAACGACAACAGATGTGATCATTTTCCCAGCGTAGTTACACCTATTTCCTATTGAAAAAAAAAAAACAGATTTCCAGGTTAGCTCAACAGAATCAGTTCCTAACGCTTGTAAAGTTTTTCTCAGGGGGAAACACAATGTATTGTTTGTTTCCTTTTGCTGGGGAACAACTTGGTGGGAAGTTGGAGGGATCAAGTGTGAATGTATCCATTGTGCCAATATCAGAAAGTTTGCTTGTAAAGTTTATACATTTTAGTTCTGGAAAAATATATAACAGAAGGTAGAAAACACTTACATGGTCAGCTAATTTACACAAAAAAGCACATATTAAGTGTGAAACAGAAAATGTCTTGGTAGACTGAGATCTATATCGCTTGAAAAGATAATGATTCTCTTTGCTATCATGGCAACTACATAAAAAAAATCCAACCTGTCTTCCTGTACTCTGAATGGTTGGTCTGTTGTGTAAATCGAAGGTTCAGTCATCCATGGAGGAGGCACGAGGCTGTGACCCCTCATATTCTCCTCCAACAGAGGAATGTAGGCAACTGAAAGCATCATTAATTGTCGAATCACACAGAGACCCTAAACATCAGTGACCCCATGAGATTCCCATCAGCAAAAGGCGAAAAAACGTATTGAGTACTTAATCTGTGGTTTGAATTCTTGAAGAAAATGTAGTTTCTCTCATATTCCTCCATTGTGAACAAAGAATCCAAAACTGAGAACATTCTTGATGAATTTAAATGATTAATCTTTTTATAAAACAATTCTAGTTGTATTCTCACTATTTGCATAGACATGCATTTTCAGTAAAAGTTTTGATATTGCTGTTGTTCAAGGTGACCCAAATTTTCTTCCATTCATCAAGACTTTTCAAAAAATGTTTTCTTTCGGAATTCAAGTTAACACAGGGTGAAGTATTCTTTTAAAATATTCAAATCTAACCCATATAAACCTAATAGTTTTCCATGGAAAATAGGATTTTGAATGGTTGTATTTTGGGGGTTTTACATGATAAGCACAAGCACTTTTCTGAGATATAATGTTACAAGTTAACATATCTGTTAAAGTGCCACTTTCAGCAGCTCGTAAAATTCCTGCATTGTACCTTCTCTGCCAAAGACTCTATTTTTCTTATCATGTACAGTATCAGACTGTGAAAGTGGAGCAATAACATCCTTGAGTGTGCCTTGCCGGGGCGGCAGCAGCCGTCTGTGGAGGAAATTAAAGTGAAATACATCTCCCTGCCTGGCTCTTGCACTTCACACACCCATAAAGCACTTCTCCGCGATTGTCGTCTTTACAGCCTACACATCATTTAAGGAGATTTTTCATTCGGCGGAATAAATCAGTGTTAACATATTTGAGATCTGCCTAGCAACAACAATCAAATCCAGAAAAGGGCAGTAAAAGAATGGGGCTTGGTGTGGATTCAACAATCAGCAAGCTGCATTAAAATGAGTCAAGGACTTCAGTTTAAAGTGCATTTATTCAGCACTCTAAGCAACTGAACAACTGTATATAAACCAAGCCAGGCTTAAAGTATTACATAAGAATTAGTAAAGTTTAAAAGTAAGAAGTCTTTAGTGTTTGTGTCTGAAGCCCAGGCTGGTCAGGACTCGCCTGCGCTCACACTGAAAGGACCTTTTCATCCATGACAGAATGAATCAGATGCATAATTTGGAGCAAGCTGCTGACAGAAAATCAGTTAGGAAAATATTTGGACGTTCATACGCTCCCCCCAAACACATCGCATGTTAAAAATACAGACGTTCCTGCACATGCGTGCGAGATGCAGGAGCTGGGGCGCCTGTTCGCCCTCTGCTCTCACTCCATCCGCCCCACACGCTCTGTAAATATCCCATCATCCCCAGGTGGTGGAGACACTAGTCAAGGCCAGGAAACTGCCAGCATGACAGACACATGTCTTACACTGATACTCCACCTCCACCTCCCCTCCCACAAGCAACACCTCAGACCCCATCTTCAGTCACCAGACCCCCAAGCTGGTACAGATACATAGGAGGAAAGTGTGGTATATTTTAACCTGAGTTATCTCAGAGTCTGACTGAAAGTAAAAACAGAAAGCGGCCCCTGGAATAGCCGTGCTGTCTTTAAGTTGGGTTGCATTGATAGTTTCTGTTTTCTGGGTTATCATTTGGGTGAAAGTCTCAATGCAATCACTGGCTTTTAGGACACATACTGTATTGTACATTGGAAATGCAATGCTGTCATGCAAACAAAAAGGGAGCATGAGTTCACAATTTCTGTAAGAAGTTCAAGTTCTTAAGTGGTTCATTTCCTGGCAGGCAGTATAAAGTATATAAATGTAGAACACTAACCCTCAATTTTACAGACCCACAATAACAATAACTATTTCCTCAACCATTACCACAAGGACAACATTTTATTATGTACCAAAAAAAAAAAAATCATAAATGTTGGGCTGTATTATTGTTTTGAAAACTTATGAAAGAAAGTTTTTCCTGGAAAGTTTTTGAATCAAAAACATTAAATTGAAAAGTAAAATCTCGAAGATTAAAATGAACATAACATTTAATCACGGATGGATTGCTGAATGAGAATATCATAGGACAAGGGCCCAAAGTGTCAAGGTTCTCCTGGCCTACAACTACAAAATTGTACCAACAAGAAAGAGACTCGAAATGACCACAAAAACAGAAAACAACTACAAAAGACACTAAAATACTTCAAATAGACCAAAATAACTACAAAGAGATGCTAAACAGCTGCAAAGAGACACAAAACAACTACAAATAGACACAAAATGACTTAAGATGGAGGCAAATAACCACAGACAAAACCAAAACTATTACAAACGGATACAAAATAACTACAAAAAGACCCAGAACAACAACAAAAAGAAGCAAAACAACTTTAAAGTGTGGTGGTTTTTAGAGGTCTATTGTCTCATAATGCATCCATGCATTTAACCTGGAAACTTATCAAGAGATTTAATACTGGATTTCTGACAAAACTGACAACACAATCATGTACTGACAAGTCCAAACATGAAAGTTTGTTGAATTTACATTAAAGAAACCAACTATGTTGGGTAACAATCTGATCAATCAAGTGCAAATGTATTTGAATCTTGCACACTTGTAGATTTAGTTCCGCCTATGAAGAATATACACAGAATATATGGTGATTGCAGAAAAATGCATTAAAAAAGTATAAAATAGTGTCATTTAATTTTAAAATATTAAAGCTTTAAAATGATATATTTGTCGTTTACAATTAGATCCTCTGTACTTTTCTGTTTCATATGTGCTGACAGGGATACAATAAAAGGATTGAAGCCAGAGATGCAAACATTTGCACATTTAGAGGTGAAGTGTGTTTTTTTACTGATGCAGTGGGACTGTATACAGTAAGGCTGCCATGGTCCATAAATGTAAATCAGCATGGCTTTTCTGAGAGAGAAATATATGGTCTTGCTACAGCAGAGGGCTCTGGGGATTAGCCTTACTCTAGAAACATCCTTCATGGTGATGCAACAGACTCTGTTGGCGGTCTCGGCTAAGATAAAAGCCTGATATGACTGTTTTTAAATCATTCAAGTGGTTCTTCTCTGCTGTTTGACACTGATTGTAAAGAGCTCTTAAAGTGCTACAGAATCTCATTGATTAGCCCTCCTGCATCACATTTTACTGCTTTAAGGGCTCAAAGGAAAGGAAAAGTGTTTACAGTGGACCTGGGACTGAAGGAAATGAACCAGAAACGTATGTGTGTGATTGTGTGTGTGTTTGTGTTGTGCATGCACATGTGTGGGCCCTAGCCCGCTTCAAGCAATCTATAAAATTACCAGTATTTATGCAGAGCAGAAAACAATAGATTTCATATGTTTGCATATGTTGGGATAATTCCATAGTGAATTTAAAGGCCTAATGGCCTGAGTTAAAATATTTGGAGTCGGAGATCTGATAGTTATAGTTGGTGACGCAGTTTCTGGCAAAGTTTGAGCTCTTGAGTTACAGAAAACAATGATTAAAACACACAACTCTGAATGGTAAACCGCTGTAACCTTGTGCAAATGGACTGCGAACATGCAAGATAGACATCGCAGTGATACTGAACAAATTCTCTGATCTGGGGATGAAATGAGCAGTTCAGCCATTAACAAAACAGGCTACATTTATGTGCTATTAGGGCCATTTATTTTCAAAGAGATGGAAACAACAAGCTGATTAGTTTGCCATTGCACCGCCCTCGTTTCAATCTACAGTGGGGAGCCTGTTTGTGCGCTCGGGCCAAACTGAGAAGAAAATATTCTTGTTTTAGATTGGATAATAACATCGCAAATCTGATAAATTCAATCTAACTCATAGCCTATTAGATCCGGTGAATTTAACACTGAATAATGGTCATTTAGTTTTGACCAGCAGATCGGGGTGCATTCAGAGGTTGTACATAGTTGAAGGATGAGTCTTAACATATTTTCGTTCATGCACACTGTATTTTATAGACATCTTGCTCTTTTAAATAAGAAACTACTCAGCAATTAACCCAAATTTAAAACACTTTCATTGCACTTATCCATCATTTTACAAGTGCTATTATTATTATTTGATACTACCTACTTACTGTTACAACATGTTGCAAATTCCGAACCAAACTAACAAAACTTTGTGTGTTTCTTTGTGCATGTGTGTTGCTGTATTCAGAAGAATTCCTGAGGGATAATCCCATAATTAGAGCAGGATAGCACAGGAAGTTTATTCAGGTGGGCTTTTTAAACAGGCCTGTCTACCTTCTCTACTGTATAACAGACAGACGAGCACAAAAGCCTCGAAATGAGAGACAGTTTAGGTGCTTTCCACCGGTACAAGACCGTTAGATTACGCACAAGAGTCCCATCAGAGAAACTGGGTTTTTGCCAGCTGTTTGGATGTAAGGCATTGATGTTGGCTTCTGGAAGTGTGTGGTGTTAATTTCATTAGCGATAAATACAATAATAAAATGTATTTATAGAGCAACTTTCATACAAATGTAACTCAAACGTGCTTCACAATAAATGTCCATATCTGTGGAACTCTACAGATGTTTTTCACCACTTTAAATGTCAAAATTAAAGTTATTTGCTTGACTAGAGGCAAAATATTACTTTGATCACTTTTGTGTGAGCAGAAAAACAACAACATCCAGCTCATGCTGATTCTAAAGTCAAGGCAGCACTTTTGGACACCCTAAACAAACTCTCTCTGGGTCAGAGACAGGAAGCAGATGGCCTTCCTTCACTCTCCATGTGGGATCATATACCCTCCATAAGCCCATTAACACCCTCGATACAGTAGCATTGCTGCCGCGCCGTGCATTAAACTGCAGCTACACATCTTCCATTTCGGGCCCGTCATTGTTGTCTTTCTTGCCGAGCACAAACAAAGTCACATCGAGGCTGCGTGGAGCCATTAGTTGCAAATTGCCAAGAACAGTGTGAAAACCCAGTTGAAACCATGTGGTTTTAAACTGCCTCCTCCTCACCATGTTTTTGGAATCACTTCCAGCTGCTCCACAGCCACTAATGGCACCTTGGGCCCACATTGCCGTTTTAACACTGGCCAAGTCTCAGCCCCCTCCTGCCCGCTAGAAGCTAAGGAGGTTTTCAACTACTGTTGAACAAATGATTTTAGCCCGTATTATGAGCAATAAAAAGACGTCCTGCTGAGTGTCCTGAACGCTGCGTTCATGCACATGAGCAGATCCTTCTGCATATAAACGGTAGTTTATATAGTTTCTTTTCATACTGTGCCACTTCTATGGGGTGAAGGAAGACATTTAATGAAAAGAAAGCCTTTGGTAATACTTTCAGAATAGTGTAAATGTGCAATACTTAGTTTAACACTTAACTACAGCTACAGTAAATCATATTAAATGACTACCTTTTATTGTTTTCTTTTCCTTTTGTGATACACACTTAATAAAGTTGGAATGTTTTTTTTACCTCTTTCCATGAAATGATTGTGACAATTTATTCTTGACAAATAAAGTGTATATGTAATGTAATCATTGAACCTGGTCAAAAATGATTACTGATGCATTTAAATAGGAATAAAGAGAGGATTATGTCTGAAAACAGAATTATGCGCAACACTGCTGGTATGCAAATCTACTAGCCAAGGGCCTATGTAGTAATGTACACACAAAACAAAACAAAGAAGCACAAAAAGTACAGAGGGCATCTTGTAGAGGTGCTGCTCTGTGTGTAAAATCAGTCAAAGAATGTTCAGTTTACTTCTGTGTACAAACAACAACAACAACACTGTCTCTGTTCAGTTCCCAAAATGTGTCCAACTGCCAGTCGGTTAATAATAGTTAGACGTCCACTGTTTACCTGTGAGTGTCCAGTACTGTGACAGTTAGCAACTGCAGTATAATTACAGGTGTTGAACAATAAAGGGGTTTCATGTGGAAGACCAGACAGTTTGGAGAAGCAGTGGAATAGTGATAGGATACTTTGAAAGGTGTAATCTCAGTGGGGATCAAAGCCAGATACTGCAGTTTGAAGGACGACCTCAGTGACCATTATGCAAAAGGAACACATCCCAAACACAGATGCATGTGGAAGATCTACATAAACAGCCTGGAGGGATACTAAATGCGTGTCATGGCAGGGACATTTGTTTTCAGCCTGGGTTTATGTTGATAGAGCTCAGTCGGTCTGTTAGAGGCTATCAGTGACATCATCTGAGAGAGAGGACTCGTGCTGATAACCTCTGACCCTACACACCACCGTCAGTTATAGAAACAGCCATAGTTTACAACTGAGTGTGTGGGGGGCCGGGAACATACTCAAACATGCAGCACTCAATCAGTAGAAAAAACGCACTCAGTGACCTGAAATATACAAACTGGTACTTTTTAATTTAATCTAATTTAAAGCTCGGCAAAGTAGTCTGTGTTTTTTTTGTTTTTTTTGAGGCTGCATTTTGCAGTCCTGTTGTGTTGCACTGCATATTATTATGTAGGATTTTTCTATTTTTTTCCCCTTTGTATGTAGAAAAAATATTTGTTTATTATAGTGAATTTATTTTATGTTTCTTAGAATTTGTTTGTCATAATTGTATTACATTTTTTAGCTGATATTTTCTCCAAATCGGCTTATAAAAAGTTAATTTTAACCATGAATATTTTAACCAAAAATTACAAAAATCATGCAGAACTACATACATTTATTAAATAAAGAAATAGTTTTTAGTGCAACATTTATATCTACAAAGATTTTTTATATTTTGATTTATTGTTATTAGTTTTTATTATAATTCATGTATTTTTATTTTGGTTACTTGCATGTATAAATGCGCTGTATTCAGTCCATGCATATACAAATATGTGTTATTTTCTGCATTGTTCCATCATGGCGACTCTTTCTAATCAGGGTCTGTTAGTGAAACCTGCAGGCGAGAGGCTACAGAAATGCATGTGTGCATACATACATACATGCATGTATTCATATGTGCATGTGTCAATTGACTGCTTTTGAACCATGTTGGCTGGTCAGATGGCCCAATTAGTGCTTGGACCTTTTTGCTCCAGCGCGAGAACAGGGGCAGGGCACATCTGGTGTCAATACATCTTAATAACTTATTGTAATTCTCCTTTTCCTGGACTGAACATGCTGGGACAGAGGCCCATTTAAAAACCTGTCGAGCAGTGTGTGTGAGTGTACCTGTTTGAATGGAGCCAGATTGCCATCACTAGATCAGGAAGGGTACTGCAAGAGAGAGAAATTATGTTTGTTTTTTTTCATTTCAGTTCACAACAAGGCTGTAAAACTGAGACTCAACTTTTTATTATAGTTAAAAATCACACTTTTTGTGAATGGAAAGGCAGTAAGAAATGGTTTTAAGCATTCACACACTTGTGCATAATGTCTTAATTTTAATATACATGTTATTTAAGATCCAAAACAAGCCCATTAATCATACTGTGTTGAGTGTTTGTTAATAAAGATGATAAAATCTAATGTACTTTTTAATTTACTCCTAAAAACAGGGGGAAGCCTGCACACCATTGCTTGATTGCATAGGAAATGTTTGCCGATTGTCTACTAAGAAGTGTTGTTTTAATGTATATTACGCCTCAAGTCGAGCACTTTGACTAGCCTTTGTTTTTGTGATTTACAAAGAACAGATTAGGCATTATTTCTTCAGTGGACTGAAGGCAGGATAAAGGTTTGGCTCTTTCAGATGAAAGTACAGACAAGTTGAGGTGTAACAGTTTGGCCTCAAGGCTTCCTTCATTCTTTCTGTCTGTCTCATACATTCCTGTAAGAACAATACAACTGAGGCTAATTCTTGATCAGGCTGTTCCCTGCATTTGTTTGGTTTCTGTGAGGTGTTTAATTGATGCTTTAACAATGCTGTTAGTTTGTGCTGGGTGCACAGAGTTTGCTTTGCACGGATCATTATTCCCTCCATAGAAATCTAAGAGAAATAACAATGGCTAAATGTGCAGCCAATACTTTCATCAAGGTTAACTTTAACAGATGTTTTGAGGGGGGAAAAGGCAGAATAGTTTCTGTCAGTGAAAGCTTTTGGAATTTCAAGGTCCACTCCATGGAAAATTTAGATTAAAACATCAGTAAGTACCTGTGTCTTACTCAATAGTTAGAAAACCACAGGTAATGCTGCAGGGAGGGGATGTGAGGAAACAGCCTTTAGGGAGCTTAGAGAGTAAATCTATCCACTATGCAATTTACTGTTTAGGCTTTTTTTGCTGGCCAACATGTTATGATCCTTGACAAATGGCTTCTTCTATCAAACATACGTATTTCAAGCAACCAAAACCATATAGTTTGGATGTGCTAGCTTGGCTGTGTTGGATGTGACAGAGCATAATGTATGAATTTCAACAGTCCGGGCAAAAACCAAATGAGCCATTTATAGTATCAAAGTGAAAACCAAATATTGACGTCAAAGATGCAAAAAAATTGGCGGATGCCAACGGTAACGCCTGGGCAGAAATGAAAGTGGTTTACACATGAGCAGAAAAGATGAAAAAAAAATAGACCTCAGTCATTCTGTTACACTGTCTAACTGTCTATTACTGGCTCCTGCCAAGCCCTATAGGGCTGAGCACAGGGAGGAGTTCCCCAGAGGACGCATTACCTCATGTTGTGTCATGCTGTCACAGCGGGCATGCCATCATCCCCTGGCGCCCTCCATCTTCCTCAACATGATGTGGTGATTAGGAAGGCTGACGTCTCTCGGATAAGACAGGCCTCCAGAGTCATCCTGCAGACCACATGGAAGTGAAATGCTGTGTCAGTGCACCACTGGCGGTTTCCATGGCAAAGGCAGTGCAACAGTAAGTGTTACCGTGTCCGTGCTGGTGTTGGCTCCAGTGGCCTGAAATCACCCTGAATGCAGCACCAGTGTTAGGCAATAGCAATAGTTTTTTACAGAATATATTAGCGTAAGTGTATATGTACTGTTAACCAGCCCAACAGTAGAACAATCAAACCAATATATATATATATATAAATGATGAAGAAATATTTCCACCTAACAA
>CAFUXE010000160.1:340095-365763 GCA_903364295.1 Serranus cabrilla | reverse complement strand
CCAGGACAACCAACTGTAATATGTAGAGAGCCAGCCCTTACAAAGTTAACATCAGGTTTGTTTGTGTGCAGCACGCTGAAACCCGCCAATAGGGATCAAAAGTGGAATGGAAAAACATCCACTTTGTTTCAGAAAAGAACAAAAACACAGCATGCAATGGGTTTTTCTTTTTGAATAACCTAGCCTTCATTTTGGACATGATTTTAAGAAATTATAGCTACTCGTGCTTGATTAATTACTTAACTAAAAAAAAGTTTGGTCACACCTTTTCTTCAATGGTTTTTCTTACATTTTAACTATATTTTTACATTGTAAATTCATATTAAATACATCAAAACTATGATTTAACACATATGGAATTATTTCATAGTTTTGGTGTCTTGATTAATCTACCATGTTGAAAATAATAAAAATAAAGAAATAACATTGTACGAGAAGGTGTGTTTTTGACTGGTACTGTATGTATTTGTTACATTTTGTTTTACAGAGTAAGAAACGCCTGATTTTGCCTTTCACACAACAGAATGATCCCATACCACCCAATGAGGGTATGGGTATTAATTATCTGATGTCAGAACCGTACTTTTATCATCCCAAACCCCAAACCCAGGTATCATTATCGCTCTAGGAACTGAAAAAGTTGGATTGCTGCACACCTCATTTATAAACACATGCTATGGTTAAAACTGTTGTTTTACCTCCAGTCGGGCCTGTAGGTATCGGCTGCATTGGGTATTTTAAGGACGAGCACCAGGAACTCGTGCATCTCCAGCAGGAAGGTGTCAGCGCTGCTCTTGGAGAAGAAGCCTGTCAGGAGCCTCTGACCGTCCTCGCTCAGGGCCTGTTTGTACTGCTCTGACACTTCCACAAATGGATCCTGAACATCACAGAGAAAGCATAAAATCAGCAAATGAAATACAGTATGAAATAATTTTATAGAGAGGTTTTATTAAGCAAAAATGTAGTAATCAAGTAACAGATCACTAGAACTGCTACTACAACAATGCCATTTCCACCTCTGTATCTGTATATTGTTGCCTTACCCTCTTGAGCCGCAGCATATTTTCTGATTTGAGCGAGGCCAGCAGCTGCCACAGAGCCACACAATGCTTTAGGCAGCACATGCTCAGGGCCTGCGAGCAAAACAGGAAGAAATATCTCTTGTCAAGCACATAAAAAAAAAGTCTCACACAATTTAAAAACAAGATTTAAATCCAGTACTCTGGAGTAGAGTATAGTACAATAGCACTAAGAGAAGCTGCTCTTTGCTTGTATACAAAGTGACCAAATTAACGGTGGAAGTGCGATAAAGCGCAACAGGAAAACATAACAGGTGTCTCTGATAAGCTGACCTTGAGGATATGCAGAGCCATCTGGCTTCCCATCTGCAGCACCTCCTCCAGGTAGCAGGACAGCTGCATGTGAGGCTCTCCCCCGGTCATGGCGAGGAAACCGAGGGCCACTTCCAGCGTGGACAGCGCCTCACACACCTCGCTGTAGGAGTGCAGCTCCCCCGCCACGGCGAACAGGGTGAGAGTCTGAAGAGGCTCCTGTTGGCACACGGACACGAATCACATCATCTCATGAGGGGACGTCCAGAATCAAGTTAGTATATGATATGTTACGGATCGGCATTTAATAAAATCATTTCTCAAACATGATTTCGACTTCCAAAAATGATGAAAACAATAATAATCAAGAAAGAAACTATTATTGTGAAGCATTCCAATTCACAATGATTTTGTTTTGTATAATAAATAACATTTTTGCAGGTTGTGGCACAATAACATATTTTATATAATACATTTTGGTTTTATTTTGATTTATATGGATAACATATACCTTATATTTACTACGTTTTTTTTTTTTGCTCTAACATTTCTAATTTATTAATAATTTATTAAATTCAAATTCAAATAAATTTTAATTTA
This sequence comes from Serranus cabrilla, assembly GCA_903364295.1. NCBI lineage: Eukaryota > Metazoa > Chordata > Actinopteri > Perciformes > Serranidae > Serranus > Serranus cabrilla. The sequence continues at coordinate 363,832 of CAFUXE010000160.1, read as the reverse complement.
TTTGTATTTAATATTGTATTTTATTTATTTATCTATTTTTTACATTTCTATTTTCATATTTTCAAGAAAATATGAGATAAATATACACTTATAAAAATAAATTCATGATGTTTCAAAAGTCAATAAGTAATTGATCTCAGTATTGATCATGATTAAGATAATCATGATTTTTGGCATTATAGAGCAGTAGTCCTGTTATATATGATAAATGAATGACTGTCTCCATGCTGTACTGCACATCACGACTTACCTGCTGGACTTTTGCTTTTACATCCTTTAAGATAATCTCATAGTTGCGGTCATGTCTGTTCACTAGTGTTGGGATGCCCTGTGGAAAAGGAAAAGAGGCATTTGAACAATTTTCCAAACAAATAAAGAGTAATTAATGTGCTCAGCTTGTGTTTTTCATTTGCTCACATTGAGGGTGAGGAAAGGTTTGCCCAGTAAGAAGCGAGAGACGATCTGTTGCTGGATCTTGGGCAAGTCGTACTCGTGGAGAGTCTCCTGACCCCTCTCAATGCTGTACTGCGTGTTGGACAGAACCAGGGGCATCAGGTCCCTCTCCAGCTCATACCGGATCACATGCAGGTCGGTCAGATCCGCAGGGCTCACTTTGTAGCTGGGGGAGGGATGAACAGAGCAGTCAGCCAGTGATTATGTATAATGTGGATGATTTAAAACATTTTTTACCCCTTTCTTGCTATGACTTTTTCTGACTATTTTTCTATTCTTGAGTCTCAATATAACCAATACACATAGGCAGGATATATTTGAGGCAGAGGTTTACTCTGTGTTGTTGCTGCAGAACAAGTGAGAAAAATGTGGCATGAGCGCCCCCACCTGGTCTCCTCTCCAGTGTGCTTGTCCACACAGTAGATCAGGTCATTGTGCAGGGCGATGAGGTAGCTGACGAGGGCTGTAGAGCACAGGCCTGGGCCTTGTCGCCGTGGTAACAGCACCTTAAAATCACTGTTGAGGTCCAGGTCCTTCTGGCAGAACTCAGCCGGGATCTTGATCTCACCTGAAAGACAAGACATTTCAACTCAAGTCAGATGAGGAAGTTGGACGGCCGGTGTGAGTGGAACAAAGTGTGTTTGTATTTACCGTTAGTGGCCAAAGACACTCGCAGCTGGTTCCAGGTTTTCAGGAAGATTTTGATGTATTTATCATACCGGGCTTTCAGTGAACCTGCACACATGAAGGACACAAAAATGTCATCCCAAGTGGACACATGTCAGGAGTTGCAGTACATTGGAGAGACTGACTACAGCGTAATAAGACAGCTCCCGTGTGGAAGAGATTTAGCTCTCTTAAGAATACTCAATCATTGTCTCCTTCCAGGTTAAAACAACTCATTCTTTGGCAGGCAGGTTTTTGAACTGTACCTCTCCAGCTATTTTACTGTGACATTTCCGAGAAAGAGGTAATTGGGAACTGTGTACCTCTTGTGTAAGTGAGTCATACGAGTTGAGAACTACTAACACAGACAGTTAGTTTCAGTACCTGCTTTCTGAATTTGGATGAAATCGGCAATGGTGCCACCAGTCAGCTCGGTGATGTTCTGAAACTTCTTGACCAGATCTCTCTGGAGCGTGAGGATATCGGGAAGGTGCTTCACCAGTCGGAGCTCTGCTTCCTAGAAAAAGAAAAAGGGAGGTGTGTTCAGATAACCTCTTAAAGCTCTTCATTAACTGGATAAGTATGCAAAAAATAAATGAGCTACAATTAAAAAAAAATAGTTCTGTGAGCCATTCATAGCTGGAAGAAATCCATGTGGTTGTACGACCTAACAGAGAGCGGGGGGGGGAACCAATTTTGGATGTCCACTGAAGTTACCAAATATGGTTCTTTTCCGCATAAGATTAATTTAAATGATCCACATTGTGATTTTCAATGTTAGTGCCCAAATTAAGGTCATGTTGTATCCTATATGTAATGCTTGCAGTAATAACATATTGACCTTTCAATTTTTATTACACCCAGTGTAAAGAAGCAACCATAATATAAGTGTAATTTTCTGCAGGACACTACAAGATACTCAGAAATGAGTATCTTGTAACTTTCCATAACAAAACAGGATTAAATTAAAACTCACTCACTTTTTCTTGCTTGTAAAGTTTAGGGGACCTGCTGTAAGTAGCACATAGTGTTCTTTCACTGTCTATTAAAAATGGACTTCCTTGACGGGTCACAGTTTTCTTACCCTGTGCAGAAATCTCCACAGCACCGGCAGGGTGTCTTTGCCATCATTCTGCTCTACTATGTGGGTGAGGCTCAGCAGGGACACCTTCTCCCTGCAGCTCCACACAGCAGAACTGTGGATCAGAGAGTTTTGGGGAAGAGAGGCCAAGAAAAGACGAGGATTGCCAAATACGAGCGTCATGATTGGGTTGGCAGAGATGCGAGAGTCCATCCGGATGAATGTGTTCACTTCTTTTAGCTGCCTCTTCAAGTGCTGTGGAGGACAGGAAAACAACATGTTATATGCAGATCTTTTGCAAACAAGCAGAAATATTTGATGAAATGACAAAAAAATGTGCTTTAGTTCTCCTGTTTTAGAAAAAAAACACATCATCCATAGTATTTCTACCTTCAGCTGAGGTGTGATGATGGCGTTGCTCACTTCCATCTCCCATCCATTTCTCGCCTCTTTTGTGGAGAGCACATTGTCATATGGAACGGGCCCTGAAAGGAAAGACCGGCTGTGTTTAACAGTAGAATATATCCAGTGGATGTAGTGTTTCATTTAGAGGAGCCAAAATGTATCCAAGTAGGCAGGTAAAACATGTTGCACATCATTTAAAGCTGTCTGAAGTTATTACAGGTTACCACTGTTATTACATCCCAATATCCTGGATCAGATGTCAAGCTAAAGTACTATTGCAAAGCCTAATCCTTACCTACAAATCCTGCATTTATTGACTTAAATCAGTTAAAATAAATCCACCTTCAAAACATCTCATGTACAGAAATTGCACATGAATGCCACACAATGTGTGACCACTAGAGGGCTCCGCTTTCCCTTCTTTCGTTTTTTCTTTCACTGTCCTGCAGTCTACAAATTCACAGCAGCCAGCAAATTTACTCTCACTACCTTCAGAACTGAGGTGAAACAGTGACAAAGCTGCACTACAATGGTGGACATGGGATGGTATTTAGACTCTGAATACTAATATTAACAAAGCATTTAACAGTTTTAGAGTAGGTTGGTCGTTCCTTACATGTTTGTTGCTGTCTGGGTTCTAGGAGGCTGCTAAGGAGCAGGTGAACAGCACTGACTGTGTCATCTGTCCCTTTACCCAGGGATCTGATGAGATGCTCCATGTCCTTTCGCAGGTGAGCCAGTAGAAAAGCACCTGCGTCAGGTACTGGAGGCTTGATGATGCTAGAGATAGACTAGAAACACAAATAAAGTGGATGACTGATCAGAATCCCCACTTTTAAACACAAATAGCAGGATATTGACAGTGACACTAAAGTTATGCATTTGTGTCTTTCATTGCTGCACCTCTTAAGAAACAAGAATATTTTGCAGAGGGAAATGATCTCTATAAGTAGTGTACTTGTTTAAGCTACCTCTATGTGGCTGCAGGTCCCCAGCAGCATGGCCATGTGAGTGAGCATTCGGACGATGGTGAAGGGAACAGCAGAAAGGCTCTTTGTGTCCAGCATGTCTGGATTGTCCCTGCGACGGGGATCGCCGAGGATGTGGCCACTCTGAGTGCGGTCACCCCTGTGAGAAGACAATTAATAAAATAAATACAATTTCTTTACAAATGAAAAGAAAATACAAGTAAGTTGCTGCTGTATAAGAAATAGAAATAGAAGTATATAATATAATTAAGTCTGGGGATAAAATAAAGATAGAAAAAAGCAAAGAAATACACAAAATATACAACAATATAATAACAACTGCAAGTCTTAAGTAAATAGAGATATGTACCCATATGTAACAATCAAGACATTAACAAAAGACCAAGCAATAAAGTTATTGCACAGTTAGGATTCCTTCGGTGTTCATTGTTCAGGAGGTTCAGGTTTTTACCACCTCTACGAAACAAACTGACAGTTGTAACATTTATGATAATGTTAGTACACAATTCAACAATGAGTAATTTTAATGTGGATTTTTTCATATTATACTTTTAACTCAGAGAGCACTTACTGGATCTGAGCAACTGTAAATCCAGTCACAGCCGCGTGGTTCGCTCCTCCAATCTCAGCATTACAGTCCAAACATTTTCTTTGCTCCATGGGCTGGCCACACTACAGAAAAATGTAAAAGATTTAACAATGCTACAAAAAGTGCCACATTACAAACATATCATGAGACTGAAGATGACCTACCTCTCCAACAGTGCAGGGGTGACCATTTGAACAGTCTATGGTAAGAATTAAAAAAAAAAAACATTTAAGTAATAATCATGGCTGTATAAAATCTGAAATAATATTTCAAATTTGAGAGTCATTTGTTTCTGTTTACTTACAGTACCACCGCACTGGTCCCATAGCTTGATGAGCCACTGCTAACATGTCCTCTGGCATGGTAGGCAAGAAGGCTACCTGTACCAACAGATGAAAACATTTAATTGACTTAAAGAAGAGAAGCCTGGTCACCAACACTCAAAGCAGATGGTAATAGACATACCTGCATGTTGGCAGGTGCCAGTGCCAGCTGCTGCAGGGGAGCTAAGATCCCTTGGTTCCCACAGAGCAAGACAGCAGCCAGGTGAATGGACCAGTCCACAATGACAGAGTGGGCACCAGAAGCCCCGGGGCGAACAACCAACGGCCCGAGCTGGTTGATCACCAGAGCCTTGGCAAAGGCCTTCAACTGAGGGCTGGCGAGGAATTTGGACTTCTCGATGAAGCTCACCAGGGCTTCCAGTTGCTGTTGGTACAAAGATACTTACATATAAATATACTTAACCAATGAGGTACTGAATTTTCACAATCTCTACTTCTGAGTTATGGTGTTGAATAATGTCCAGAAAAGTATACAACAGATTGTATAAATACAGCTCATTAGGTCTTAATGTAAGGATCTACCTCAGGCTTGGGATGGAATCTGGCACTGGTTTCTCTGTAGAGAGTGGTGACTTCTCTGTACAGCGCCAGCAGAAGATAAACTGTTGTACACTGCGGTGAGCATCTGCACCCCTATTAAACAAAAAGAGCAACAAGATACCTGTGTAAACATAGGAACAGCAGCGTCCTCAACCAATGCAGTTACCAACAATAAGACATGCAGTATTACCTCGCAAGTCTCGTCCAGTCCATCCATTTTTCCCTCCATGACTCCCTTTGCAACAGCATCTCTGATGGTCTTGTAGTGCTCGCCACACACAAGGTACTGGTCTATTGGCATAGCTTCTTCACTCTGGGTGGGAAAAGAAATTGAACCACACAATTAAGTTACTGCTATCAGCAATACATTTTGAATTCAACCTTGCCTTCAGTTGCGAAATCAATGTGGGTATCTGAACCTTGTGCAGCACTTCTTCAGGGAAGAGCCAGCGCATTTCATCCACCTTGAGGAGTTTCAGGACAAACTCCACTCCATGCTGGCTGCAGATCTTACGGATCAAGTAGACCCGATACCAGTCGTTACCACTGCGCCTACACAAGTTCATCGCACTGGCCAGGAAGGCAGTGGTTCCACTTTGACCAGACTGCTGAGCTGTGATTAAAAAGAGAAGGGTGACACTTTGGTTCAATGGAGACTATCTACATGCAAACCAATCACAAATCACTGTGCAGAATGTCAGAATACTGTATTTTAATCAAAACTACAAACCTGTGGCTCTGAGTTTTTCTACAATGAGGTTTGCAGTCATATCCAGGTCCATTCGCACTCTGGCCACTTGCTGCAGATACTCCACTGTGGCTGTTTCAGCAGACTGACCATGTGATTGCAGGTACTCCGTCAGGAAGGCGTTTTCATCCTGCAGACACACCCGCTGGTCTTCAACGGACCGGAACTGCAACCTTTCAAACATGGAGTCCTACCAAAGGAAAATTAATATATCCATGAAGGGTTCATCACAACAGAGGATACTACAATCCATGTGTGACTAATACATTTCATTTAATTTATCTTAAAAAGTGTTGCTGAATGAACCAAAATGCTTTATTCCCATTATATATTCTTGTGTACCTCCAGGCAGTTAATGTACAACGAGTAGAGTTCAGTTTTGTCCATCTCCTCCAAGATATTGCTCTGCTCAACTGCCACCAGATGCTGCTGCAGGTAACCTTTAACTTCATTGAAGCTTCAGAAAAGGAACAATTTATACAAAAATGAGAAACAGCGTACACAAGAAGAATACATAAGTAGGCTTGATGCACTGTGCAACAATAGCACCTCACCTGTACTTCAGCAGGAGTTTGAGCACCACTGACCGAACCACTGGATTTTTATCCACAGAGTCATCAAACGGAGAAAGAGCCTTGGTCAGTATTTGTCGATTACCTGGAATAAAAAACAAACAAACTGGATAGTCAGGGCTGATAAAACATGTATGCTGCAGATTCATTCTCCATCCCAGTCGTGCTGGACCAGAGTGTGGCCTTTGACACAGCAGATCTCTTCATCCTTCAACAGCATCTTGAAACGTGGGTTGGTTTGAAAAGGGTCTGCCCTTTACCCATTCATTCTTATCTGTCTAAAAAGACATTTTTCTTGTTGGAAATTTTCTGTTTCCCTGCCAGACAGATCGTCTGCATATAAGAGCCCTATCACTGAACATTAAGCCAACTGAAATGTAGGTGCTTTGTTAGATATTCGCCTTCATTGCATGGGCTCCCTGTTAATTTTTGCATTGATTTAAAAACTGTATTGTTGGAAATTGTAAGGACCAGGAGATTAGGTTTGCTAAATTTGTAACTGCTTCTAGATATCTTTTTAAATTAAAAACTTTTACTTATTGAGTGAAGTGTCCTACCTCTGAGAATGGGAACAGTGTTTGCTTCCACCATGAGAAACGACAGCAAATGGAGAATTACAGCTTCACAGGGGGGAGAGTTGTCCTTGAAGCACACAGTGGACACCAAGTCAATGAAGAAAGCATTGCACTGCTTCCTGAACTGAGCGTGTTGGTTGATGAGAATCCTAAACCAAGCAAGAGACACAAGAGTTAAATTGCTTTTTGTCAAAATACATTAAATGCAAGATTCACACAGCATGAAGTCACTACCAATTCTATGAAGGAACTAAACAGCCAAGGATACACAGGACCTTGTGTGTGGAAAACCAGTTCCTGCTGTTCTAAACCACACGCGGTTACCAACCTTATGGCATCTGAGGGAACCATGGGGAAGTCGTCGTTAACTGGTTGCATGCAGAGGGGACAGTACATCTGACCAGGGCACAACCACTGTTTGATGCAGGCTACACAGTAGATGTGTTCACATGGCAGGCAGAGCGGATCCTGGGGGTCTCCCATACACACTGGGCACAGTTTAAGACCAAACCTGGAAACAGCATAAAAAGGTGATAATGTAAGGTGGAGGCAAAGTACAGAAAGGAACATTCAAACAATAGAAAACTGAATTTTTACCTGAAGATGCGTTCCACGGCTCCATCTTTGCAGGTTTTGAGTAAAGAGATTACTGCCTCAAATGACTGCTGAGTTTTTAGGTCTGAATTTTTTTCCAGTACCTATGACAGACCAGACCAATATATATATATTATTATGGATGAATTATTGTGGTTATTGTTGATGCAGTTTTATGATAACTCACTGAATTCACAAAATTCGGGTCAGTGTAAAGAACCCAGACCAACCTGGCAAAGCCCTCTTGTATGCTCCAAAACTAAAGGTGTCAGCTTCTTCTCCACCTGCTCAATGCCCAACAACATGTGTTCCACAAATAGAGAGAGAGAGAATATCCGATTCCATCCAGCTCTGAGAACAAAAACAAAAAATTTAATTTAAATCATCAAACCCAATGCAGCTACAGCTGCAGCTACTTCAACCTGTCCCAACTTGGACCACTGGAATATATCTAGTTAATCTCGACTTACTGGACTCTGCGGACGATCGCCTTGCTCCTCTCTCCATATCGTCTCACACTGTCCTCTGAGCAGATCAACTCAATAGGAACCTGGAGTTTTTTGACCTGTCTGAGCCAGGCTTGTCTTTGGACATCTGTGTCCAGGAGTCGAGGCTCCAAGTACTCCACACATGCAAAAGCAGCATACAAGTCGAGTACCTTGGAGACAAGGGGAATATGATCATATGAATATCATTAAAGATTACATCAATAAGTCATTATCATGCAGATTCACAGCAAAGCTGGACAAGTTGTGGAAAATAAAAGTATTACTTTAAATAGGAAAGTCTCTAGAGGCTCACCAGTTCAACCCCGTCTCTGGTATGATGATTCATAAAGAGGTGCTGGGTCACTTGGGGCTCAATGCAGATCATTCTGGAGAGGTTTTGCAGTCGGTTCTTGAACTCATGATAAGCAGCATGGACCCAGGGTAGAGATGCTGCTGTATCCATGGCATTAAACCGCAGTCGCAGCTCATTGACGCAACAGTTCAGGGCACCACACAGGAGCTAGAAAAGCATTAACAAACATCAGTATATTTATATTCACACACCATCTCACAGATGTAGCCTTAAAATTTAAGGGCTTCAAGTTTTAAAGAACAACCTTAAGATCTTCCAGACAAGTCACGTTCATTGTCATGGAGATGAAATCCTGAAGGTACCGCTGAAAGAACTCTGTCTGCTTCTCTCGGTCTGCTTTCTCAATGTACCTCCCCAGAGGTGTCTTCCAGAAGAACTCATCAAACTCTTGTTGAGTTTGGCCTAATAGACATACAAATAAATAAACATTTCATTTATACAACATAATCATGGTAGTGACATTCAGTTTATTGTGATAACCTGTTAACTGGCCATTACCTTCATGTTGAAGAGCGTGAACCCAGAGTTCTTCCAAGTAGTCCTTAATCCTCCAACTGAAGGGCATGCTGCAGCTCATGTTTCTGTCTTGGGCAATGTAGTTCTGTACAAGGATTGTTCTTGTATCAGAGCTTAGGAAAGAAAAAAAAACATTTAAACAGGCAAAGTAAACATTATGTTTAATATTATGAGTGATCGTAGTTTGGTAGTGTCATCCTTTTTGCAAAATGCATATTATCACCACTTACTTGTGGTCCACCGTTAGATGTGGGATTTCCAGCAGCTTTTCATTGCCAAAGATATCTAACCACAACCTCTTGACAAACTGGCCACTTGCTCTATCTAGAAGGATGTCCAAGTTTTGATCGCGGTCAATGACTGAAACCAGTTGTGCCAAGAAGGGGACGACCACAGCTTGAACACGCTTCCATAAGGTGTGCCTGTCATGAGCCCCAAAAAGTTAATGCTGCACTTCAAAAAACAGGAATATATTGGCAAATAGTGACATTCGCAATTGTGCCAATAAGCACACACCTGAAAGTGCCTCCTTCTTGCAAGGCATCAATGTTTGAGGCCTCCTTAATGACCCAGTTGCTTTTGATGGATGAGAAGGTGTTGCCATCATGAGTCGCCAGCAATGAGTGAAGATGCCTCTTCACAGTTTGCAGAAATTCCCCTGACATGCGGTAAAAAAACATCATGAGCACTACAACTGCTGCAACAAAATCAAAAACACTAAAAAGAAGTTGTTAGTACCTTTTACTTCGTCATCTTCACTGAGTAGTGTCAGCAGAATCTCAACTCTTCGAGTACTGCGGAACCCACTTTCCACCTGGTCCCTCAACATGCCCACTGCACTCTGCACACAGCTACGCACCAGAGCTGTAGTGTCCACAACGTTATCCTGGCCCTGCAGCAGAAGGATATGCTGGTTAAAAGCAATGACTTGTCTCAATGTTTGTTCTTTTGTCCTTTTGCTTCCTATTTTGATTGCATGAAGTGCATTCACACTAACGGTATGGAAAAATGCAGGAGGCTAAACTGAGTATCCTGATGTTGCATTCATAACAGTCAAAAAGTTAAAAAGTAAGACGCTTGACCCTTCTCACTCTCAACCGTTGGCATCTTTGCTACATAGTGAAGGCAGCATGACCACTATCTATTTTAAACTTATGGCAGGTGAGAAAGCTGCAGTGGTTGGAAAACATCAAATGATACAAATTTAAGTCATACTTTTTCTTTTCACAAAATACCACTATACTGTACTGACAAAATGTATGCACTTCGCAATTAAACACATAGTGTACTAACCAAAGTAGCCAGCAGTGACCAGAATAAAATTATATGTCATTATTGACAGACAACTGCATGTGGAGGGGACATTTTCTGTGACTGATGTAGATATTGTATGTCAAATATTCTATTCCATTCCATTCCATTTAAGGCAAAACTATCAGTAATGTAAATCTCTGGTCTTCCCACTACAGCAAATGTTTGAATTATATGTAGTCTGTACTCACATTTTCCTCCAGCTCTGCTTCCTCGTGCTTATCCTCTGTGTACATGTCATCCACCTCCATGGCTGAAAAGAGAGTTTTTTTTAATTGAATACCACAATAAAAGCTCTATGGAGAGAAAAATATAATTTGCTATCAATTATTTAACCATCAGTTACCTTCAGAATGACTCATCTTTGTTTCAAACATTTGACTGATTGTCATGTTTTGCAAGGCTTTGATGTCTGAAATAATGTCTTTTGACCGTCTGAGGTCATCGATGTGAACTGATCTCCAGGGCCCTGTTAACATTAAAACGTTTCAGATTATTCTCCAAACAACATAATTAAAATTTTAAAATCAAAATTCCTCATAGCCTTACCTCCATGAAAGCCGACATATGAGGTCCCTCCTTCCATTCTTGGCAGTCTGGTGATGAAGTAGACAAATACCCTGTCTGCTGTGCTCTCCTGAGCTAGTTTGTTGATTTCATTAATGGATGAATACCTAAAAATAGACAGTAAAACTCAATATGACAAAATTACACAGTGGTTTAACTAAACGGAGAGGAAATATTGGACTTACTTTGCAGATGCAATGAGATTAGCACTATGGGACGATTCATCAAAATCACATTGAATGAGGAGGATCTTGTTGCAGGGTCCAGTGATTCTGCTTCCATTTCCAGCAGTGAGGAAGTTCCTACAAGAAATCAGCAAATTAATCTTCAGACTGAGTACCCAAAGTACAGTTATGTTTATTCTTGCGCATTCTTCAACAAACCTGATCTTTTTTAGGAAGGAGTGCTCTGTGTCAAACTGTTGAAGTGACAGAAGCTCAACACCATGCAACACTCGCTCTAGTGGTTCAAGGTCAGATGCTGTCAGAAGTCTGGAGAATGTTGTCACCTGTGGTTTGAAAATATAATAATTAAGGTCTAGTAAGTACTTACGACTTCAGGATATATTTAAAACCTCAACATATGGTAACATTAAGCTTACCTCTGTGAAGGAAGAGTAGCAATGGACTTCCTGCCTTGTGTGATCCAGAATGAAGTCAGCTAAACAGCTGTTATTCTGCTCCTCAAAGTAGACCCTGGCCAGGTTTTCACTCTCCACTTTGGGAAGGCGTGTGCAGTCCAAACGCACAACTGAGTCTGGTGTGGCGCATTTAAGCAGTAGGAGTTTAGCCTCATCCAGGATTCTCCTCTCAGGATCTGAGCTCTCCAAACTGTCCTTCTGCTTCTCTAGTACTTGAAGTACGACAGAAGCACATGTGTCTGAGTGGTAGCCAATGAAGACATCTGGCAGTTGGTACTTGTAGCTCTTAGCAACTGCTGCGTTTTGACTGCTGAGAGAGACAAAAAGTTTCAACCATCTCTCCAGCTCATCCACCATCCTCTTCTGCTCAGTTTTAAGGACAGTGTGGATGTCCAGGTAGTGTTTTTCCAGCCTGTTGATGAGAGGTATTGGGAACTGTTTGTAGACCACCTCTCTTTCCTCAATGACAATTAGCCGGAAGTCCTTGTGCACCCTGCATTTCACACGATGGGTTCCAAGTCCAAGGTCCACATATTTCTGTCCTCCCAAGCAGACATAGTATTGGTTCAGGGCATCATAGAGACTTTCATAGAGGTTCTGTAAGTTCAGGAGCACAACTGTTTGACCTGTCTCCATGCAGATCTTGACTCTGTTGATGTTGCGGCAAATTTGGGTATACTCTTGGTCTTTCGGGAAACTTGATCCAAAGATTATTTCTGGCTGGCCACTTTCTGAAAAGAAGGTTTGCTGCAGGATCTGTAGGGCTGCATAGTTCTTTGTGAGTACCAGTAGGTACCGACACTCTTCTTCTTGTCCAACTGCCTGAATGTTTTCACTCACAAATTCAATGGCACTGATGTTCTCCAAGTTGGGTGCAATCTGCAGTCTTTGGGTAAAGACAGTAACTGCATCCACATCATCCCTGCCACTGAAATTTCTCAACACTGCCTTGACAGTTTCCTCTGCAGTGGGCTTTCTTTGAGAAGCCTTGGCCACAGCAAAAATCATCTTAATCAAGCTGTAATAGTCACGTAGGCCAAAGAAACCTTTGCCTTGTTTGCGGCAGATGTTCAAGTAGGATCTTGCAAAGGGTTGGAAGAAATCCCTGACCTTCTCCAAAACCATTGCATCAGATTTGCATATGCCTTTAGCACTCTCAATGAGTTCCCTCTCATCAGGGTCACCTCGGGAGACAAAAATGCCTCTGTTCATCTTTGCAGGGTCTAAAGCCCAGTTTGAGATGCCAATGAATCCAACCTTTTTGTGTGGGAGTGGCTCATCATCAATGCATCCCTCTTCGAGCAGTGGATGAAGGGTTTTCAGTGGCATTTTCGGGGAGTCCTCAGCCAGCCCAATCTCATCAAGAACCACAACTGAAATGTACTCGTCTAGGTTCTTTCCTTCCTGGAAGCGTCCGCATTGCTTGAAGGTATTAATGATGCCGTCAGGTGTTGAGTGAGGGCTACACTGGAAGGACACCAAATGGATTTGTTTGAGCTTTTTGTAGAGGTCAGAATGAGCAGCTTGGCCCTGCATTGCATCTGCCACCAGAGTTTTAGACAGAGATTTTGAGCTTCCAGGTTTTCCGACTAAGAATAGAGGGATTCTTAGTTCAATGCAAAGAACCATCATGAAGACGTTTTCTTTGAGGGCACTGTTTCTTGCAATTGTATCCCCCATTGGCACACCACTCAGAAGTAAATCCTGCATGAGTGAGATTTCCTGCATTATCTTTGTTGGGATGTAGGGTGGTGGTAGGCTTCTGCTGATTTTCTTTCTGTATTGATCTTTATATTCTAAGCAGGCATGGTAGCACACTCCTATCGCCATGACTAGAGACCAGATTACAGGGTCTCGGACCTCAGGCTGTCTGTGTTGCTTTTCATTGTTCTCAGCATCTTGATTGTTCTCAAATTTTTCAAGCTCTGCAAACAACATGACATGGTTGTCATAGAACCAAACAAAAGACAGCATGCAGCGTTCAACATCTCTCAGGCTGACAAAGCTGCATTCATCCTTTCTTGACCGCATGTACTTCTGTGAAGCTGAAAGGACAGCGGTGATGCACTTGATGTGGCTTTGATCTATCGTTTTGTTTTCAACCACTCTTTGCACAATCTGCTGGATGTATATTTTCTCTGTGTGATCGTTTAACTGTCCAAAGTCCCACACCAGAGGGATCATGCTCGGTGGTAGTGCTTGAACTCTGTAGACTAACTGGCGGAGAGGGATAGACCCAAGCTTTTCATCTGTCTCTTCAGCTCGAACTCTGTACCCAAGGCCAGAAGATTCCAACCTCTCAATCATCTCATCTGTGTGCTTTCGGTAAGGGTTACATGCTGCGATAATCTGCAAGCCACAGTTGTGTGTCAGATTTTCCCCCTTGACAGTCTTGTCACAGAGAACCTCCTTAATGCTGCTGATGGCCTCAGTGGTGTTGGCCTCATCAAAGAAGAGAACGGAGTCAAATCCATAATCTTGCTTGTTAATAGAAGAAATGTCTTCTGCTTCTCTGACTTTGGTGTAAATCATCTCTGAAGTTGTCCCTCCATGCACCTTGACAAGTTTCATGTTCTCAGTAGCCACTCCACTCCTCCGCAACTCACAAAGGAATTTGATGAGCCTTGTCTTGCCACACCCTGTTTCTCCCATTATAATGACAGGGATGCCACACCTGAACCGCATATGGATTGCCAGCATCTTCAGTATGTTGTCAGTTGTAAGCTCATATGTTTCGTCAGGATCAAGAGGCCACTGGATACCAAGAACATTGCAGATTCTTTCTATTTTTTCCCCTCTTGGAAGGCGATCAAAGTCGATGTTGAAAGGGACTCTCTGAAGGATGAGGCCTTCATACAATGCCCGTGTCATGACGTTCTTCTTTATCACCCTTCCAGATGTGGGCTCAATGGCATCCACAGAGTTTTGTTCATTGGGCTGAAGATGGAAACCAATGAAGGTCATGGACACGTGGTCATCGTTAAAGAAGATGTATGGATGTGGTTCTGTTTCCCATCTCCTCCTGATCAGAAAAGGAGCCAGGTCTTCATCCCGGACACCAGTCAGGTCCATCTGCAGCTTGCCAGGGCTCTGGTCAGAGATGCTGAGTGATGGTGTGGCAAAGTCTTTTGCCATCAGAATCATGAAGTCTACCACAAAGGTTTTGAATCCACCCAGTGTGTCTCCAATGAAAGTGGCATCACAAAAAACAGATGTCTCACAGTCTTTCAGCTGAAGGTTTAGGAACCATGCAAAATTTCTCAGTTCTGCCCAGGATGGGTCCATAATACCACAGTACACGAGAAGCATCTGAAGACATTCCACATGTGACCCTTCAACACCCTGACAAGTGAACACATCAAGATCGATTTTGTTATGAAACCTTGTGAGATACTGGTAGGGCCGCTGAAAGGCTTCATTCCTGAATTCTTCATCATCCATCAGTGGGTCGTCAGTGTTGACAATGGTAGGATCTTCTTGCTTCCTCATCTCTAGCATTAGCACCTCTTTGGGAGGTCGGCAGAAGATATTTGGGAACACGTCTGTGAATGTGCTGTTCACAGTTTGAGCCTATGCAGAAAACAGAGGTAAAAACACAACATAGGGTAAAACAAGACTTAATAATGCTGATCATTTGTCATCTGATTTTAAACAAAAGTGTAAAAAAAAAAAATCTTACCTGCTGTGAAGCATTTCTGGTTGACTTGACAGTGGGCTCCAAAATCTCAATTATATACAGCTGCTTGTCACTGCACTTCCACGTGTTTCCCTCAGAGTCCATCAAATAGCGCAGAATCAACAACTTGAAAAGAAACTCATGAAGACCTTTTTTAACCTTTTCAAACACATAAAACACAATCCATGTAAGCAATTGAGACATGTCCTACTAACAAGGCAATAATTCTAAGCTACTAAACAAAGCATAGCTTGAGACTAATTATTACCGATGATGTGATGTCAAAATGGAACATCATGAGTTCCTCCCTCTTGGGGGTGTCCAACAGAGATTGAACGATGACATTCTCATCAACATTTGGTTCAATCAAGCGGATGCATTTCATCATTGATGGCTTTTTGGTTGAGTGCTTCAGTTCTTCATACAGCCTCTTGACATAGAGAGATTTACCTGCATTTTTAAGAAAAACACATTATAGCAGTCATCAAACATCTTGGGAGTAAAAAATTCACCATTACTTTTAGCAATAGGAAATATCTGAGCACTGTACATATATACTAACCAACACCAGCCCTTTTGGATGAGACGACTCCAACACACAGTCTGTCTTTGAATACAGCTGCTGCGCTGTCTTGATTTGCTGGGACAACATAGTGTTTGTGGAGGTACATTTGGATCCTCGCCAATGACTCCTGAGGAACCATGTGCAATCTGTACTGGCTGAAGGCTGAAGGAAGGTAGGCATGCTCTCTTTCCGAGCTGCAGATGATAACAAGTCTGAAATCTTTCCTGCTCTGCATTTTCATTCGCTGAAAAAAGTTCTCCACTTTGGAGCTCACATCATATGTGAGCAGATCTCCATACAGTAGTGAGTATATCTTCTGCCCCCTGTATCCTGTGCCGAGACAGCGTCTGAGGAATAGCTCCACTTCTTCGTATGGTGTTGAGGAGTTGCACAAGAGGACTTCATCAAAGGTGGGAAGTGTCTCATCTTCGCTACTCATGTAAACTGAGATGCAAGATGTCAAGACCTCATCATGCGGGCAGATAATGAGGTTGGGATTTCCAGTGATCAGGCCATTGGGTAGCTGCCTCTGTATGAAATCTGCATTGTTATCATCAGAAATGTCTTCTTCACGCTCATCTTCACTCTCATCTTTTTTGTTGGCCAGTATTTCTAAAAGTCTACCAAGACTTCTTATGTCGAGGAGGTGTGGAAGATAGTTTTTCATGTCTTTCATGTAGGCATTCCATATCAGATCAAACTTTTGGGAACCACTTGCTTGTTCCACAAGACTTGGCAGAGGATCCAACTCACTGGTGAAGTCTGGGTCTCCCAGCTCACTTGGCACCATGACAAAAGTCTGGAATTCAATGTCCTCGTTTTGCTCTTGTGGTTTGGTGATGATCTCATACTGGAGTTCATGCCAGACATGCCTCAAGTCTGAGGCTGTGCAATTTGGCTTGACAAAGGACAGCATCATGAGAACTTGGTCCTCAATGTTGGTCACATTTTGCTGAGTCAGCTGGCTGCAGAGGTAGACGATCTGTTCCGCTGTATAGTAGTTCAGATAGTAATGCTGGGATCTTTGTTTGTCCACAAAATCCATCCAATAGTCCAGGCACTTCTCCATTTTCCTGCAAAATTCAGGAAGCTGCTCCTCTACGCTGCCCTCCACAATGACAACACTAAGGACACTGCCCAGGTTGAAGTCCATCATAATGCTGGGTTCATTGCTGCTTAATCTGCAGCGGATTTGTGCTTCCCAGTGTCTGAACAGAGGATTCCCAGCAGTGTAGAGGGCAATGAATGCCTCGGCTAGTCTTTGAACACTGGCAAAAACCTGAAAAATACACACAATCCTACAGTCAGATGCTATGGTAAATCATTTTTTGTATGTACAGTGTTTGCAGGTGGCATACTGTAGAAGGTATTAGGTGTCAAATATGTAGTTAATGAGGTCAATTCCATATTCATTTATTGTTACACCCTAGTCTTCACTCCAATGATGCCAATACATATTTCCTATGTCAATTAATTAATTAATTTCCTCATTTGTCAGGGAAAAGCACAGCTTCTTACTAAAATTAGCTATATTGTCATTTCCATCCATAGTCCCTGGGCAGGAAACAAAGAATAACAGAAAATTAAATACAAAAAAAAAAAATTTCAATGTACCTCTGCAAAGTGATCAACTTCACTCTGCCCTTGATCCCCTTTCCCAGACATAAGCATGAGTTTGTTCTGCAGGTCCCGCAGATCCTCAAGAGAGTAGCCGCGCATCTGCTGTCCCTCATCATGCTCCTCTGGAATCTGCAGCTTCAAGGCGGTGTCAAGACTCAACTGGATAAAAAAACAGAAATACACTGTCATAATTTTGTAGGAATTGTATTCTTAAAGACAATCTTTGTGCTTCATGGACAGCGATGACATTATCGTTGAGGTTTTGTTAATTACCTTTTTAACACTTTGTGCACTGATCAGGTAGATACCCTTGCTGTTGACGGCTGATGCTAATGAGAGAGATGACAGCTCCACTGATCCATGACTATCCTTCACTGTCTTCAACCACTCCAAATGGCGTGCACTGTCCCGCTAAAAAAGATAACATTGTTAACTGTGCTGTTAAATATAGATTTTCTATTTCATAGGGTTAGTACCCTAACTGTATGAATGCATTTAGTTCCGTTTTCTTGGCACTAGTATTGGAATGGCGTCCTCTCACCAGTTTTTTTGGTAGGTTGCTGTCATTCTCCAAAGCTCTCCACAGCTTTTTTAACACCTCTCTGAAGACACGAAAACCAGAGTCTGGTTTGAGCTCGTATAGCATTGAAGAGTAGCCGAGGACAGCATCATGGAAGCAAGCAACACGATCCACATCCATGTCATTCTCTCCCGCAGAGATGGAAGCCAAGTCAACGAACACCTTCAACTCATTGATATCTAAAAAGATAAAGAGATAAGATTAAGATATAACATTTTTTTTTTAAAATTTGTCTGAATGAGCATTGTGAAAAATCAAGATAATAACTTTTCTTACCTTCTAGCGCATCTTTTACCCATTTGACAAAGTGTCCTCTAAGTCCCAGCTCCTGAAGGCAAAGTCTGCGGGTTTCAGTGATGTCAACCAGGACCATCTTTGCTTGCATCAAGTCATTGTCAATTCGATTGAGCTGTTCTTTCTGGAAGTCTGCATGACTCTGAAGGGAGAAGGGAGTCAAAAGTTAAAGACAATAGAGTAACTGAAATATTTTGTGTTACATTTTTCTTAGTTCAAGCAACTTACAACTTCTGTGAGTGTCTCCAGAACCCCGAAGTCCCCTTGAAGACAAAGCGTGTCTTTGACCTTCATGATAATTTCAGCCGAAGCCACAGCCAGATGAAGCTCATGATACTGCTCAATCTGTTGAACTCTCCGGTGGATCCACTGTCTGTCGTTGGTGGATTTATCAACTCTGCACATGATGTCAAGGTCCTGTTCAAGCGCTTCGTACCGGCCCTTGAAAGCACTGAAGAGCTGATTTACCTCCTCAAGCCTTATAGTGCCATTCTTCAGACAGGTATAGATACTTTGGTATTCATCAAAGCAAGGCTCGAAAATGTCCTCATGTATCGTTTCTGGTGTTGCTATGTCTGATTCTTCCTCTTCATCAGGGTCGTCTTGTTCCATTTCATCAGAGGCCATGAGTTTGGCTTGTTTCTCCCAACACACTTTGAATATAAAACTGTCTCTAAATGTGTACAGGATCTCTGCCATGTATTTGATTTCTTCAACCAGATTGAAAAAGGTGACAATACCCGCCATGGGAGAGGGCATTTGGTTGAAGGGATGAACCTCCATGAAATGGTTCAAAGGCATGACCTCAATGTTGACCTGCTGTCTCTTTTCCATGTCGGCAACATCAACTGTGATGGAAAAATAAAATCAGCATGTTAAATTTGCTGTGACTGTGTGGTCAAGCCATACTGAATGTCATTCTGCCATACCTTTCATATGTTCCTCAAGTTTGCGGCTCATTGTTAAGAGGACATCCACAAGCTCCTTCTCATGGTAAACAGCTTTCAGTTCATCCTGTCTGCACTGCAACAGCCTCCTCATTTTGTCATTATCTTTGTATTGTTCATTCTCAGAGAGGCAATCTGTTAACAAAAAAAAAAATTAAGTGCCACCAGCACAGAATTTGGTGTTAAAAGTTGTGGTCATTTCATGTTATTTTGTGAAACAGCAGAGCACACTACAGAACAACTGAGCTAGATCTAGGGCAAAAAACGTCCTGGTAATTCATTAAAAAAGAGAGTTTAAAAAGTAAATAAATGTACGTAAAATCCAGAAGTGAAGTAGTTACGAGGGGGAAGTGAACTATGCAAGTTACGTAAACAACATGATTCATAAATTGTTAGCCACGTAAGTTACGGAAGGTACATAAACAACGTAAACAACATCATATGAAATCAACATGTGATGTAGTTATGTAATATCAAAAATGTATAATTTCCATTTTTTGAGGGGAAATCTTTGATGACAAGCTAAATGTTATTACCAATTTTCAGCATATCCAAGAAGGCGTTTCTCTTCTCCAGAATGATACTGAGCAGGCTGGTCCTAATGCTTCCATGGACCAGTTGTGTGACAATGGCTGTGAATGATGATATGGCTATAGCAATCCTGTCCCTGGCATCTTGAGTGAGTTTCTCAATCAGCTTTTCATCTGAACCTGCAATGGCAGAAACAACATGTCAGTGTTTTGTCTAAAAGCACATCAGTGATTACAATGCCTTCTACCATTAAGTCATAAAATGAGGCATGGTTTCTGACTGTTACAGGGTGTGTGCATGTTTCAATGGTTTAATTCTTCATGGGGAGATACCATGTAGTTTGAAGTAGTCTTTGGCAGCAGTCCAGGTGAGGAGGTGCTTAAGGACCAATTCTTCATCTTCCTGATAATTTCCTTGACGGTCCTTCGGCCAGGATTTCTCGATAATGGCTGAGATGAGTTTCCCGAACTTATAGTTTACCTTTAACTTCTCAAACAGCTTTCCCTCAGACTTGGTCTGCATATGAGGGAAAAACCGTCATAAACATTACTGTACATCTTTTAATAGATGCAGTGAATCTACGACTCATGCATTTCCTTATATTTCTATGAAAGTATCTTTTTCCTGAGTGCAGTTTTTTAATATTGTATGTAATTTACTCAGAAATAAGAAGTCTTCATACCTGGCACAAAGATGTAACTGCCTCAAGAGCACACCTCTCAATACTCGCAGCAACATGTGGATGGGATTTACTGAGGTCCTCTATCTTTGTGCAGTAGAATTCAATTTGATCCACAGCAGACTCCTAAAACCAGATAGACACTTGAGATGTATCTTACATTTTGTAGTTGAACAAAAGACAATTAGCAGGGACCTGAAAAAGTTGTATCACATACCTGTTTGTACTTGCCCTCAAAATCTCTGGTGAATGTCTGTCTCCATTCTTTTGTGCACTCCTCATCTTTGAAATTGATTGCGATTATGTTGTTCCACATCTGCAAAATGCAACCAACAAATGAACTGCTGTCTAGGTTTTTCTGCCAATGCATCTATATGTGCATTTTCTGTGTCTTGTTTAAAAACATAGCAAAACTGCTCACTTCAATCTCAGCTGTTGCCTCAACTCGGTACAAGGATGTCAGACCCCTGTTGAGCAAAGCCAGCCTGAAGGAGTGACTCATCCAGTCTCTCATAATGGCCATCGCTGGAGAGATCACCATGTCTTTTGCATATTGCTGCTCTCTTTCTTCTTCTTGAGTCCCCTAAATGAGATTTATTGGTATTTAAGTATTTAAGAAAATCAAGACTTAATGCAATCTGAAATTCTAACAGCTTGTCTTATAAGATTCATTCCACATACCTGCTGTTTGTTACAGTGAACAAAGTCTGACACTGATGCAACCAGATTCATGCAAGCTACAGGAATATCAAGGTAGTTCTGGCCATGCACGGCTTTGGTTCCTTTGCAGATCTTCTCTAACAGTTTCACTACTGTGGCAAGGCACTCTCTCCTGTAAGCTTCTGTAAAATGACTATGAACAAAACAAGAATAGAAGATTAAAGCATCACATTTAATAAACATGTTACCTTCCATGTTTAAAGTGCATTTAATTATCTGCACAGCAAAATAGTTGTACTTCCTTTCATATCCTTGTATGAGTCTTAAAATGTTGTAAAACGGTGTGAACCATAATTATTCAACCAACAAAACAAAATCTGATTCAACTGAAAATTTGATACATTTAAAAGAGAGAATCACCTGTATTTTCCCTCAATGAGATGTTCTTGGATATGTGAGATAATGTCAGATACGGTCTGTAAAACAGAAATCCACAATTTAATACATTTAGGGTTATTGTACATTTAATTAAAATCAATCAAACCAGTGTTTCCACTTCACCTGAAAGTTGCTGTAGGAAATATCCAAAGGAGACTTATGAGTGAAAACCTGAAGCAGGTCCAAGAGCTCAATGTTAATGCTGATGATGAACTCCATCAGGTCGTCAAATGGCACCAAGAACAAGCAGGATCGCACTAAAAGTGCATCCACCTCCATCAAGTAAGTGTGGTTCTTCATCATATTCACCAGGGCCCTGTAAACAGAGGACAGGGTTAACATATGTAAATGTCATACATGGGTCATATGTCATATCTATTTCTGTCCAAATTATGCACAGGGAGATTTCTGTGTCAGGAGTCTTACCTTTTTTCCTGACTTCTCATGTATGTTGCTGAGGCACTAACGCCAAGGCCTTGCAAACCTGCCCAAGATACACTGTACTTTGAGGTTCCATAGGTTGGTATTTCAAAGGGCTTTGTGATGTCTTTGAGAAGGTGGAGGAGTGGTAATACCAGAATCCATCGAGGCATGTCTACTGCTCTCACAGTATTTATCAGACACAACAACATTTCTGGCAGACTACAACAAAGAAAATAGGAAAATTAATTATTAGAGCAAATATCCACTGTGGGTATTTAGTGGGGAGATCATGACTGTTATTTGAATGTATTGATAATATTAATAATAATATTAAAGACTTGGTACCTACTTTTTGAAAACAGATACATCCCGAGAAAACTCTGCCCAGTACTGAAGAAAATCATCTTTTTGGAGTTTGGGCAGGCACAGCGCATTACAGAGCCGATGGAGCTCACCGTTATCCAGTCTGATATCGTGCTGTCTGCATACACAGAGCATGATCACAGCTGCTCTCAGTGGATCCTGAATGTAGAGCATTTTCCCCTCTCTATCAGTCAGCAACTGAGGAATCACTTTTGTCAGCAGGAATTCCTTCAGCATCTTCCTCACCTAGGAAATCACACCAGAGAAGAAGAGGTCATTTGAGACAGTGTTTTTTTTTTTTAGAAAAAGTTTAATGCTACTGTGCGAAGATTATGAACTTACATCGTCTTTTCCATAGTCCAAGGAGTGCCATTTCTTTTGCGTCTTCTCATACACAAAAGGCTCCTCATAAATCTGAAAGAACTGATTCAGCTGGATCAGAAAGCTTCTCACATTGATATCATTCCAGCTCTTGAGAAGATCAAATATGGTGTCCAGCATCACATTCCCTGCAATCTCTCTGCCTTGAATTAGATCTTTCCTTTGATCAGGCCAGATTTTGTCTTTAATGCGTTTGAGCACGTTCTTTGATGGCTCGGCACAGACAATATCATCGTATTGATGCCAGTCTCCTGTTACAGAAAAAAAAATATGACTTGCATAGATTTCTGAAGAATAAACAGAACATAGCATCTAGATGTTTTTACCAAATCACAAATGGCCTCAGAACAGGTTGCATTTACCTTCTTCTGTGAGGAGGTGGGACTTCACAAACAAGCATCTGTTGAGACTTTCTTGTGGAGAATCCAGTTTGTATATGTACTCAAACTCGTATTTGTTCTTTTTATTTCTATAGACAACATATTTGTATGGTATTGACTCAGACACAGCATCTTTCCTGAGTGTCATCAGATTGCCCTCAACCAGAAAACCATGTTCTCCAAGATCCCTGTGTGAAAAGGAAAACAAAGGCAAATGTACATAGTGTTAAGTCAGTGATGGACCAAATTATTTTTGGTTTGATCAAAATTTTGATGTTTGCATCTTTTGGGCCACCACCTGAGTTAAACCGCCAGTAAATTTAAGGATCGGTACCTTGTCACAAACAGCTCAACTGCATCATCCTCCCATTTCCCGATGCGGCAGCCAGCCCTGATGAAGATACGATCTTCATCTGGATCAAATTTGAAATCCTTTGAGAGAACTGCATGGAAGTAAATTGTGAGTCTGTCTCGTGCAGCAATGGTGTTGTTTCTGGTCACCCTAGAAAGACAAATAAATAAAAAGACAAATAAATCCACATGGCAAATATTACGCACCTGCATAAAACTGGCAACAATGATCTAAGGCAAATGTGAACAACCATCCTAGGGAGCTTTATCACCTTTTGGGCGGCGGGCCAGCTGGGGTGCTCGCTTCTGTGTCATCCTTATTGCCATCTTTACCTTCCTTGTCACTGTCAGATTTCTGTTCAGTCGAGTCCTGCTCACTCCCAGACTGCTGCACCACC
>CAFUXE010000160.1:320372-330979 GCA_903364295.1 Serranus cabrilla | reverse complement strand
CTCTCTCTCTCTCTCTCTCTCTCTCTCTCAGGACTTCTGGCTTCACCCTGAGGGAGTAATTATCTTGAATGCTTTAACACACAGAGACATGCTGTGAGATGTTTGCACTTTGTCATAACATGTTTATGTGAATCTTTTGTGTGAGCTGATAGGGACATTCAGGTCAGCCCATCATTTTCTTAGAATTTTCTGACACGCACAAAAAAAATCAACCATCAACATCTGGGTTCGTGAAAAAGGGGGAGAGACACATTTCAGTCTGTTCATACTTCACATAAATATATTAAAATTTGGTGACTCCCAAAGAGGAAAAATGCAAATACACTGCAGGCGATGGACATAGATGTGTACTTAATTATATTAACATTTTTTGTTTGTTTTTTTCTCCAAACTGTCTTTACTGTGGAACCCTTGTACAACAACATTATTACAAACACATAATAAGAAATAATAGCTTTGCAGGAAAAAACGCAAACAACAGATAATATTTATATAGGGACAAGAAAGTGGGATTTTTTTCAAGCACCGAGTGATTCCTCTTATTTATAAAACCATCTTTGGCTAAACTGTTCAGCCAATCACATATTTGCTTAGTAAAAATTATCTTACGTCATTTCCTGTTTCCAATCTAGCTTGTTTTGACTAGAGCTAAACTACAAATGCTAACTACACAAACACACAGTGGCTACATATTATTAGTGCAGTATAACGACACATTTATTAACTCCAGTAACAGCTCAATGTCACACTTAATAAATGCCCTTGTTTCGTTAGTAACTAGCTTACCAACTCGCTCCATAACAGCCAGTCCATTAAGCTGCGTAACAGTCACGTTAGCTAACATTAGCTGGGTCTGTTACTCACTTTCCCGAAAAACAATGAAATGTGCAGCTGCAAGGAGAGGTGCCAACCGAATGACATCGACTTTAATCCTATTTTTTAGCCTAATTTAACACCGAAGTGCCCCGCGACAGCGTGGTCACATAGCTAACGTTAACTCCGGCTAATAATGTTAGTTTATTCCTAAATTGTCATAACGTAAACCTGCAGGTTTACCTGCACCTTCCTACAATGCAGCGAGAAACATCTAACAGTCATACCTTTTCTTCTGTTTTGCAAAAGAAGGAGCCGAGAAGTCCTATCTGCTGTACCCATCGATGTACCGGCACGGAGTCACGTCCCAAACCTGCTGTCATTTCATTTCCGCGTGTCTTGTAAAGTTTCGTTTTGTCAGAAATGGGCGTTTTCTAATAACGTTAACTTTCTTAATGAGTCATACCGGGGGACTTTTCTGATATGGGGGTATTACAGAGAAACTTTTCATGCACAGGTGCACAGGACTCACTCATTACTGTAACTAAGTAGTTACCCTGGTCTCTAATGACACATATCAATGTAGATTTAGGCTATGAAGCTTTGTACAGTATAGTTTATTTTTAAGCACAACAACAGAGTAACCATCTGTTATGACACACTCCACGAAGGAAATTTCTTGTTACAAATGGTCACCCAAAAAGCATGACTGGCAGGCTGATAATGATTAATGGTACAGTGAGTGATTTTCTATGTGCACTCTATAGAAAAGCATCCATGAAGAATAATAGTCAGTTTGATGGCTTGTGGCAAGCAAATCATGTTTTTTTCCAAATGCAATTAAATAAAAGACATTAAAGTAGGACATTTGCCTAAACTTGGAATGTGAGTAGGAGTAGCCAGTATATTTTCTTTTACCCATCCATGCACATCCAGCAGAAAAACTTGGTCTCAAAGCATTCAGGCCCTCAGAGAAAATGTCTTTTTGAGGCTGTAATTTACTTTCACTTCTTATTTGAGCAAAGACACACTCATCTGGTTGTATTCCAGGGGCAAACAGGAAAAATGGTTGCAGGCAACTTGAAATCCCCTTCATATTATGTTTAAGCATCATTTCACCAGTTTCTTCACATGGCAGCGCATGGTTTTCGTGTGAGCGATGGCTCACCAATAATAAGAAATGTTCAGCCAGAAATGTGTATATTGTGCTGTTTTCTCTGTCCATATCAGTTCATGTAAATCCTCAGGGAAGAAAACATGCTCAACCTGCCACACACAGTGCCAGTGAGATGACCTTTTATCCTGTCAGAGCTGTTCCTCTCTACAGCTCTCACATGACACCCACTGCCCCTTTGAGGAGTGCTGTGTGATGTATGCAAAGACAAATAGGGGTTCAACACTCACTTGTTTTAGGATGCTATAACCTTAAATCGTCAGCAGAGGGCAGAGTAATCTGGAATCTTGGGTAAAGTGTGCCATAGAGTTCAGGGACTATGAAATAATAAAAAACACTTTTTTTGTTTTACATTCAAGGTGTCAGATGCAAAGGAAACAAAACTTTTCTTCTTCATGCAACTTGTATTAAAAAATGATTAGAGAGTCCTGTTGTGCCATAGCAAAATATAATAATAATTTAAAAACATTTGCAAAGTTAAAAATTAAACTGCTCATGTGGATACTTTTGTCTGTTATTGAAAATATACAAGATGCATGTCAGAATCATTTTTCTGCTATAAATATAGCTTTACATTGAATGGCAGATAGTTTATATAATTAGAAATTATGTCTAATTATTGTGCAGGTGTTTTTTCATCTACATTCATCATTTAAACCCTGGAGAACAACCAGGCAAATTATTTGAAAATAAAATGTGTGACATCAACTGACAGAAAGATGACTGAAGCACATGAGCTCCTTTGTTTCAATAGGTCGGGTATATCATGTTTTAGTAAGCTACTCTTGAGAACTAAAGATTACAGGAAGTAAATTAACTTTCACAGTGCCAAAACCACAAAACAAGAGCATGTATAATTTTTAAAACACTGAGCACGTAACATTTTGTATGAACAATCCTCCATTGGCAGTGAAGGAAGCAGAGAGCAACACCTCATGTGGAAATGTGTCAGTAGGGTCTCAGAATCACAGTCGTTTGAAAAGGAAATAGCACTCTCCACGCTAAAGACAGTTTATGAAATTGTGCAACTTCCAAACTGGTCCCAACTGTAATCATGCAGATAGAAACACATATTCTCTGACCAGTAGGTTTTCCCTTAGACTCAGCTAACATAATTGAATAGGTTATTGTTCAAGAATTGAAGCTGGAGTGAATTTGTTGACACAAAAATGCATCTTAAAGTTCCTTTTAGGGTTTTATTTCCCTTCTCAAGTCATTTGCAAACCTTCCATAAACTTCTCGCTGATTCTTGTGATGGCAGCCTTCATTCAGTCTGATCAATAAAAAATTGTGTTGGTAAAAGTTGTGATATCTTGTCACATTTTGTTTCCTGTTACTGCAAAAAAAGCTTGTGCTTGTTGCCGACTTATCTGAAAAAGAAGGGGAAAAAACACATTGTCTTCACACAGTCATTATTTATGAAATGTGTTCAGTGCTTGTTGAGTTTCACCTGTGCACTGTTCATCACACCCACGTCATCGTTACAGCCATCCACAAGGCTCCAGGGGATGAGTACATGGGCCTCTAATGCAATATACTATATTAATTGGAAAATGTTTCTTTGACTATGAAAGTAACAGCTGCGCAGATGAGCTTTCATTTCCTTCCTGTGATTGGCAAAAAATAGGCCAAAAAATCAGTGAAGAACAAACCCTTTTATGGTCATTTCTTCCTATATGTTTCTACTGTAATGCTGCATGACCTTTTTGCAGTAGGATGTGGGTATAAGTTGCTTCATATCGGCTGCTTAAGTTTACAGGCAGCATCTATAGATACCATAATCAAGTTGTGTGTCCTTAGGTGTATCTGAGTTTACTTTTTAGTTGAGTCTGCAACACATGACCTTTGAATATTATTACATGGTTGAGATAAAATAGTGATAGTGTAAATACAGCTTCCCTTCTGATGGCAGTGGTCACAAAAAGAAGTGCAGCATCAGCAACAATAAGTACGTTTCTGTTACTTGTTCAATATTCTGGGTAAAAAAAAGTGAAACTTTATCTGTTTTAAAATGATTAACTTAACTTTTATGATCCTAAGCAAGAGAAACTATAAAACCATCCTTTTAAGCAAAGGTTGAACATATCAACATGTCAATCAATTTACCTCTAATCTTTAAAGTCCCAACAGAGGATTTTTGACACCATCATTAGAAAAAAGAAATCCATAATGCAGTTCAGGCAGGTCAAAATCATCATCATTTTCATGATATCATCTATTTTCAAACTGAAATGTTTCTCCACTGCATGTCTGCTGCCGGCGTCGCTCTCCATCACCGTGTTCAGTTACCTGTCAGAGGAATCGTGAACTCAGGACTACAGAAAGTAAATGAGCTTTCACAGTGCCAACAGCACAAAACAGAAGTTTATTGACTTGACTTGCAACTTCACAGACGGTGTGTGTATGTGTGTGTACATCTCGGCTCAGAGTGACGTCTTAAAACTGCTGGACTCAGACTCGACCTTGCCTCCAATTTACGAGGAACTCTGATTGTTTGGGTTTACCTGATAGCGACAGCTAGCCTCCAAGGTTGATCTGTTGCATTTTATCTCTTTTTATCTGTTCTGCGCAGAAAAACACGCTTCTTTGTTCTTGCATTTTCAATGACTGATCCAAAGTACGCATTAGGAGCCATATTTGCTGATGGGAGGTCTGGCAGAGTCTGGCTCTGACACTGTACTGTGATACAGTTTGTTATTGTTAATGCAACTCATTTTATATAAGCAACTTCCAAGATAAAACATCAGGAGTCTCCTTTCTCATTTGTGTGGAAATTCCAGCATCAGCAATTTCCATAACACACACCATGCATAAAACATAACATTTGTTTGCCATTGATGAAACTTGATATTAAACCATTTTCACATCCATTCAAGTAACACTTTCTGCACATTGTACAAGTTTAATTAATTTTCACACACGACACAACCAACAACATCATTGCAGTAAATGCACAAACCAAGTTCCTGATGGACACATTTCACTAAATTTCCCATCGGATTACCTTTTCATGCCAAGATGTGCATCACGTTTACAGACTCGGCTAACATAAAATGGTATGAGATGTTCTAAAAGCCAATTCCTTTCCTCCTGATATCTCTTAAAGCTTCTTATGTACCTTCATAGAGACATTTCTCATGCACAAAATTTCAAATTAAATTCTTATTTGGTTGATGACTCTTAGTATCTTATCTTTTGCTTACTGTCTGATGTATGTGTGTTAAGGGGAAGATGTTTCACAGGGTGTATTTTGTTGAAATATTTTTATGGCTTCTTGTAGTTTTAATTATGATATTTATCTGCACTGCAAAGAATGTGTAGTACCTGTTAGGGATTTGTGAAAATGTAAGGAAATAAAAACATGAACAAAATGCCCTCAAAACATTATGACTGCACACATAGAAGTGCAAGTGGGCGCGTGTTTGTGTCAAATCAGGAAGGATCGACATGTGAAGTCAGTTGGTTCCTGAAAAAGAGAACAAAACAGTTTGCATTTTCATGCAAATAATCGTTCATCAAATGTGTGAGTGTTTCCTGGGCTTCACCTGCACACTGAGATGTAAATGACCTCTTCATAAGTAGAGTCTGTCTGCTGCTCCCTGCGGGTGATACAGTCAGTCAGCACATGTGCATACAGTGCAACAAATGTGAAAAAAAGATTAAAAGAACCTCACATGTTTGACTCTCTTTTGTTGTTGAAGTGAACAGTTGCATAGATGACTTCTGTGTCACACTGAAGTGCCTCTTGTGATTGGTCACAGGGGAGCCAGTTCACATAGTCTGTATTCTGCACATGAAGAAAACAAGATTAATTTGTGTTAATTAATTAATTATTGGACTACTCTTAAAACAAATTCTACACACACACACACACACACACACAAAAACAATGCTCATAATGGTATTTGTCACTCAGTGGAGACTTAGGATGTGGGTTTGATTTGCCTTTTACCACATTAACACAGTTGCCTCATTGTAATATAAACTGGAGCATACTGTTTAGAATGAGTGCCATTAAAATGTCACCTGTACATCCTCCTCCATCGTTGGTGTCGACGTCCTTTTTTTGTGAAGTCTGAAACAGAATCACACACTTAAAGGATCTTATTTATGGTCCATCATACATTCTCACATCATGTTAAATGAAAGCCAGAATATTTGTTCAGTCCAGTGTCTTTTGCTGACAAGACTTGAATTAATCTGGTGATAATAATATTTATATTCATACTAAATAAAGTAAGTAATGTGTATTTGGTTTTTACATGCATGTGTTTGTACTCCCCGCTGCTTCTCACAGACCTCACCATCTAAATGCATGTTATGTGATCAGCCAATCAGGATGATCTGCCCTTTTCCTTATGTACATTTCAGAAATGGAATATGTGACACTGACGGCTTCATTAAAATGATGGATTTTCATCATTTAGCCATAGGTGACTTTTATGTTAATGTTTCAGAATGAGCTGAGTGACATTTGGCACCTGCAGATCAGGTACTTAAGTACAAATCTCTGAAGTACTGTACAGGTTTACATCCACTGCATTACATTTCAGAGGTAAATACTGTACCTACATTACATCATTACTCGTCACTTTGCAGATTAAAGGCTCTGCACATTCACATTAATGATTTAAATGATCCTGACTGACTGGAGCTTTAGTCAGGCTCTGTGGCCTGAGGCCTTCTCTTGTCGTGTAATCTACAAAATTTAACTTTTACTTAAAATATTAAAGGAAAATTTGAATGCATGACATTGACTTGTAAAAGTATTTAGCATTGATGGATTACTGAATGGGTCAACTGGGCACAGCAAAGTGTACCATGTGCCAGGAAGAGAGTCAAAATGAACACAACGAAACATAAAATTAATAAAAAAAGAGAAGCAACACAGCTGCAAAGAGGCAACCATGGTATTTAGTATTACTACTTGACTATAAATGCAGCTTACCTTCTGACGACAATTACAATTATTACAATCACAGGAAGCACAGCAGCAGCAATGATAAATACATCTCTGGTAAATGTTTCCCAATTTGCTGAAAAACAAAATGCAGGGTGTCAGAGCTGTTTAATGCCTCATTTAAAAAAAATAAAATAAAAATTCTATCTCAAAATATGAGACATTTTTAACTAAAGTGATTATTTCAATTATTCCTCAATGTTCTGTTTGGGGTCCTGTGTTATAAATCTCTCTGGGCTCTAATTCATCTCAAGCATTAGTAGCATCCTTATAACATATCACACATTTCTTTGTCTATAAATTGAATATTGAATAGTTGCATGTATATCCTATACAAACACTAAAATATGACATATATTTTCGTATTTTATCAAGTTGATTAAAATGTGTCCAATCTGTGACAAAAGGAATTTTCAAAATGAATAAATATTTCAGTCAGGTAAGCAAAAATCTTCAAAAAATGTTTTTAATTTAAGTCAATGTTGAGAAGAGAGTTGTATTTTTTCAAGCAGTTAACCACTAAACCAGCGGTTCCCAAGGACGCCCATGTAGCATTAGGCTCTGGCCGGGCTCACCCTTTTACAAATCTTAAATAAAAAAATGATGTGTACATTATAATAGCAAATATCAAAAACCAAACATACAACCTCTTAGTATATTTTCCTCATTTTGTTCTAATAATAATCAGTCTTTCTTCTATTATAAATATTCCTTGTCTTAATTTTCAACAGTAACAACAGTAAACTATTCTTTTGTTCAGCTTATTTATTCATTACTTTTAGCATCTTCTGTTGTTTAAGACATATGTTAAAAAAAAATATATGAAGGTTTCCGTGACCCCCTTGGGGTCAGATCCCCACTTTAAAAATCTACTTACGTTTAGTCTGTAAAGTCACAGCAGAGGAGTTCTGGCTTCCATGTTTGTTCGTGGCCCTGCATAAATATTGGCCACCATCACCAGGGAAGAACACAGGCTGGTGTCCAACATCCCGAACATCATCACCATCTATTTTAAACCAAGTGTAATATTCCACTGGGGGGTTTGTATGGCTGCTGCAGATCAGGCTGATGTTGCTGCCAGCATCCACCTCTGAAGGTCTGACAGACGCTGATGTGTTCTTGGGGCCGTCTGAAAGAAAACTGGAGCTGTTTACCATCAGTGACAAAAGGTCGGTAGACTTAATCTTTATTATCCAAGTCAGAATGTTTTCATTAAATTCACATTCTGCAAAGAGTTGATCTTGTGTCCAATACTTACATTCAACATCAATATTCAGGACCTCAGAAGTCGTCCCTGTGTGTGTTTTCAGAGAACAAGTGTAGTTTCCAGAGTTTGTGGAGGTTATGTTGCTTAAATAAAGCACAGGTCCTTCACGTGTGAGTTCCCCGTTCTTAAACCAGGTGAAAGCAGATGAAAGGTTTCCGCCGTCACAGCCGTTAAAGCAGGTCAGATTCACAGAGTCGCCTTCCTTCACTGTTCTGTTTCCATTAGGCGTCGCCACCAAAATGTTCAGATCTAGAAGAGCAAAGTGCTGCTTCAGTCTCAAAGTTTGCAGATTTGAATGCAGAGAAGATTCATGAAAACATAAAAAACTTACCAGCAACTGTTAATGCTGTGCCAACCTTGCCAATCCATTTCCCATTTTTGTTAGTTGTAAACCTGAAGGTGTAGGTTCCTCTATCTTCATACTTCACTTGCTTTATTTTTAAAGAGCAATTTTGTTTTTTGTTACCAACGTACCGGTACCATTTGCTTACTTGGTTTGCGTCCCTGTCAGTAAGGGCCTGAATCCATATGACTCTCTGCACTGTCAAGTGTTCAGGATAGTAAAATGAACAAGGAATGACAACAGACGAGCCTTTCACTGCACAGATATGCTGCTGCTGATACACGACTTTCCATGTATTGCAGGAAACTCCTGAAAGAGATGGATTGTTTTTTCAAGATTTTGTCATTTTATTAAAGCAGAAAATGAGATGCTGTGCTTACCGGCCAGAAACAGTAGCATCAGTGTCAATGTCAGCGTATTTCCAATGCACATGGTTCAAGTTGTAAATTAAGTCAAATCATCAATCAGTGGTTATCAATCGATTCTAAAATGTTTGTTAGAAGCTCTGCAGAGATGTTGGTCTTCCTTTACTCAAAATATAAAGATGGAAAGTATCTGCTTCTTAATCTACATAAGTACTGTACGCACAGTTTCCTGTAATGGAAAAATAAGGTGTTAGGTACAGTGACAAAGTTCTCAACTTGTGAAACCAGGTCACACGCATCACATCCTCAGTGCAAAGATTTAGCTGAAAACAGCGTCTGAACGGAGAAAACACGTCCTGTGTGTTCCTGGCAGTCTTAGCTTGCTTTGTTGTGGTCTAAGCATGTTCGAATCAGCAGAGACCATTTGTTATTGCCAGTGTTCAATAAGTGTGTGGTCATTTTGTAGGCCTACACTTTTTTCCATTTTGTGCTTTGTACTTCAGCTATTAAGCTGATGGTGAAAAACATTACACTGTCCAACATAACTAGTTGGTGTAACAATGAGACTTAATACAACAATATATAGTGTGTACTTGGCTTACCTTTTGATTGCTTGGTTAAAAAAAGTACACTACACAAGAGCAGCTTAGTAACACTGTAAAATATGTTTGTTTTACTGTAACATTTGAGTAATTTAGTGACAGCCAGATTATTTTATAGATCTCTATGAATCTTTAAATTGTATCAGGAAGCATCGCTTTATACCACCCATATGCCTTCATTCAACATAAGGACTTCTATTGGAATATTTCACAATTTGTGACTGAATTTGATGCCTTTAGCTTCCATACCTTATCTCACACAGAGCTCCAAAGGAGGAGTGGGTTACTCTGAGGTGTGTGTGTGTGTTTGGATCGCTCAATCAGGAGCAGTTTACGGATTTGCGAGGACGAGGACAGGATCCCTATAAAGGCTGCAGCGCTGAGCGATGACAGTAAGGAGCAGCAGTCCGTTAGAGGTGTGCAAGAACAAGCCTCAGTGCCCGACATGGAGACGCCAGCTAAACTCCTGCTCCTCATCGCGATCATCTCCGTGCTGGTGGCTTGCAGCCCGACGGAGGCATGGTACAAGCAGGTGGCGGGTCCGAGCTACTCGGTGGGCAGGGCGTCCGGTTTGCTGTCCGGGATCCGGAGGTCACCGTACGTCAGGAGAGCCGGGCCGGACCCGTCAGACAGCGAAGAGTTGGCGATTAACAGCGTGTTTCCTGAACTCACTTCGCACAGTTTGATCCTGAAGACAATGGTCAGTGGTGATCGATTTTATCCATGCGTTATGGGTTGGATGGGATTGTCATTACGCATTACGCACGCAGCGCAATATTTAAAATCGTTTTTAATCGTATTTAAAATTGTTAAACGTAATTATCCTGTTTCCCTTAAATGACAGAACACCAGCTAATAGTAACCTGAAAAGTAGAAACAGGCTTGAAATGACTTTAATAGGTGTTAAATGTGTTTTGGTCGGATCCATCTATTTCTAGTATTTATGAGCCCACATTCTGTTTATTTCTATAAAAACAAACGATTTTAAACTTAAGACAATTATTGCCTAATAATTAACTGCATAGTTAGTTTAGAATATAAAATAGTATTCTTTGACTTATATTTATGAATATACGGTTGTTT
>CAFUXE010000160.1:306840-320365 GCA_903364295.1 Serranus cabrilla | reverse complement strand
TTTAACCAGATTCCTATGGACTCATGGTGACCACGAGCTGCCCAGTCAACACTACAATATGTAATAGTGCAGTTTTAGTAAAATAAAGTCGGATTCATTAAATATTCAGATCCTTTTCTTAAGTAGCCAAAACAATACAAATATACCAAATTAAAAGTCATAGTCAAAATTAGCAGCAAAAATGCACATTATGCAGCAGAACAACCTCTTTTCTATTTTGTTTTGTATAAGGAAGCGTTTTATTGAAGCCTGTGGAGGTCGAGCTCATGTTAATTAATAATTTTATAGTTTGGGGCAGATAATCTGTAATAATGCACCCCATTTTATAATCTGGTTTAATTGTTCAGATATGTCAGATCTTAATCTGCAGTTACCAGGAAGTACACAAATGTAGTCAAGCACACCGTGCAGTATTTCTCTGTGAAATGTGTAGAGCAAAGCAGTGTAATGTGTAAACATTGAAATTGATTATGAAATGACAACTATTGAGATGAAGATTTTTCTGTTTCTCTCCAAACAGCCTGTTTGTATCAAAGACATTACACCCAACCTGCAGAGCTGTGAACTCTTCCAGGAACTGAAGGGTTTATTTAAGTGCAAAGCGGACGTCTTTCTCACTCTGGACTCCACAGACTGTGCAGGAGACTGAGCAGGAAAGCAGACAGCTTGGCTGAATGATGAAGCCTACTTCTTGAAGGCGTGACATTTTAAATAACTGTACATTTCCAGTTTAACACTAATGTTGCACCAGATGGAAGATATTCGGCTTTTTATTTTTCATTTCACCAATGTATTTATTGATTTCATGATAAACCATCTAAACATGTAAAGTAATGTATGAATGTACATATTTGATCTGAGTTTTCATTAATAAATGAATCACATTGCAGCGACTTGTTGAAATCACTTAATATAAAACAAAGTATAATGATTTTTCTACACTGAAAATAAACAATGTCATAACTTGCAAAACCAATTTACCAGTTGGCCATCAGTTATGGTGACAGAAATGTGTCTAAAAAGTTTTTAAAGCAGTTATTAACATGAATGAATTAAAACCAGCTTACTAATAGGATAGGATAAATGTGCATGTTGAACATAGTTTGGCTTTATTATTAGAGAGGAGATACAATAAGCAGAACCAAAAAGAAACAGGTGTATCAATAAATATTTTATTTAAAAAGTTTTTAAAATAAACTGGGAAAGTGCAGCCTTATTATCTTAAATAAGTTATTAAACATTCACACACAGGTAAAAACACTGTTGAAATTAAAATCTCAACCTTCAGAAGACTTTCACAGCAGCTGGAAAGCCTCTAGATTCTCCTTCATAACCTGATCTATGACCATGTGGAAGACCACCTGTACGTTAGCGGTGTCTGTGGCAGTGGCGAAGTGGTGGAACACGGGTCTGTCAGGACAGCTGTTACAGGAGGAGAACATGGCAGTGATGTGGTGGGCTGCAGCATCCACGTCAGCATCCGCTCCTGGGTGACAGTGAAGGGAGAAAAATTATAGATCTTGAGAGATCCGCTTGCGTACAGTAGTAGAAGTCGGTTTAACTACAGCCCAAACTACATTAAGTCAGTCTGATTCATTAAATATTCATAAAACTGGTACTTCTCGTTTACTGTGAATGTTTCTGAAATATGTATGACCACGATCTGGTCAGAATGAATGATATACATAAAAATGTATGTGAGATCTTTGGCTAGAAGGAATTTGATTACCCAGCGGACAGGGAGGATGCAGTGACCCATCCAGCACAATAATGATGAGACACGCACACAGCCAATTCCTTCAGGAATTTAAGCTTGTAGAAAATAGTTCTGAGTTGAGCAAGACCCTGTCACTTTCTCAAGTTTGGGGTCAGAACCAGAGACTGTGACGTCAGCCATCAGTTTATCGACTATGGTTTTGAAGCCTATATAGTTGGCATCTTGGCTATTTCCATTTTTTTTTGTAGCCAGAAGTGACCATATTTGGACGAGAGGATAAGGTCATTTTCTCATTGATTTGCATACAAGACTTGTCTGAAAAACCAGCTCAAATTAATGCAGAAGTTTGACAGTTCTACCTGACGTCACACAACAAACAAATAAATTCTCTCCGACATACCTTTGTAACTGGAAACGTAAAATCTCAAATGTCTTTCAGAGTGGAGGATCTTGTCCCGGAAAAGATCCGTTTTGTTCATAAACAAAATCTGTAGAAGAGACGGACCACAAGAACTGTGAATTCAGAGGATAAACAGTGACAATATTCAATTAAACCTCCAGTCGTCTTTCAGTGTTGTTTCTTACAACCATTTGCCTTGCGACATAGTACTGTGAAACATTCCACTAACACAGGGGTGTCAAACTGATCCAGTAAAGGGCCGTTGTGGCTGCAGGTTTTTGTTCCAACCAAGCAAGAGCACAGGTGATACTGATTAATCAACTGAGTGAAGACAGTTCAGGTGATTGAATGATTGGATTCAGGTGTGCTCCTGCTTCGTTGGAACAGAAACCTGCAGCCCCTCGGCCCTTTACTGGATCAGTTTGACACCCCTGCACTAAGAGTACATGTTGAAATTCAAAACATAAATGACGGCG
Organism: Serranus cabrilla; assembly: GCA_903364295.1. Taxonomy (NCBI): domain Eukaryota; kingdom Metazoa; phylum Chordata; class Actinopteri; order Perciformes; family Serranidae; genus Serranus; species Serranus cabrilla. The sequence continues at coordinate 317,772 of CAFUXE010000160.1, read as the reverse complement.
TCAGCCTCATGAATAAAATATAATGGCCATACTGCTGCACACAAAAGAACACAGAGCATCCTGACACCTTCTGTAATGAGGACATTGTGGATTTATCCACTCACAAGAGACACCATTTATACATCCATATACACAAGAGTCCTGCTCTAGAGTAAGCCATCAGCTAAAACTGTCCATCTCCAGAACCAAACAGACACTAAGTGGTCCATGGTTCATTCTCATGGACTCCATACAAGTACATTATAAACACGAATGACTTCCTGATACTATTTGCTGTGGTTTCCACAGAAAAGGCATCACGCTGCAAAAAGAGAAATACTACAAATACCAAATACATTTTGGTGTAGTCTAGCACTGAGTGCTGCCTCAGGGAACAGAGAAACAAAACAAGGAAAGCCTGTTGACAAGTGTGTATGCTTTCCATTAGAAATAAATGCACCACTATGGCCGGCCTCTTCATTAAAGTTCAGACAATGCACTTCATTAAAGTGTAGACATAAAAACTACTTACCATCAGGTGAGTCATTCACGCCAATTGAGTCGTTCATGCTGATACAAACTCAATATGAAAGAAATCTAACAAGCTAATTGCACTGGGTGTAAAACAGTGCTCACAGCAAACTTACTTCAAAGAAATCACCTGCCGTGCATCTCAATTTAACGCTGCAAGCTGATTATGTATGTCAAGCGCAATCAAAGCCAGTTTGTGTCCCGTCTGCTTGGCATGAATGATTGGCAATAAAGCCAATCAGTGCTTTAGATGGCAGACAGCCTGTGTGTAGCACATAAGACGTAATGAACATGACGCTCTGTGTGATATGCATAGCAGCTTGAAGAAAGCCATCTAAAACATGTAAATATAAACTTACCAGTGAAGTGCTGCTAAAGACTGTGTTGGTGCCGATGGATGTAAAAAGTTCTAGACTTTCTTCCAACCGATTCTAAAAAAGGAAATAAGAATAATAAAAAAAGAGGGAAGCTGAGACAAAACAGTGTCCAGCCTGAAAAGAAAATATGTGATTACAATGAAGTGGTCCGTTCATGACTCACCTCTGAAGGGGCCTCTGTCTGTGTCATATCATAGCTGCTGAGGGCCACGACAAACAACACAGCATGAATACAGTCAAAGCAGTTGAGCCACTTCCTCCTCTCGCTCCGCTGGCCCCCGACATCATACAACCTGTCAATAAGCAAAAACAAATCTATGGGTGCTTTATTCAGCGAAAGGATTTGCTTACAACTGGTCACATCACTAACATGTGCACAAAGAGAGAAGGTAGGATCATTGTGCATGATCTTCTCCACATTTTAAGGCTTAAATCAATCTAAAAGTTTGAGTTTATGCTTTGTTTAGAATATTTTCAGCACTTTAAATTGCAATCAGTCAGCTCCCGACTCCATTGACAAAACAGTATTTTGAACAAGCAGAGCACAGGAGTTTCTGGCCTGGTCTAGGGCTGCCTCATTTTTTGTTTTGTGAATCTGAACTAAAAACACAAAAGCTGCACAAAAACAAAAACTGATTAGTGAAGGCCAGATTGATAGACCAAAAACAATCATATCATACAAGGTTAAATTACTGCAGTCTGGTGGTTTGGGGGAACTAACCGCAAATATTAAACAGGGTTTTCTGATGGCAAGAAAAAGAAATTAAAATATATATTTTTTTGTATAGCACACACTTAGCCCAACCAAGGTGCCCATCATCCTGCCTGCTTCTCCAAACTGCCTCAATCCACAATCTAGAGTAGTTCATACACTGCTGATGGATAGGTACATCATAAAACCCCACTTCATTAAATCCAAACCATCCCTTTGATTCAAACCCATTTCAAGTATTGGGGCAATCCATTTCAAAATATGATCTGGCACTCGGTGAAGTCGAGGGGCCTTGGTGACACAGGTAATGAGTTCCCACTTGGGCCAGACAGTCTCCAGGTGGGTGATTGCTGTACTCAGAAGCAATGAAGCATTTATCCCCCGAGTCAAGAGTCAGTTTTAACAATCTGAGGGACAATAAGACATTTGACAGCAGTAGTTTCTGTAAATGAAAAAATAAAAATCACTCATGTCCGCAACAAGGTTGTTATCGTTCTCAGATCTAGTGGAAGAGCAAGAGCAGACCTGTAGAGTTAGACAACTGGGAAGACCAGAGGAAATGATGCTTCTGAACTTAGCCATTTAGTGGAATCTGCTCAAGATATGAGACTGAATTATTCTGATGCAATTCTGACAAGCATAGAAAAAACTGCATTATGCAATTTTGGGAAATATTAAAACCTTTTGCTTATAATAATTCATAGTCTATTTCAATTTAATTACATACATTCTGTCATCGATGCTAGTGCTGTTAGCTCGAGTGATTTGTGGCGGACACCTCTGCACTTGATTGTGCAAGTGATATGAATAGCAGAGATGTGTGCAATTTCCCCACATGAAGCGGTTCTAAGCTTGAAGAAGCTACAGTTAATGCAATTTTAATGAAGTCCTGGTTCATACGGAGAATCATGAATTGTTGCTTACTCCGAAAACTAAAAGGTCAAAGTTGATGGAAAGGTGGGGCTTCAATGTTTCATGGAATGCTTTCTCCATATGCCATCATTCCTGGAATAACCATGCAGAGAGAAGCCATCAATATTTCATGTCTGAGTCATGCCGACACAGCTGCCTTCCTGGGCTCAGAAGAGTCCAGCTTTGGTCAGGAACCCTTCAAGAGCCGGTGGTGATGCCGAGTCTCCAGAGGCACAACAAACAGCTTTCTGAGACAGCAGCATGTCAAGAGTGTAAATCAACACTACTGCATGAATATATCCTGTCCATCTTAATGTGTCTTTGTGTTATATATCTACAGGCACATAATGATGTGCAATCATGCGCTACACAGACTAATATTCTATAGTTTGAGTGTTTTGTGTATGTCAATGGAGGAATGTAACCAAGTATATTTATTCAAATAAAATTTTAAGGTATCTGTAATTTACTTGGGTATTTTCACATATGTAACTTTCTACTTCACTACATTTTAGGGGCAAATATTGTACTTTCTACTTCATTACATTGAGCTGACATTTTAGTTACTTTTTAGTGACATGAAAAAATACGATCAATTTAAAATGATTACACATTTATAGATTAAACCACATAAAAGTATAATAAGTAGTTAAAATGAGGACCAGGATTGGGCACCCCTGATCTACAGTGTTCTGTTTATGTGAAGGTAGGAGACTGAAAGACTTCAGTTATCCCTTGAAAGAGAAATATTATATTAATATTAACCATGCATATTCAGAAATGTAATTGTTAGTGTATAATATGGGTTTCAGTAAGCCCAGTGTGAATCGTTGAGGTCTTTATAAACTCCATATACAGCATCATAGTGGCATATCCATGCACAGAACTATATCATGTTGCTACCACGGCTGAATTTGCGCTGCCAGCTTAATAAGTCTTACCGAAAGATCATTTCATTAAGTTGAAACTGCGTCTCGATGATTCCACAGGTCCTCACCCTCACTCTCAGAACATCTGTCTCAGTGGGAACGTATTTAGGAGCGATGATTCGACTCATGTTCTCAAAGAAACTGGAGAGGGAATAGAAAGAGAAGAAGAAACACCATTACCTGATGAGCCTTGTATTTCTTAAAGTCAATTGTGAGCAGATATAGTTTTTGCTTTTGTTGGACAAATTTTCTTCCTTTGTCAGGCCTAGGCAGTCAATGTTTGGGCTTTTTAAATGGAAGCCATTCAAGGCTTAATGATCTGGTTTAGTGAAATTAGATTTTTAATGGCGGTAAAACATAATTTGTTACTGGCACGACCAAGTTTCTGTTTCATTCAGGCCATTACTCAGCTACAACATCTCCACCCAGTTTCCAGATTATTTGGAACACAGGGAGAAATTGAAAGAATCCCAATACCACAGATCTGCAACAAATCCTCCCTCCATGAAGCGTATAATGTTCAGTAAACCAATTTAGTTGGTTTTAATGTTGATTTTGGAGACTAGTAGTTGTGGCGCAGTTCATTTGAATGTGTGGAGACACAAATTCTACATAATGAACGTGAGCCCTGAGGGACAGCCGCTGAGTCGCTCGAGCCGGTCCCTCTCTCTCATATCTTGAAGTGTTGAAAGGAGGAAGTACTACAGAACATTTTATCAAATGTGTCACATAAAAATGAGTATGAAAAAATGCAAGACAAAGCTGAGTTTAGAAAATATGTTGCCGCCTATACCGTCTACATCTGTTGTACGACTGCCTCATGTTGTAGAACACATCACTTTTTCAACAATAATTTTGTACCTTTAATTTAAAAGTAAAAAAACATTTGGTATTCGCTTATAGGCACACGTAATTTGTTGATTTTATAATCTGCAATCAGGAAACCTTGGCTCTGCACAGAAAAGCTGCATATTGTGTGTATAAAAGTAAGTTGATTTTAGGGAAGGGAATTGCTAAGATTTTATTGATACCAATATTATCCCCAAGTCTGAACACAGTGCAGATGAAATGAGAGAATACATCATTTGTTGTCATTTAGGCTTTCTTAGTGCCACACACACAGAGCAGATTTATTTCTTCCACTAATGTTATTATAACATAAGCAGTTTACCCTTAGCAATGGACGTGTTGCTCGGTTTGGGAAGCAGCAGCACTTGTGATTTCAGTGTCAAATTGATCGCATGACAAAGCATTTTTATGCAATTCTGCCAACTGATATCCAGTTAAAACTGTTCCATCGCTCCACAGCAGTGACCTGCAGTAAATAATGGTGTAACACAGGTAACATTAATTAACTTCCTTTAACCTCATACTTCGTTCCAGTAACATTAAGGTTCAGTTCATGCCAAAGCTAATGTCCGAGAAGTCATTTTACACATTGAGGTGCCCTCCGGTCCTGGGGGGAGTCAAGTGTGTCACGACACAGTCTAATCCAATATTTCTGGAGGGAGAAATCAATGTGGGGTCCAGCAGAGTGAGAGCACACCAGTTGAGTTTCATATCATCCTCCAGCTCCCAAAGTTATCGAGTTCCGATAATGAAGCTGTCACATCATCTCTCTCAGTCAGCCCGGCTGCAATACCTTTTAACTTGGCAGACTCTTCCTGTTTCCTCAGAGATAAGAACGTTGACTGCATTTATTTAAAGATAAAATTACTGTAGAATAAATCCACCTTCACTTCACTTTGTTTTAAAGACTAAACGCAAACGCCAACACTGATCACGATGCAGAATTTCTAGTTGTTTGCAATTCAAACAGCGGCTTAATCACAATTAAAGAGAGCATCTTAATATGAGTAATGCAAGTAGGTCATCAAATTAATCCAATTAGACACCTTTAAAAGAGGTGAAAAAACAACATTCAAGGGGAGGTAAAGCAGCATGCCGAGGTATAAAAGACTAACATATCTGCTGACAGAATTACGTCTAAATTACACTTTGGTTGACATGAAACTAAAAGTGCAAAACAATAATAATGCCATTTAGCAAATGTATTCCACACTTCAGTTAATAACCGACACTTCAGCTGATGATGCAACACACACTCAAAGCATCTATGCAGAGTAGTGTGTGTGAGGTTTTTGATACTATGCGGGCTTTTATTATGAAAAATTTACAAGGGCACAATTTCTGAAGGTCAGCTATTGGAATAAACAATTCTGCCCACGTAGAAATATAATGTCCCAAAAGATCGAGGGAAAAAAAACACTGGCTGTATTTCATTAACTTAAGTTTCATAATAATATGAAAGATTTATTGTGGTGAAATACAGCTAAAGCTAACAAAAACAAATGCCTTAATTACCCCTTATCACTTTCAAATATGGTTCTGTTTGACCATTTCTTAATCTAATCTTTCATCTGCTACACCCACTTTCAGCAAATAGTGCTTGAAAAAAAATCCAAATTAAGCCTCTCCTTTCAAAAATGTCACAGAAATCACTTCATGAAAACAAGTTTTTCTCAGCATTTGCTTAACTGTTGCCCTGTATTGGTAAAACGCTTCTTACTGGGCAATTTCCCTTGACATTTCCACTGTCAGTCACAACTGGGCAGTTATGGTGGTGTGCACTTCAAGTTATTCTACTCACTAGAGAGCAGAGTCGTTCAGCTCAAACTCGTAACCTCTGGCTGCAGCTGCTCGCACCCCCTGGTCGGCCCAAAGTGCACAGACGGCGTGAGCCACAAAAGGAAACAGCTCCTGATCGTCCCCCACACACTGACTGCAGGACAGGATGGAGCGGGCGTGCATCTGCAGGAAATAAAAACAAATATCATCAGAAGAGGGAACTATATGTACCTAATTATAGTCAAAAGTAAATGAGAATTAATGGGATGTTTTCTACCACACAACTACAAGTTATGCACAGTTGACTCACAATGATCAGCCTTCATTTATCATCTCCACTGACAGAATGTGTCGTTTAAAGGAAAAGACTGACATCTAGTGTGACAAAGGGGAGCTGCAATGAAAACTGGGCCACCGCAAAGACACTACAGGCAAAAACATCAACAGCACTGGTCAACTTTGAGGTTTTGGGCTATTTATCTCCAATAACGTCTCGGTTCAGAATTGTCGAAAGAAAACAACAAAAACAAACATTTAGGTGTATTGCAACTTTATGTGTTTTACATGCTCTGTTGTTAGATTCAATATTTTGTCTTCAAACAGTCATTTCCATTAAGAATGTATGAAATCATTTTTCAGAATGACTAATGACAAAAAAAAAAACATTTAGAAAGAATACTTGAACCTAATATATCTTCAAACTGAAATAATAACTTTGAAATTTGCTTTATCCAATGTTCAGACTGATATCCTGTAAATATATGCAAATTAGCACATATATAATGAGTCCACACCTTATTTGCATATCTAAACATACAGTTTAAAAAAACATACAAAAATGAAATATTGTCTTAATGTAAATAAACTGTGGAAGTTTCATGGTAATATGTTTGTTAAAAAAAAATACCCTAGATTATCATCTCTCCTCACCTTGTTCTTCTTGTTAGCGAGGTTAATCCTCAGCATCCCCATCCCCCGAAGAACAAACTTCATGGAGGTCAACAGGTTGTCGAGGACTGCAGGCTGCAGAGGGCATGACAGTCAAACTTTTGTCACATAACTCAAAGTTGCTTTGACTCAGAGGGAGTTACAACTAATGCTCCATTTGTTTTACAGCTGTTCAGTACCTTGAAACTTGTGAGCTCCTGTTTGCAGAATCCATGACTGTGGATTATCTTAATCTGTTTAATCAGGGTGCTCTTTCCACTCTCTGCAGTTCCTGACACACAAACACAGAAATGCTTTCACTTTATAACGTCTATGCTTCACGGAAACCCAACAGTAACAGTGCATGTAACCTACCAAGCATGAGGATTTTCACCACATTCATCTCCGTCCGGGCTTGTTCACAAAGGTCTTGCTCTATTTTAGAGCTCTGGAGTTTTGCCTTTTTACCCTCTTCTGTGACATCCTGGTGCAGGCACGTTCCCATGCAGACCTGAAGAAGAATTTTCACATTGATGCTTTGGGATCATAGAAAACAGTGACTGCAAGATATTACATTTAATAAACCATTTAGAATGGTGAATAATGTTTTATTAAATGTTTTGCAATACTATACAACAAAATATTTAAAATGGCAGTTTTTAATTTTCTGCCTACTGAATTCACTTTTTAAAAAAGCTAAAGGTCTTGGTTCAACAATGGATATTTAGCTAACTACTACCTTTTGTGACATTTAACTTGTGGACAGTCACGAAACTCATTCAATTAGGACAGAAGCTGCACATCTCAGATTTGAGAAAGCTTTTTTATTTATTTATTTATTTTACTTTTAACTGATTGAAAAGCACCCTGAATGATTAATTTATAGACCGGATGCTAAGTAAAAGTAGCTGAGGAAAATCGAGTAAACACAACTGCTGGATGCCCATTTAGCCATAGACTGTATAAAAGTTAACACTTTAACACGTTACAAGTGTTACAACAAGCATTCACATTTTCAAATTAGTTGAATAATTTCATTAATGTTCTACCTGCAGTGGGGCTGGAAGTGTATTGAGACAGCAAAACATCTCTTTGCTCTTCACGTCGCTGTTGTTTAGTTCACAACCTAAAGCGCTAACAAACAAGAGTTAGCAACACACTGAGCTAATTTACTCAATTAGGAGCACGTGCGCTTCCACTTGACAGCTTGTTTCAGGGACGATAAGGACCGTTCCTTCAAAATAAGAGCATGATTTCACTTAACAAGTGTGAGAGTCCAAATATGTTATAAAACCTTCATGCAGTTGAATCACTGAGATCAATAATAATTATATATTATTATATATTATACCTATTAAATTTTATCTGTTTCAACAAAAACTTTGTTTTTTTTTGTTTTCAGTCTATTTGCATAATAAATTTTAATATATATTCATAGGTAAAAATATGATTAACCAAATGTTTTCACTCTTTGCAACGTTTTTAGAACTGGTGTTGTGTATGAATAATTGAGGCACTTATAGTGGCCATCTTGCATAATTAATGCTTTTAATACGTTTTAATACTACCTTTTACTTAGTTTAAATCCTTTCATACTACGAAATGTGTTTTGCATCTGTACTTTTACCTTATATTTTGGACTTAAATGGAGTATTATTTAATTGTGGTATTGCTACTAGCAAAACACATATGAAAACATGAACCTAACCAATAATGTCACTAATGATCAGCCTGCCTTTTACCTCAATTGATGAGAAATACAAAAAAAAAGATGACAAATAGCCTTTCAGATTAAAATGTTATTATTATCAGCAATAGGATACTGTAGTCCAGTCAGTTTCTACAGTATTAATCAGCTGGGAGTTTTCAATAACATATACATCATAGCCTACACTGAATACATTCCAACTTGACATACAGACAAATTATTATGCTTTTTTAAAGAATATGAAACAATCTATACATTAGTTAATGGAGAGGAGGTGAGTAAAATATACATCTACAAAAAATATATTATTTAATCCCATTTGATATAGAGACAGAGGTTAAATGGTTCAGGGCTCAATGACAGTAGGAGGTCTATTTTATGATCAAGTCAACAACACTGAGCATCTGTCATAGTTCTCTAAACACTTAAAAAAAACTAAAGCTTAAAAGCAGTCTGTTAAAACTCTGTAGTCTTCTCTATATTAGGATAAACCTAAGGAGTGTTGGTTTAAAAAAAAAATACAATTGCACTCAAAAGGCCGGGCGTGCAGGTCTCGACAGTGTGCAATTTCCAGTTAAAAACCTGCTCTGCCCGTAAAACAGAACAGTTCTGATGATTTCTGAGCAGTCAGTGCAGTCTGGAGCAAGGTCTGATATGTACATGAGGTCCTGAAAGAGTTTCAATACCTTCTCACATCCAAACAACCCAAGTTAGGTACAGAGAAGCAGGGGGATCTTCTCCCCTAATGCTCTAGTGGTTCCTCCAGAGAGCCTGTAATCACTTTATAATACATAGACACAGTACATACAGTATATACAGAGATAAATCAGGTGTGGGGCTCCACCCAGTGATGGGCAAAAAGCAGCAAAAAACCCATAGAAACGATTAATCAAATCACTTCCTGGTTACAGTTTAATGTCTGACCAAAATTTCAGGTCCCCACACCTGCTCTTCATTTGTTCAATCAATCATATAATACTTCAAAATTTGATATTTTTGAAGGAAAAACAGATTGCATCTCAAGTCCCAACACATGCCCTTCATATGTCCAAATCCCATAATATAATACTTAAAAATTCTATATTTTTTAAGGCAAAAAGAAAAGTCTCAGGTCCCCATACTTGCCCTTCATATGTTTAAATCCATAACATAATACTTTTTTAAAAAATCAATATTTTTGAAGGCAAAGAAAACATATGAGGTCCCCTTCATATGTTCAAATCCCATAGCATAATACTGAAAAAATGCTATATTTATTTTTGAAGGCAGAAAAATCATAATAAAAGTACTTGAAAATCGAAAAAAATATCCAAAGACATAAAATAGACATTTGTTGACATAATAATATCTTCCTTCCTCTGAAATTTTCGGTCCATAACTCCATAATTAGACATCTGTATGTGTGATTCTTGACTGACACGAACATGTATTTGCATAATGCCGAATATATTAATACACAGAAGATCCCCACACACACACACACACACGCTCACAAACACACACACTGTTTACCTGATGATCCCACAGCAGAGTACGCCGCCCTGGCTATAAACGGGCTGCTGTAAGGGCTGCTGCTGTTAGCCAGGATCGTGTGTGGAGGGTGTCATACCACATATAAAAGGGTCGATTTTACTGTACATGAGTTCAGATTAATTGAGCTTGTCAGTGTTGTGTTGACACTTGGTCTGTGGTGCTTGTTCGGGGCCTTCCTACAGCACAGCCTGGGATCTTTCTTTAGTCTTTTCCTCCTCTTGCCGCTTCATGGCCTGAATCACAGCGATCTCTTTGGCCTCTTTCTTCTGGTTCCTTGCTTCAAATAGCAACCTGGATCAAAACAAGGAAGTCGGAAAAAGTCTTTAAGCAGTAAACAAACTATGTCACATCTATTCTTTCTTTCTTTCTTTCTTTCTTTCTTTCTTTCTTTCTTTCTTTCTTTACTGATACTGAACATACACTGTTATTTAATTATCATTTTATTTCTTTTATTATTTTTTTATTTAATACACTGGTGTTTAATTTGATATTTATTATATATTTTTCTGAATACTTAATTTAAATGATCAGCAATTGACTGATGCTGAAAATACAGCCAAATGTATTTATTCAATTAATTATTTTTTTGTATTTATAAAAATCAGTGGATATAATATAAAATGTACAATTTCTGCCCAAAAGCTTTGGCAGATATTTCTTTGAGGAGTAAATAGAAACCCCCCCTTGCTTTTTTTT
>CAFUXE010000160.1:296451-306814 GCA_903364295.1 Serranus cabrilla | reverse complement strand
TTTGATTATCCTTTGCACAATGGCATCAGTAGTGAGGCTGTTCCCACTGTCAACTGTACGCAGGATTCCTTTCCTCCTCGGCTCCTGGATATAAAAAAAAAAAACATGCCAAATGAATGTGATTCATCATCTCTATTTACAGTATTTCATGTAAGTGTGAAAAAAGCTGTATGTGACAGTGTTTACAGTCTTACAGCATAAGGGTCGGATCCATCCTTGTCAGGATATATTTCTGTCTTTCCATGACATACAAGATCCACCTGTGGATGGAAAAGATGTGCCACTTATTTACTCACTCGGTTTGGTGGAGTGCTCCAGACTTAAAGTCCACAGTAAAAACAAGAAGTCCGAACTGTTTGAGCATTTTAACAAGCACACGGCTGAGACCAAAAGACAAACTTACCTTGAAATGGTCCAGCAAATCTTTTGTGACTGCAAACGGTGCGCCAATCACCACTTCTGACACATACTGCGGAAAAAAACAGGAATCAGTTCCACACAGAAAAGATAGTAGATGAATAAACTATACTGTGTTGATGGAAAAAGAAGAAGAAGAACCTACTCGACAAGCCAGCACGCTGAGCGTTCTCTCATGGACATTCATGATTGGGTAGTTTTTCCCTTTGTAACGGTTCACCTCCTGAAAATATGAAGAAAGAGGAAGTGTGAAGTAAAATGCCAACACTTGACTCAGAGAGACTATAAATGTCCCACACAGGTGAAAAAGAGAGACTCACCTGATCGAAGTGCAACCCCACTATAATGTATGGCTTTTCTGCGAGCTTATGCACTGCTTCCAGGAAGTCCACATGTCCGATGTCTGACAGGAGGCGAGTCAAGGGTGATGAGGACTATGAATAATTCACACCTGTGATTGTGACACCTATGCTTTAAGTTGCAGTTACAGAAAGCCTTTTCGTTTAAAAGTTTTTCTGGAATTCAGCATTTTTTGTATGTGAGGTTCTAAAAGGATACGGAAGAGGTCAAAGGCCCCTGCCACGTAGATGATAGTGTCTCCGGGTTGAGGCTCCTGTCCTGAAGCAAACTGGATGATCTTCTGTGAAGTTTGTAGGAACTGAGACACCCCCGTCCACGGACTGTGGCCCTTCTGACCATGTGACCCCCATAGTCCAGAAACAGGCACAATGAGTACAAACAGTGCAGGAATAAGACAGAGGCACTTTAGTATAGAGACAGAATCACTGCAGGACCAGAACGCTGCATCAGCGCCACCTAGTGGTGCGAGCAGCAACGTCTCCAATTTGCTCAATTGCTAACTCAAAGCTGTCCCACAAATCCCCAGCACGGTTATTCAACCCTCGCCAAATTCACAGCATTACTCTGCCAGTCTGAAATGCTCAAATGTGAAGAGACCCTCCACTGCTTTCACACTCTCTAAATCTCCAGCATGTTGACTCTGAGCTACTTTCCCCACCCAGGAACAGAAGTGGCATTCACTGTTTTGCTGGCAAGGACTGCAACTTGATTATAAAGTGGTCCACAGTAAAGGCCTTTGTTTAATAATGGTTGACATCTGGCCTGCATAGCAACTTTGAATACTTTAATGACAAAACAGTTAAGGAAGAGGAAGCTAAAGGGCCAATCATTTGGATTTAAGCACATGCTACTGTAATTAATCCATTTGTTCCCAGAGACTATATCTGGTCATGATGAATGCCACATTTGTTCTCATTGGTCTACATTCTAATAATTTGGTACAGGCATACTTTGAGAACGTATCAAACAGAACCGCTTTGAAAAGTTTAGATCATGTGAAAAATCACACTTTTATCATTGACTAAATTTAGGATGTTTGAAAAATCTCTAACATCCTGTTGATTTAATGTGTTGTTCTTTTAGCTGACAGCTGTAGGTCAAGATTTAGCTCCTCCTAAAAGTATTTTAAGTAGTTTAAAAATGCTCACATAAATGCATCAATATAAATAATCGAATTATATATTTAGATAAAACAATCTGAGTGGGTCCATTCTGCATAACGAGTACTTTTACTTTTAATATTTTAAGTATATTTTGATGCTGATACTTTTGTACTTTTACTTAAGTAATTTTTGAATGCTAGACTTTTACTTGTAGTGGAGAAATTTCAGTGTGGTAGTAGGACTTTTTGTTAAGAAAGGGATTTAATACTTTTTTTCCGCCACTGATCGTCATGTACAGGTTTATATGATATCTTACAAAAACATATGCACAATGGTTCAAATGACATCTTCAGAAATATGAAGGTTCTGTTTGATATTGTCGTATGGTCCATTGTGACCATACATGAGTTAAGATTTTGGTCTTAAATATGTTTGGTACCTACCTTTCCAAAGTTGTCTGTGTGCTGCTGATAGTCTGAACTATCCTGCAGAGAAGAGAGCATTGGATCAGGCTTGTGCTGTGTACTGAGGGCATACAGAGAGAACAAGGCTGTACTCACAATGTTGCTGTGATGTGCTTTGGTCATCAGTAGCATCCTGCCAACTAGATCTGTGGTTGAAACTCCCTGGGTTCTCTTACACTCCCTGGAACGATACGACGACTTTAGAAACACATCATCTCATCTCAATTATCATCTTCTGCATATTTAAAAAGTGAACTCACCTGTACCGCCCTGACTTCTTCACCTCTTCATATGTGTCTTTCCCATCCACTGTTAGTGTTATATCATCTGGAAAGACACAAACAGGCGATCTGGTATCATACTTGGAACTGATCAGGAATATTAAGCACTATTAATGTATATATGTGCCTAAACAGAGACAAGATTAGTTTGGTGTACCTCCGTGCACACAGAAGTCACAGTTGTACTTGTCGAGGGTCTGGAGGGTGGTGACGTAAGGCGCTCCTTCCACGACCTCATCCACCCATTTTATGGCCCGCACCATCTTGTATCTTTCTGCCTGAGTGAAGACTGGCGGACCCTTGTGCTTCGCAATCTCACCTTGAGAACAAAACAAGCAGAAATCTCCATTTGCGTGACATTCTGATAAGTAGTTTTCATGGTGACTGAACGCAGCATCGCCCTCGTCACTGAGATATCTTATTATTATCAGTCATCGGAGGGAGAGACTGAGGATATCAGTGCTGATTCTGACTATGAAGTCATACGAGGCTGTGAGACGTAATCGCTGAGCCGCTGCTCACAACAGCCTCTTCAAAGTGTACAGGGCACAGCTGGTGTCTGCATGCTAATGATGGGACTGAAGAACATAAACAGAGGCTACAGGTGCCATGGCTCCCGACCCAGCAGCTCTGGGGTAAATCATGCATGGAAGGAGTTACAGAAGTGGGAAAGGAAAGGAAAACAATATACAGATGAGCGAGGCTTTCAAGAGATAGTTTGGGTTGTTTAAGTGGGGTTGTATGACTTATTCACAGTCAGTGTATTAATAGATGGTGGCCAGCAGGAGTAAAGCAATATACTGCTGTGGATGGAGGCTGCAGCAAAACTATTTCAGCCACCTAACAAAAGGCTCTACGAAAAAATGTACTATCAATATAAGTTTACGCTTATTTTGATTATTTTTACTCCTTTATCTTCCCTTTTCTGATGGAGAACTGAAGTAGTTATGTCTTTCTATGTTCTCTTCAAAACCTTCATTGACTAAAACAGTAATTTTACCTGGTAGAAAACAGGGGATGCTGGTCTACTGCTGCCCTGGTCAGTTATGTTGTTTGTGTAATTGTGTCTTTGATGCTTTAAAGGGTTCATTCAGATTCAACAAAGTCACACAGTAGCACAAACAAACTAACAAATTGAGGCAGCGGTAGACCAGCAACTACTCTGTTCTGTGAGGTAAAATTACTTTTTGTCAAGGGAGTCTGGTGGCTTTGAAGAGAGCATAGAATAGCCTCAGTTTTACTTACATTCACTAAATATAGTGTACACTTAACCTTTTGTTTTTTCTGTTTTTTAGGTTTACTAACATGTGATTTTAATACATTTCTTCTATAAACTATGGCTTTAAAGGGGGACTTTCCAATGAGAATGTACTAGACGTGTGGGAAGGACAATGAGTCAATGGTCTTACTATCTGTGTGTACTCCAACGATGAGGTAATCTCCCATGGCCTTGGCCTGTCGCAGCTGGTTGGAGTGGCCATAATGGACCATGTCATAGCTGGAGGATAAGAAGATAACAAGTTACATTATCTCGTACAGGAGCTGAAGGAAAGGAATGTTTTTAAAATCAAACAAAGATGTCGGATTCCTTGAGTGACACTGACAAGGTTTGGATGACGCTCCTATTGTTATTATATCACATTAAACAACTCTGGGCCAGTACACCATGTTTTATTCCTGATGATAGTGATAAAGTTGAAAATCACGGTGTAATGGATTAGAGTTGTGTGTCATGGTTTTAATTTTCCACCACTGACAGTTTGAATAGCTGCAATACATTTTATAGGCCTTGAAGCTAACATTTAACTAAATTCTTGTTTATGGAATAAACATTTCTTGCATACACAAAATCCACATTTTATACAGTTGGAACGCACTACATACTCAATTTTCAATACACTTACTATCAATGGTAAGTTATGATGCAATTTAAAACACAGTGACTGTTCAGGTTCAGATGTCTTAGTGTTCTTGAATGCACCAACAAGGTGTTTTTGCACATTTGGTAGCTTCAATACATTAGTTCATGGGCTAAAACGTGCAAAACCACCATTATTTCTGATGTTATCAACCCACTAAACTAATCCACGCACTTCATATGAGATGACAGATATCTGATCAAAGTCTCAACATAAAAACGTCAACAGCGCAGTGTTTTTCCCTCCCACTTCACTCCACCCAGGCTGATACCATCTGTGGATAATTAGATTAGCACAGATTGGAGACCGAGATTGTAACACGGTAATCTAGCATAGTAATAGAGAACAGATGGGCATTAGCCTTCTATCACTGTTACTCCTGCCAACAGCTGACATCAATCTGATCATTTTTCTGTCTGCTCTACTTGGAACATGATATTGATGTCGAATATGTAAAAAGAACCTGAAGAATGTGCTCTAATTGATGAAAGTGTCTGCAGGTGTTACCAAAGAGTGTATAACGATTCATTTAGTCACAAAAGCTACTGTAACCATCGGGAATTATGCATCAGCAGAATCAAAATAATGACAACATAATGAAGACTGAAGTGGAAGAAAATGCATTAAAATTGGCATCTGTGTCCTCTTTAGTACATTAAGTTACACGTCAGCTCTCTCAGGGGTCAGGTGTAAAACAGCACTATGAATAGCATCCTCAGAAATCAATAAGAAAACAGATGAGCACAGCCAGGACTACAGTATGTACACAGCCACAACAGTAACAGAATCCCATGCTGTTTTCAGCCCCAGGCTACGCTAATGAAAGACAGCATCTGTGCCTCGCTGTGGTGTCACTATACATAGGCTGACTGAAAACAGCCCGGACAGCACTTGAGCATATTGTAAGAAAACTATTTCCAGACTTTAGGGCTTGCCTATGAGATTCATATGTATCCACTCCTTCGACAAAACACGAGAACCAAAAAAAAGAGGCTTGTTGTCGAGGAAGCAAGATTTTCTGAGCGTGTCTTGTGCCGTCAATCTGTTCACATGTGATGCACATGTGCAGGCTCTGAGGTTATTCTTCTCCAGAGCCAGAAGAATGTACTCAGGGGGAGCATTTGGAGGTGAATGAATAGGCAAGAAAACTCTAAGACCCAGACAGTTACATAAGACCAGAAGGCTGCTTTTGGGGGGTGTTACCCTAGCTAGATGGCCAGCACGTGTTACCGTATTCCTGTTGTATTTTTTAGCAGGGATGGATCATGACCCTGGGATGATAAAATATTAATAGCGTAGCCTGTTAGCGGACACCCAAACAGCACCTACACTTCTCTAGAAACAAAGCCAGACTGACATCTATGAAACAGATAGAATACAATGGGACACGTGTAGGAAACACCAGATAAGGGCACAAAAACTGTAATGTCGTGGTGAGGGTTCAACTGGATTAAAATCTAAAATACCTGGAAACATTGTGCATTGTTTATATATATATATAATTCTCAGGATACCAATAGTCTCAGATAAACGTTGGCTCTAAAGGAGGACTGATGACTGTCTTTAAAAGGCTGTAGCAAGTGTGAATATAATATGAAACTATAAGACCAAAGGCATCCATTCGTACAATCAATGTCATAAATCAAGCTCTGATGTCAGGCTAAATTTTGGCGAGCGAAGAACTGCCATTGCCAGTTTCAAAGGGGTCCCTTAACGTCTCACCTCTAAATACCTGAATCAAGTCGAGTCCCCCCTGTACAGACATACCCACTTCATGCTAATACCATGTAGTTTGGGGTAAAAATTATACAGTGTCATTTTCACAGATTCTAAAAATAGGTGCATTTGAAACTTTCTTCTGCATACTGGGGTCCTAAAAAGCCTAAGAAATGCACTACTTGGGTGTGTGCAGAAAGCTGAGACCTCACTGCATAAACCTTTTGTGACCTCTAGGTTAATCAAAGCCTCATGACACATTACAACTGCAAACTGGAGACTTAGAGCATTCAAAGGATGTATGGATGTCCAAAGGTATACTGACAACAAGGAGAACAGATGTGAGCTCTATCCATTCGCAGAACAATGCTGTTCTTGCAGAAATCTCCAAAAGGTTGAACATTTTTTTTAACATAGTGAACTCACAACTTGCACTCATCTCCCAGCTGAAGCTGTTGGGGGCATATTTGGTACCTTAAAACACTGGCACTGTCTCAGATCAAGCATGAATAAGAAACCCTCTGTTGCTTCACTGAGGCTTAAAATAGCATGTTTATTGTCTGCGTAGATACACCACCTCAGCATGACACACTGGACGTGGACTTTGCACTGGTCCTTGATGATGCTTCCCTGACAACTGATCTTTAGCCCCTGTCACCTCTTTTAAGACTGACAAATAAGCGGCTTCGTGCTGAGGAGCAGGGGCAGGGTCAGGGACGTCTCAACAGATGAAGTGACTGTGCTCTTTTCTTGGAATTTTCCTCTCATACCGCTGACAATGCTGGATGTCAGTAAGAGGGTGGTGGTGCCCAGCAGGGCTTCGGGAGACAATGTGCTCAGTGACAAGCTACAGTAGTCGTAGCAGGTGTGGGCTGGAGGGGTTAGAGGGGGTTAATGGCATTAGCTCTGTTGACATTGGCTCTCTTTGCATGCTCACCCCACCGGTTAATATTCCGGCATCCCAAATATTCTGAAACATTCCATCAAACCATGGATCGGCAGCCACACCTAAATGGCAGGAACTCTGCAAGAGAAAGCCACCATAATCCTGGCCTCCATGCACAGAAATTCAAAACATTTATTTTTCCGCCGCACCATGGAGCCGGACTCTGCCCACCAAAGCTTGGTGTTGCTCCCAGAGGAGACATCTTAAAGGGTCTGCCCCAGAGCTGCAGCGATTGATGATTGTCATGATAAATGATACGTTTTCATATTATTGAAAGAAAATATTGAAATATGCCTTATTTGAAAGGTCCAAAACTCGAAGCCTTTTACTTTCACATTAGGCAACAGAAGCATCAAATCACAAAAAAAAAGCCAAAGATCTCGCTGTCAGTGTGTTGATCCTCTATAATGTTCTGTTGAGCAGACAGCGGCAAATAAGTATTCTGTATCTGATCCTCTACAGAGGAGCCGTCTTCAAAGTTCCAAGTGCCGGTGTGAGGTGACTGAAATATTAGTGCGGTGAATGAGCACCATACGCGTATCGGAGATGACACTAAAACCCTTAACTCCACCTAGTCCAGGCCTGTTCGTCGAGTTCAGCATCATAAGGCCTGTCTGTCCTATAAGAGCGGCCAGCAATTAACTTTAGCTGACATATTATTAACAAAGAGAACATTGCTGTTGTCAGGAGAAGTTGGACACTGAACTTTCCCAAAGAATCAAAAAGAACCTTAAAGGCTGTAATATACTGGTTATATATATTTGGCAGGTTATTATACATTTAGCGGAGTGAACGGAGCTTGTCTCTGTTTTTCCCATGTTTGTTGTTTGCCCTTCCCACAGCTGTGTGTTCACATTATTCACCTGTATTGCATTAAAGACCGTGTCTGGGGCGATGTGAGCGCCTTGCTCAACCCTAATGGAATTGTTCTTTATTCCATTACATCGTGTTGAAAGGAGACACCTTGTTTGCAGAGGTGTCATTACAGCATCATGAAAGTAATCCCACGAAAAGTCAAACTAAGTTTGTTCAGAGTGGAACAGGTCACTAAGTGGTCTGGAGTTCATGATGTGTAACTGCAATGTTCTGGTTGGAACCTCTGCCCCTTGTATGTCTATATGTATATGTATATTATCATTCTGTGCTGTTGAAAATAACCTTAATAGTGCTTTTTGACAGCAGTTCCAGTGACACTGAGCCACCATGCACAATACCAGGACAAGGACAAAGTTTTGAGGGTGAATGAATGCAACATTTGCATTTATAGCCACATATCTAAATGATTTTTTAGATGGAATGCAATTATTAAATATTAAATAAAAGAATAAATATGACTTGGTATTATTATGAAATAAAAGACCCCTCAAATCAATAAAAGTGGATAAATAAATAAGTGTACCCTGAAGTAATTAAATATAGCTTTAAAATAAAAGTCTCTTGATAATTAAATGTGACATTGTGAAGATAAAATTATGCTGAATTTGAAAAAAAAAAAGCGGTATTAAAATAAAAGACCCCCGGAAAAGTAGATATTCGAAATTTCCCAGAAATAAATAAGTGTGGCCTTATAAAATAAAGTAAATAGTATGAATAAATGTGCGGTTGGTAAATAAATATCACCTGAAGCTAATTAAAATAGCCCTTTGAAGAAATAAAATTAACAACTTTATTTATTTCCTCATGTATTAAGTTCTGAATTTATTTTATACATATATGTGATATTTCATATAAATATTTATTTGTTTATTTGACACGGACACTGACAACTGCATTCCATAGTGTATGCCTATTGTATACTGGTATTTTAACTCTAAGTAAAGCTCTGAATTAAGACACTTTTATCATAATCACTCTAAATGGTGTTTCATTTCCAGTATAAGTACTCTAAGTATACCTAGAGCTGACCATAGTTTATAATTCCCCTCCGCGTGACAGTGACTTATGAGAAATAGTAGCAGTTAGTATCAATATAAATCTTTTCTGATGTTATTATATAATCATGTGTCTACTGAGGAGGAAAATTGAGATTAGGATGCCCCAGTAATAATGTAGGGTAAAAGTGATGAAATGTGATAAGTCCTGAATGACAGTGGTTAGGTGTCAGGTCATTGAACCTCTCAAGGTGGAATACATGAAAGCGAATATTGAATTGAAAGTTGAGTGTACACTGGTGTCTCTGGAGAATGAAGCAGCAGTCCTGTGAGAGCTAACCTGCAGCAGGCCTGTCCCGGTGGTAAGGTGACAGCCAGGTTCACACATCCATTCAAACGGGCTCGATGCAAACCGACGAGAACAATGTTGTAGCATCTTCATCACAGCATCAAACATCCGGTAAGTTACTCACCAGCCATCGCACCACACCCGGATTCTTCGCCTCCTCTTCTCGGGACTGGAAGCTGCAGCACCGGGGGTCGTCCCTGCGTCTTTCCCGGCTGCTGTGTTCACTTGGTGGTGGTGATGTCCGTTCTTGATCATGTTGAAGCTGGTGAGTGATCACTTAAAGTGCAACTGTAGCTGCGAAGCCTCCTGTTGAGATGGTGAACGGTGTCAGTTTGTGTGCCCCGTTTCAGTGCAGGACAACCGGTTTGTGTGTCAGCAGCAGCACCACCAGCAGCAGCAGCAGCAGCTCCAGCACTAGAGCGATGCGCCAACGCCTCCTCTACCGGCGACGCAACGACGCACGACGCGCGACGTCAAGTCGGCCAAGGACAGCAGACACAGCACGAAGGAAGGGGAGCACCGTTCGTAAAGCTCATTTCAGGACATCTTGCAGTCTCTGGTTTTATTTTGAAAAGGCCAAACATGAAGATGTGTGTTCATTGAGGCAGACTTGACACAGGTTGAATCGTACGATGGAGAGCCGGTGCACGCGCAGCCGACATGTTGTTACATAATAGCGGCGTTTTCCACTGTCATGTGACAATATCTGGATTCCCACAGAAATAGCAGGCTATCTGCCAAAGCTGTCTTTGATGGCATGCCAGTTAGCGGTCTGCAGATTACGTTCACTTGAATTTGCTACAAGTCATTATTATAAAATAAAATATAAATTTATTAAAGGTAAGTATTTAAACATGCTTTTATAATAATAATAATACTTGAGAAACTCGTCCACTCTGTTGTGGAAATATCATGTCAGTTCTATTGATATACTAAT
>CAFUXE010000160.1:270680-287138 GCA_903364295.1 Serranus cabrilla | reverse complement strand
TCTTGAAAATGCAGAGAGATGGCATATTGTCCAGGTTGAAGAGGCATACTCTATCACACAGCTGTGTAGGGTAACATAGTAGGCATGGCTTGGCATGGCTGAAAGCTCACCATATGACACTGTGAAATGATTGAGCCCAGGCTGCAACCCTCCAGCACAGGCTGCTGCCAACAGACGGCTACCAATGACAGGGCATGGCAGCACAACACAGACAAGGTCCAATGCACAGCTGCTCCCTTCCACTACCAGGCATGTCATACCTCACGGAGACAAAGAGGCATGCTCACACAAACACACACAGTTGAATAGAAAGGAAAAATACACCTATACATCTCCAAAAATGTAAAATAACAAGATCTGGAAATATCAGACTGCAACAGAATGCCCTTGCATTTGACCCTCTTAACAGTCGCAATCGAGGACACTACACCAATGTCTTCCTTACACACATGTATTACCTCCTATTAATGATTTCAGGTCTTTTGTGTGTGTCTGGCAAAAAGGAGCAGGAGGCAAAAGCCGCAGCTTGGAGCACAGGGGCAGTAGAGGTAGGGAGCCAGCGCAGGGACACAGACGTCTTTTGTAGGTGCTTGCTGAATTTTTATGAATCGCCTGGAAGAACGCTGACAAATCAGAGCTGATTGCTTGTGGAGGAGAGACATCACACCCACAGGAAATAGAAATCGCTGAGTGTGGTCACCCAGAGAAAGGGAAGGAGGGGATGGTGAGGGAGACGGACAGAGAAAGAGAGACGGGAAAAAAGAGGGTGAGAAAAAAGAGAGGGAGAGAGAGCAAACAGCCTTGTGAAAAATGCACGCTCGACACATTTAGAGGAGCTTGAGAAGAACAGGTTGAGAAAAAAAAAATACTGATCTCAGCAAGGACCAAAACCAAGGTGCCAATTAGGAAGTTGTGAAGTTGAACTAACACGACGAGAGCAACCCAGCCAACCTTCAAAAGCTGTCTGTGTTCATCTAAATCTATAGAGGGCAGCTCGCGAAGGTAGGGTCAGCTTAGGTTGAGACTCAAGAGGAGGGGGGGACTCTGGTGGGATAAATGCTGATGTGACATGATAGGTCCGGCCTTGAGCCCGTGTCATGCTTTAATGATCTCATCCCCTCCATAGGATCTCTCCAGGGGGGCTGCCAAGGATGGACACCATTAGCTAGGGGACCCTTTGTTGAGGGGGAACCGAGGCTACAGCATCCACGCACTGCGTCCCCTGATGAATATTTATCACTGTCGTTCACCGCCTAAGGTGGGGGTGGGAGACAGGGGGCGGGGGTGGGAGGCTGAATAAAGATGCTCAGGAGGTGATTCTTCAAGGATACATCCAAGGCTCTTCCATCAACGGCTGTCTCAAAATGGCGGTAGGCTGGTGGGGGCGGCGAGGGGGGAGGGGGGTGAATTTCTGGTACTGAAGGTGGCATGCATGGTGGTTCAGGGCTGCAGGGAGAGCCAGCTCCACTTGACAGCGGTGTAACAAGATTATCAGGGCCATAAGAGCAAACAAAAACCCCAGCAACCTGCCTCAGAATCCAGATTACGACAGCGCCTGCTCTCTGAATACTAAACATGGCTGGGGAGGACTAACGGGGCGCAGGCTTTACTGAGACATGACAGTGGATTGCATATCACATAACCAATCACATGCACATGTATCCACGCACAGACAGATTACCAAAACTACACCCAAGCACTTATACATTTAACTTGTCATGATCAATTCTTGAAAAGAAGCGTTTGAGCACTTGGCACTGGCAGCTTGCTAATGAAGTGAATAAAACTAGACAGTGGAGGTGCATGCTGATGAAAGACTGTTTTCAGGAAAGCACAGGCAGCATCCAACAATGGAAACTCAGTTCTGTGAAACTAACAGCTGAATATCATCTCACACCAAACAATGCATTACACTCCAAAAGAGCAGACGCACAATGTGGCTCGTTTTGCTCATATACCTCATTTAAATCTCTTTCCTCTGCTATGACCAGTCCAGACTTATAAAGGTTTGCACAGACACGAGAAGCCACATAAGAGCTATGGCCCAAATGTAAATGAGGCCTTAGCCGATAGACTGATTTAGCACCGTTTTCAACTCATTGTCTTTACTAAACCTGCACATCTTAGACGATTAACACAGGACAAAAGAAGAGAGCTGGATGTGAAATCAGTATGATCACCTATTCAGTTTCCCTGATCAATAATGTATGAGACTTGTAGCCTCTCACTCCATTATCTTGGACTTTCCACAGGAAATAGAATGATAAACACAAAGATGCGAAAAATAAAATAAAATGTCAGCACTTCCTCATCATGCTTTGGCTCATTAATTTGTGCATATTTGTTCTCTTGTCCACTTGCTCCTTGAAGGTTGAGATGCTTATTGCACACAGCCAACATTTTCACCCTGTATGCCATAAATAGCCGTTCTCAACACTTCATGCCTGATCAGAGCACTACTTTTACTCCCTCCCTTCTAATTCGGAGTTGAAAAGATCGTCTAGATATTCAGATCTAATCATTCCTCCCTTCAGCTGAGTGAAGTCAATTATCAAGCAAGCTGCATGTGTTGGGCGCCATTTAACCGCAAATTAAAAATCAGACTCCTCTGATAGCTCTGGAAGAGTTACTGGAAGACTGGGGTAAACTTGTGTGTGGCGAAAACACAGCGTGCGAGGGTGTCTGTGTGAGAGAAAGGTACGATGGGAAGAGGGGAGGGAAGCTATTAACTACTAAGTATTCAGAGCGTGAAATAAGAGTGACAAAAAGAGGGAGAGGGGAAATCATTCAGCAGCTTTCAGAGGGAAATGTGATACGCTTGTAGTAGAGGGGAAATACTAAGCCAATACTTCTGACCAGTGGAGGTTCAGGGCAACGCTAAAATAAGGGTTAACCAAAATCTTATGCATGCCTTTTGGAAATAATGACCCTTAAAATAAATACAGTATGAATATCATTGAAGAGGTAAACGGTTGTCAGTAACAGTCTGTACATTGTCCTCATACTGCATTCACCTGCAAATGAATGGACAGATGTTGAATATGATATTTAATCAGAACACCCTATAATCAACAAATCAGTGAAGAATAAAGTGCGTTCAGAAATGAAAGGATACAGTGGGAAGAAGCGCTCGTTTACCACATGCTGCAAATAAAGATTTGAAAAATGACAGACTGAATTTCTCACCGCTACATAATAAAACCAGAGGAAAATTGCATGGCTGCTTATGATTAGGCTTATTATTAGAACTTAAACCTGGGCCAGTAGCTATGGTAGTCTACATATATTTATATATTTTTTCCTTTCCTTTATTTTCTTTTTTTATAATGTATTACATTTGAACAAATGGCAGGGTAAATGTTCAGTCTTAGAAAAATGCTAATTACAACTGACAGTCTTCAACATGGACCTTTATTGTGCCTGTAAAGGAGGTTATGTTTCCAGTTTGGTTGGTTTGATAGCAGAATTAAGAAATTTGTGGAAGGTTGTACCATGGGCCAAGGAACAACAAATTAAATTGTAGAGTTGATCTCAATCATGGGGTGGATAATATACAACAACTATTTTCATCATCAATTAATATGCTGATCATTTTCTCAATTAATGCCTAAATCTAATATTCTCTAAATCCATCCATTCCATTTCTTCACAAGTCCAAGGTGATGTCTTTAAATGTCTTGTCTTGTCAGTCCAAAACCCAAAGATATAAAGTTAAATATGATATAAAACAGAGAAATCTCTATATCTGAGAGGCTGAAAACTGCAATTTCTGCAATTTTTGCATGAAAAATACTTATAATGATTAGTAGACTATCAAAAGAGTTGGCAATTATTTTTCTGCCTGTCAAAAAATGTATTAGTTAACTAATCGTTACAGTTTCAGCAAGCACACTAATTATTTTTCACCTTTTTTAACATTGCAAGATGGGACACAGCCTTGGCAGAGATTCTGTGCTTTCTAGATGTCCTTTTAGTTGGATATTTGATTCGTAATAAAATTAATTTCATGCCTTCATTTAGAGATGCCGATGTAAAAAGAAAACAAACAATCATAATGGTGGTATTTCTATTTTAAGCACCAAAATGCTAAGTAGTTTATTTATTCCTAAACTTTGATTAGACCAGCCTTTCAGAATTAAGGCAAATGGTTTCAGGCTAATAATTGTTTACTCAAACGTGTGGTAATTTGTCATTTATGCTTTTCATAATTTTGGTATATTTCCAATGTATTTGTCAGTATTGCGCTATATACATTATATATAAAGTAGTTGTGGTTGAAAGATGTAGAGAAAGAATAAATTATGTGTATAAAAGAAAGCTAAATATGCATTATTTCCTGTTGCACAATATCCCACATATATATATAGAAATATAGAGATAGAGAAATTTTACATGAATGAATACTGATTGATGGTAATAATGTGAAAGTACACACCATAACATGATGTACCATGAGAAACACTGGCTCGGAAAAAGTCCCATATGTAAGCTAGTATGTTATACCATGCAGAAGAGCATGTGGTACATTTATGTCTGGAATTTGCAT
This sequence comes from Serranus cabrilla, assembly GCA_903364295.1. Lineage (NCBI taxonomy): Eukaryota > Metazoa > Chordata > Actinopteri > Perciformes > Serranidae > Serranus > Serranus cabrilla. The sequence continues at coordinate 282,592 of CAFUXE010000160.1, read as the reverse complement.
CCAGTTCATGTGGTTTAAAGTGAAAACATGAATCACCGCCCTCAAGGGATTTTGTCTTTTCTGAAGTCACTGATAATGTGAAGCTTATTTTAAGGGACTTGGGTTAGACTGGTTTTGCATTACCCAATGTTTCAATACATCCAGAATCTATTTCCAAGCTCAGTAGCTGCTGTTTACTCTCGGAGCTGCTCTGTTAGTACAAGCTGTATGACAGGAGAAGAGACTTCATTGGCCTTCCACAGTATCTGCCTGGAGGACTTGATTAAACAGGAAGAGAATAGCTCTTGATACTTCGGCCTTGCACTGGCAGAGGAAGTAAGGGTTGCAGGCAACCCACACACTGGCAAATATATCCAGGAGCTTTACTACACTGGTTGCATACATATTAAATGCATATTGCATTGACCTAACAGCAACAATGCAGCCTTTGCAGCACAAAAGGCTAAACTTGAGCAGTTCTAATGCTATTTAAAGTAATACAAAAATAATTCAACGCCTTTAACTGGTACCACAGCAAAGCAATGATTTGAGATGGATTCTCTTCAATTAAAACAACTCTGTGATAACGCCATCAAACAAACAAGAGCTGAGCAGCATCACTGAATAAAAAAGAAAGAAAACCAATTCATCATCTTATTTCTCCTGTGGAGTACTTTGATTCTAATGCAGTCAGTTAGCCAGAGTTATTACCTGGAAGTAACAAAGATGCTAATTTCTATTAATAACATTGCCACCGCTCAGTTCAAATTATGGCAAGTGATTGATGATGTCTGCCTACAGGATATTTGATGGAGCCTCACACTTGACGTGGTCGTCCAAAAAAAATAAATTAAAAAAATTACAATTGCGTCACTCCAGAATGCAGTCTGAATTAATAATCATGCGGTTCAGAACCAATAACTTTAAGTCAGGTTCAACTCATGCTTTTGTTTTGTTTTTTAATAAATAAATACCTCACATTTAGACTAATGTCAATTCATCTAGTGTTGTAATAACAACACTAGAAAATCCAGTGCAGGTATAGAATAATTTAATGAGGTTGAGGACAAATATAGCAGCCATTTTTCTGAGAAACCCATCATTTACAGAAACCTGTTAATTTTATCAAGAACCAATACAGACAGCACTAATGGTAGTTTAATGATCTGCCTGAGCTCCTTTCCAATGTGGGTTATACACTGCTTATCTTAGAACAAGGTCTCGCTATCTTTAACCTCCTTAGAAAATTTTATACATATCCAGCTGAGAACATGTCAGAACTTAGTCTCCCAAAGCTCTCAGAAATGTACGGAAACTGACGTTTTCTGCCTTGCCTCATTCACTGGTTTCACTTTGACTTAATCTCTTACACAAATATGGGTATGGTTAAATCACTTGTTTTACTGTCAGTTCACCACTGGTATGTCTCAAACATTAATCAGCCAAGATAAAAGTAGGTTACATGAAAAACAGCAACCAGTGCAGGGCTCTACGCTTATGCGCTCCATGTTCTGTCCGATATTGGTTGATCTAAATTATGAACACACAGAGAGCAGTAATGAACATGCCAAGTCTAACTCAAGTTCCAAACAGAAATTCATCAAACACACTTGCTACTCTGTCTGGATGAAAGTATTACTTTGAGAAGTGGAGCGGGCATATCGCAATGCTAAGCAATCATAATCCGCACTACACTTGCAAGAGGTTTCATCACCAACATTCCCTCCCTACTGCAAAAAAAGGGGGAAAAAAACTATATTGATCTTTTTCTCCCTTCCTTCCAGGCATTCCCATTTCCCCGTGCAGCTTAAGCAGCACTTTTGTGGACAAATCCTACATTTGTGTTCCTTTCTGGAGGCTATTAATTGTCCTGAATAGGCGTAACTACTCCCAAGGCACATCTGTGTTGGCCATACAGAGGTGTTGGTGGCCAGACTGTACTCTATTCTGTGTAAAGTCTTGCCTAGCATTTCATCAACCTCAAATATCCTCTTCCACCCTCCATCGCCTGCCCAGTCTGAGCAACGCCACTGGGTATGAGTTGTGCACTCGGTTCACCTCTATGGTATCCAGCCTTATTTTATCTTCGCTACCTCAATGTAAGACGCGATAAATCTCAGAGCTGATCTCCACCACTCCCTGTCTCCATCCACACACTATTGCCAGCCCCATCGGGCTCTTATATGGGCCCTCATCTGTTCTTGTTACCTGCAGAGAAAGGCAGAGATGGGCATTACGCTTTATTGCAAAGCCGAGCCTCTGATGTAGGGCTGGCCTGTCTGCTAAACACACTTCAATGCCCTGCTCGCATGAACAGAGATGATGAAATAAGTTGGATATCTGAGCAAGAATGGGCAACTTCTATCTGTTTAGCACTGCCTATATGCTCAACAGTTTCCAAGGTGACTTTTCAAATTGCACAGAGATTCTCCATGGATAATTCATTACCTGTCCTCCATAAGCGTGCACTCTAATAGGCAGCAAATTTCATCATGTCACACAGAGGGAAACGAGCATCTGCCAACCCAAAATAAAAGAAGTGAAGTGTTATATTGCATTTAGAACCATCACAAGCAAGCTGGTGCTCTATAGTATTTTGCATAGTATTCAGTAACAAAAATAAAAGGCATTCACAGCATGCCAGAATACTTATTTTATACACAGCATTTTTACCTAGATTAGGGGTTGTTTTCAACTTCCCATACATCCCATTATTACACATGACCCAATTTAAACAGCCACTCATTGCAGGACTCCATTCTAACAACACAGGCATAATATATTGCTTATCATGCATTTTTTAAATGGATTTGACATCGCAGTTGACATCTCAGCACTTAGTCTAAATGTACTCACACCCTGGTTTGTTGATGTACATCATGACAGCACTGCAATAAAATGCACATTCTCAGCTGAATGTAGATGAGGCTATTGATAAATGCATGATGGTCATCACTTGATGCTCATGGCTTGATGACTGACTTGCACGACAGATCAGCACCATTTCGATCCATCTCCTTAATAACGGCGGCTTGGTGATAAACATCGACCCTTATCCACCGAGCAGACCTTTGTCCGGTGGTGCCATATTTCGGGGTGGTTTCTGAGAACGTCTTAATACATCATTGTGATGATTCAGCACGATAAAAAATACCGCTGCTTGTTTGTTGGCTTGGATAATAAAGCAATACTGTGGTTAACTGCCGGGCTGTGATATTAAAGCCAAGGACGTCGGGTTTGGCACTGCCATTGTTACAATTTAACCAGTGGTTAAATGAATTGTCACTTCAGGTGAACCAATTGAATCCGAAACGATGGTTTGGGAGCATTTCTAAAAGATGAAATCCATGCATGCATTTAAAAAGCTGCACAAAAGCACAACACATTGCTTAGATTTGACAATTACATTCATGTTTGACAGAAATGTCAATGAGGGGAATCTTGAACACCAACCTGATCTCGCTAAACCGCTGCCTCGGCTCGCTCTTGCTCCTTTTCACAACGAGGTGATGAAGCAGCAGGTTTGAACAGCAAGAAGCGCATGAGTTGACAAACCACCAAGAAGCGCTGTGATACAGTGGATAATGCTAAAGCCTTGGCAAACTGTTTTTATCACAAAAACAACCTAGTTACACAGTTTTGACATTCCACGACTCTGTCTCCAGCCTCTTTACCGCCTGCTTGTGAAAGTGGCAAACAACTCCCCGCCTACAAAACAAGCAGGCGAGGAAATCCCCGTGCTCAAGTCTTCCTACTATAACTGTAGCAGCACAAACGATTCCTCAATCGGGGGAAATCACCGCTTACGCGCGAAACGGCTGGCCGTTGCGCCCCATCAAACTCAAAATCTGAATGACATGTTTTATTCGCGGCTCATGAGTGTGTTCAAAAGCTTAGCTGCCATCTCAGCATAGTAGGAGCCCCACCGTTGTCAGTGCCCAACGGCTACACAAGCGTTTCCGGGCAGCGGCTTTCAAAATAAACCAAATACTAGTGAGAGAATGTGCGCTTACCATTAAAAGTGAAGCGCACACCCTTAGTTTGAAAACCAATTCTGGTACAAATTGAGCTACCTTGACGAGGATAAATGTAAGAAGCTAGGTATGCTAAGCCATGAAGCTAGCCGCGGCCAGCTTGTCAGCGGCGAGGCGAAGGCATGCACACTCAGCATAACAACACCGACTCTGTTTGGTTTACAGCACCAACCTGACTTGAAAATGACGCTCTCTGAAGTTGTCGCCGTCAATGTCCTCTTCTTAAACCGCCGCGACGGGGACCACACATTAAGAGGCACCGTTAAAATTTCGGTTTCACTGACAGAAGCGGCAGCGCTTCCAAATGCCAGCTCGTGCTCTCCTTGTTGATTCCTTTCTCTTGTATCGAAGCCAGACGTCATCGTGTTTGGTCACGTGCCTTCATTCATGAAGGATCTTCTTTCCTTACAAGAAAAAAACATTTTAACCAAAAATATACCATCTATTGATGCATGGTAGCTGCCATTAACTCCTAAGGGACTTGAAAACAGCACTGATGGTATTTACTGCACATTCACACAAATAAATCAACCACAAAATATTTGTTTTTATTTATTTAATAATCAAATGTTTTTTGAAGACCTTACAGTTTTATTGCATTGTAAAATATAAATTGTAGCACATTTCGTTCAAGGCAATATCAAAGGAGAATACTACCTAAATTAAGAAGTCCGATGTTATTTCCATGTCCTATGAAAGTTCAATCAATATTTGTGAACATGAGCTACTCTCTCATAGCCAGAAACCACAGATGTAAACCTGTGATGTTATTGTACTGTGATGACAGATTTTATGGACCTACAGAGTTTTTATTCATATACCCAAATGAGCTTTTTTCTATTGTCTGAAACTGAACCAGAGTGCTCAGTCTCATCGATAACAAATCATTGTCTATGGTGCAGTTCACTTCATAAAATCAAAATTTTTAGATATTGTAAGAGAGTTGTTTACGTTTACTCATTCATTCGACAGTTTTAGACCATAGGAATAGCATATTTCCCTGTCAAGAACAAAAGTTTGATATTGCATAAATACAAATTGATCTATACTACCACTTCCCGAAAACCCATGGTGTAGAGCTTGCTGCTTTACTGCATATGGCTCAATTGCATTGCTATTTAGTAACTTTGACAGCTACCATCAAAAAGGACTGTCTGAAATAAGATTAAAAAATCTGTATCAACCACAGAAATTAAAATAATTATTCTGGTCTAGTCCAGCCTGACAAAGGAGAGGCATTTCATCGCAGTCAAAATATGGCTCAAACCATTTTTACAGCATCATTCCAACTGTTGTTGTTTTATTCATCTAGAAAGTAATCCACTAAGTTAGCTTATGTTCCAACAATCATCTGCCAGGAGGAGTTTTATTCACAGCATATACTGCAGACATTATAACGTGCTGTTTCCAAGCATGACGGAAAATAATCACTTCTTTTTGGTCCTGGGGTTACTGCTGGTGAACATGTTGATCCCACGAGGTCTGACTCCGACAGCATCTGCAGTCACTCCCGGCTGCTGCAGCACTTGGTCCAGAGTTGTCTTCTTTATAGCAGCTGGGGATATCTTCTCTTGATCAGCCAGAGACTGAAGTTCCCTTTTAGAGAACACAGGAAACATACATTCAGTATGAAACTTATATATATTTAGCACAACATAGTAATGTAGTGTATTAATAATATTTGGTAATTAGTTACAAGCGAAGGACAAAACTCTCATTGTAACATTATTTGCATGTAGCTCCATCTACTGTCCGAGTTATAAACTTCATAAGAAATATATCACCCTTTGGCCATTTGAATATGACAATTAACTTAAAAGCATTTCTTGTGTATGCCTGTGACAGGAAATATGATTTGTTAGTTTGTTTGTCTCACACCTTCTTATCAACTTACCTAGTCCTAACGCAGGAGGCCTCCACAGCATTGATGAGGAGGCTGCGGAAGCCACCACTCTCCATCACATGCAGGGCGTAGATGGTGGCGCCCCCTGGTGAACACACATTGTCCTTGAGCTGGCCAGGGTGATGCTCGGAGTCTAACAACATTTTAGCAGCCCCCTTTAAGAGAAACACAAATAGAGATCCACATCAGACTAAGCCAGTATTGTTGTCATAGCTAGCGCTTTACTTTATGAGGATACTATATACTGCTGCACTGGAAGATGCTCATCTGCATGTACTGCCTGCGTTACACAGTGAGTTGTTTTTAATACAAATACCCTCATACTCTGTGTACGCCAGTGATGTTAAGGAAGGAAAGACAGTAGTGAAATATAGTTACCATCCAGGCTAGATTAGTAAATAACATATTAAAAAAGGAACCAAAAGCATCCAAGAAAACACATTCATGTAACACATGAATTTGTTTAAAAAATAACGGTAATACCAGCAGGGCTTGGGCTCCGAGGCGTACAGCCAGTCTCCTGGGTAGGCCCATTTTCACACCACCATCAGCAAGTGCTTCTACAGCTGTAAACGCCTGCAAGTCCACAATCACATTTATTAGGATGATTGAATTTGGGAAAACAATCCACAACACTAACCTCTTACAGGTGCTAGAGGAAAGGCTACATTTTAAAGCATGCTTGACATTATTTATATGACTCACGTAAGCAGGACCACTGCCGCTGAGGCCGGTGACGGCATCAATCAGGTCCTCTTCCACCTCAGTGCAGTATCCTACACTGGCCATCAGCTGCTCCAGAAGCTTTCCGTCCTCCACTTCGGCATGGGTACCTGTGGCATAGACAGTGGCCCCCTCGCGCACCACCACTGGAGTGTTTGTCATGCACCGCATTACCTTTGGATCAGTGCGATACTGCTGCAGCTTCTGCAAGGGAATGTAACAATGCACTGAATGAATTGTCCTGGAATTATAGGGGGAAAAAGCTGAGCAGAGGGGATCATTTATAGAGTCTGATGAAGACCCAGTAGTGTTAAAAACTTTAGTATGTTTGCACTATTAAAGTCTGCAAACTAATCAGTGTTCTCCAGGCCTCTCTTTTCCCTTGGAAGATCTCTGTCCTTGAGCTGAGAGGCACCTGACTTAGCCACATACTGCTGGACGATGCATAGAGACCCTGCTATAAGATCATTTAATGTTTTTAACTTTACTTAAACAATTTGTATCAAAGTTACATTAGACGTTTAATACTTCTCATTTAACTGGCTTTAGTCTGTCACGTAATGTAAAAATGTTTAAGACAATATCAAATGGAAATGCATGGAAATTTCAAGTTCAAGCAGCCAAACTATGTCATGTTATAACATGTGACTGTTTTGCCTGAGGGTCTGCAGTGTGTGAGTGCAGAAATGCAGTGAAAGCCTCATGTTGAACCAGAAATTCACAAGCATCAGCTTAGGCTGAAAAATGTGTAAATAACTGCTATTATTCTGCCTGATACTGCAATTGCGATATGATTCACGATATTGAAGGGGATTGTCTTTTTTGTATCGTTATTCTTCATTTAATTGAAAACGATCATGTGGGATTTTTGTGCTAAAATCTGGGACCTTTCTCTGATACTTCATTCAGAATGGTATTCTGACACATATTTTTCCCTTAACAAATATTGTGCCTCCTGCAAGCTTGCCCTAATCCATGATGATAAGTGTGAAGTGCAGCATGCGATTCTGAAGAAAGATAGTTGATTTTTTTTTTAGCTATTTCAGATGAAATTCTCCCACCTTTCTGCTATTTATTTTGCAGGGGTACCATATCCCCTGCAAATTAATTGTGATAGGTTTAAAGAAATACAGAAAAGCTGGAACGTTATCCCTGAATCATAATAGGTGCATTTGATGTCCTGGGAATGACACACAATTGCATACTGCACCATAATACAAGGATTTTGATGCTATTATCATAAAATAATAGTAATAATAATAATACCTTTTCTTGGTTTTAAAGGCAGCTTTAGAGCTAAGTAATCAGTTTTCTGGGGTTATTTGACCTTTGTGATAAGTGAATAAACCATATCACATTCATACACATATACATTAGATGCAAGTTAAAGCGTATTGAAATATTGAGGGAAAATATATATTTGATTTTGTCCAAATTGTCCCGAACTGCAATGACCAATCAATGACTTGCCTTCTCTATAGAGCTGATGGTGACACCTGCAGCACAGGACACAATAAGGTGACGATCTTCTATGTCTGGTCCAATCTCATCGAGTACAAAAGGGATGATGTGAGGCTTCACAGCCAGGAAGAGGACATCACTTTTGTTCACAGTCTCTTTGTTGCTGGTGGTGAAATTTACACCCATTTTCTACACAAACAACATATTTGACAGTGACAAATGGTGGACAGAAGAGTACATAACATGCAAATAAAGGATTGCTTACACCTAGAAATCAACAAACATATTCCAAATCAAACAGAATCACTGATGGAGTACAGTATTGATCCTTAATTGTCTACCCACCCGCAGTCCCTGTACTGTGGGGAGATCTGTGTCTGGGGAACTGGCTGTGATTCTGTGGGCGGCAATCACGCCTTGAAGGGTACAAAATATCCAGAAATTATTTTAGAGGTCTGATTGCAATCATCATACATAAACAACACAATTAGAATAACAGGCCTACAAACATGGTAAAGTATGTTTCACCTGCAGCTGTGAAGCCTTTCACCAGAGCGTGGGCCACCTGGCCCGCTCCTATGAAACCCACACTCATCCTACCTGTGTGTGTAAAAACATGGAAGCAGGGATGAAAAGCATTTTATTTAACAAACTAAATATTATTTTAACCGTCTAACAACTGGCGCACAGCCTGCATTCTGTTTTCAACTCTCAGTATGTCCTGCTGTTGTAGTAAACAAACTATTACTTCCTTGTTAAGCGAAGTGTTCCTACACAAACAGCAACAGTCGCCATGTTGTTGTACAGTTAAAATACAGAAAGACTTACCAAGAAAGTGAAGAGCCCCTAAGTTGACAAACTGACCGACCGAAACAGCAAACGCCCCCCTGAAACACCTAAAATTACAACATTGTCAACGTGTCCCGGCTGTTTCCACTCTCTACTGTACCTGTGAAGATCCATCTGTCTGACAAGCGAGGAAGCCAATGAGGTTGCATGTTTCAGAAGCAGTAACACGTTGGACCAATCACAGCGGTGCTAGTAATGACTGGGGCGGGCTCTGTAAAGCCGAAAAGCTAGTTGCATCAGGTTGTGCCGCGGGGGAGAAAAGTTAGCTAGCATGCCAGTACTTTACTATCATCTGCTGGCGGAAAGCGTGGAAAGCATGGTGCAGACTATTTCCCGGGAGACAGGCAAATTAGCCTGACCCAGAAAGCAAACTGTAGGCTAATTAACAGCTTGGAATAAGCAATGCACTTTCCGGTTTTTTTTCCAGTGCCTCCATTGAGCAAGCATGTTTAGTTTTTTTTTTTTCCCCCAGTATGTCAACAAAATACACCTGTAGAAGCAGAGTAGAGATTTGCAGCACACGTTCACCTACTTCCAACGCGCATGGATAAAAGGTAAAACAGTTGGAATTACGTTTTGAAAACATGAACCTTTGTTATGTTGTATTCAGGGGTAGAATGTAACTTTTACTTCACTTAAGTCTAATTTTGAAGTACTTATCTGAGTATTTACATGTTATGTAACTTTATGCTTCCACTCCACTATATTTAGCTGCCAGCTTTCATTACTTTTCAGGTCCAGATTTAACATTAAAAAAAAAATGATTAGTTTAAAGTGATCAGTATTTTTTTTTTTTTAATAAGTAAAACCACATAAGAGAATATAAAATGCTTTAATAATATGTTAATATAAATAACAATGTGGGTGGGTCAATTCTGCATAAAGAATACTTTTACATTTGATACTAAGTATATTTTAAATGCAGGACTTTTACTTGTAGTGGACTACTTTTGCAGTGTGGTTAAGTAAGGGATACTCTTTTTTATTAACCATAGTTGGTAGTAGAAAAGCTTCAAACATGCACCATTAATATTATTGAAAAGTCCTTGAATTTTATTTCGAAAGAGCTGTAGGAACCTTAGAAAAGAACATTTTAATGGGGGCATTGATAAGAACTTTTTTTACAATTTGGTGTGGGAGCCTTAAAATCCCACATAAATGCTTTTTAGGAAACTGTTTTCAAACACTATACAGATAACACGTGATTTAATAGACCCATAAATAACTCTAGTGCACTATCAAAAATTAAAATATCATGTTCATTTGATTTAATCAGGCCATGAATCAAATGTACTCGAAAAATAATTCAATCAACATAATTGTTGCAATTTCAATTTTGATTTGAACCTTTGCCAATACACAAATTAGATTGATGATGTTTCTTTGTAACAGAGGAGTCCTCTGTCATATGAAAGTTGAATGTGAAGGTTCAAACAACAATTAAGACCTAACAGTACTTCAGACAAAGCAAAGGGTACAGAAGTGATAAAGACCAACAATACTGTTTTATATTTTATTAAACATGGAACAACTCAGAAATATAGCAAAAGAAGATATAACATGATTGTGCTTATCCAAAATCAAATAAAATGTAATACTGTTGACAAAGTTGTTGCCATCAAAACATTCAGTGGAAGACAGAAACAGCCTAATGAACTGAAAATATAGCAAAATGGCTTGAAAGCTGAAACCAAAAGCTCTGTTCAGTGCATACTGTCAACTTAACATATGCTATTAATCTCTATGAGTAACTTCATCCATTTTAGTGAATGCATATACTTTAATACATATATTAATACATAAATAAAATGCTTTGTGCTCTGGCTGACAAAACACTATTCTGATATTGTAAATATTATCCCACACTCTGATAGGTCCGTCCTGTCTGTGACCACCAAAGCAATCTTGAGCAGACGGATGTATGTGGTGCTGAGATGGACACACTTCCCATGATCCTCTGTGGACAAGCTGCTGAGATCAGCTCATCGGCGCACCTGGCAGTCTCTCTGGTAGGTCACTGCAGAACTGGGGGTCTTTATGTTTGTAAAATGGGGTAATACTGTCAGTTCTGCTGCCCACAGGCTCGATTCTAGATAAATACTGATAATAAAAATGCCACACATAGATACAACACCATGAATCTATGATTCTAAGGGAATGAGTCCATCACAGAGACCTGACTCTGTCAGGCATATTGGATGTGGCCTAGTACTTCTCTCTGAGGCTAAACAGTCTTAAAGGAGGAAAAGTTATTCAGACAGCAGAGCTGGAGACAAAGCGGATCCTCTGGGAGTAAACGAGATCAACAAAATATAGGATCAGGTTGACGTTGGTGAACACCGCCACCACTAGCTTACTGTCCCAGGGACATTCTCCCCGTGGGCAGTCTTCTGGCCGAGTGGTGTTGCCGTACTTTCTGTCAAAGCTGAAGATGGGCCAGATGAGCGCAGTACTGAGGTAGAGGATCACAGCGAAGAAGGTGTAGACCACCACAAACCGGTCAAAGGGGAACCGCAGGGCAGCGGTCCTACCGGAAACTGTCAGTATAATGACGATGACGGTGACAGAGAAGCACAGGCTGTACACCACCACACAGTAATGTGTGGCAATGTAGAGGTACTCGCTGTCATTGGCCAGGGCCCCGAAAATAATGCAGGCCACGAAAGCCTGAATCACCTTGAGTAGGCCGGACACAGTGGCCATGTAGCCCACCACAGCCCCCGGCTTGGCTCGAGTCAGGAACACCTCAGCGCCGTAGGGGAAGCAGCAGACGCTGGAGATGACGGTGACAGCAATGCGGTAGATTTGGATTTCACAGCTCTCATCAGGGCACTCTGTCTGCAGGAAATAAACAGGGTAGACCACGGAGGCAGTGATGTACATGAGTGTTGCCAGCATGGCAAAGGCCACAGTGAAGTTATCCCAGGAGATGGGCATGCATGCGTGGAGCCGTGTGATGTCCA